>CM065589.1:362345022-362861269 GCA_033119425.1 Bufotes viridis | reverse complement strand
GTTCCATTACCAAATCAGTGTAATGCCGAGCTGTTAGTGTACCTGAAATGAAGACTAGACAGATCCAGTTACTGTACATTATTCCACCCCACACCATAATCCCGGGAGTAGGAATGATGTGATGTTACCTTGTGAAGGACTCATCATGGCGTTTCTAGCCACCATTGTGTCCAAGACAAAAGTGGGACTCATTGCTGAAGATCATAGACCTCTATTCCGGCCTCCACTGGCATCTGACTGTGCACCATAAAAGCCTTTGAGATTGGAGGCATGAAGTCAATGGAACACCTGCAGGTTAAAGTCTGGTCCAATGTAGTGCAAATTAGAGGTGAGCGAACCAGTTTGTAACGTACCATGAAAAATTTGTCCACCAGACAAACTCAAATCTTTTCTGGTTCGATTTGGACGAATCCAGTGAAATGGCACGCAGCACTATTTTACTGGACATTTTGACAGGAAAAAACATGAGGGAGGAGAAAGAAGGATGAACTTGAGCATGACCTTGAGATTAAGTGGGAGGGAAAACCCTTGCCCTGATTGGCTCACAGTGAGACAGACAGCCTGGATGAGCTAATCAGTGGGGCAACAGGCAGGGAGGTTCCCGAACAGAACGACTAGAATGTCATCCTGTGTTCAGCTGCTCATGAGGGTGAATGGGTTTAGCAGTCTCTTGCAGAAAAAGATTTTAATGACAATGTACAGTCACAATCAAACTTCATTTCTAGTGTCAGGGACAGTGAAGGGAAAGACTAGAAAGAAAAATAATTGTGCACAATAGGGAAGAACAGAGAAAGCTCTGGTGTGGTATATGGGGTACAAAGATAGTGGGGCCATTTTTCATCAATGGAAACCTCAAGGCCACTGGATATGCAAAATTGCTACATGATGATGTGTTTCCCTCTTTATACACTGAAGCTGGCACGTTCCCTGAGTTTTTCCAGCAAGATGGTGCACCACCACATTATGGGTGTCAGGTCCGAGCATTCCTAGATTAACAGTTTCCTAGAAAGTGGATTGGTCGTCGTGGGCCAGTTGAATGGCCCCCAAGGTCTCCCGATCTGACCCCCTTAGACTTTTATCTTTGGGGTCATCTGAAGGCAATTGTCTATGCTGTGAAGATACGAGATGTGCAGCACCTGAAACTACGGATACTGGAAGCCTGTGCTAGCATTTCTCCTGCGGTGTTGCTATCAGTGTGCGAAGAGTGGGAGAAGAGGGTTGCATTGATAATCCAACACAATGGGCAGCACATTGAACACATTTTATAAGTGGTCAGAAACTTGTAAATAACTCATGAAAGAATAAAGTTAGATTAAAACCAAGCACACCATTGTTTTTCTTGTGAAATTCCCAATAAGTTTGATGTTTCACATGACCCTCTTCCTATTGAAAAAACAAAAGTTGGATTCAAAATTGCCAACTTTAAAATAGCCGCCATGGTCACCACCCATCTTGAAAAGTTTCCCCCCTCACATATACTAATGTGCCACAAACAGGAAGTTAATATCACCAACCATTCCCATTTTATTAAGGTGTATCCATATAAATAGCCCACCCTGTAGTTGTTTCTGTGTATCGGTAGTATGGGTAATTGAAGTGGCACTAGGGCATTAGCAAAAGTGATTAGCAGCAGCCATACGATACGAACCATGATGGTATGCAGGCAGGCAGCACAATGGCATGATTGCGTCAGTAGCCATGTGGTAAAGAACATGATGATAGCTAGTCATACAGCAAAGTGGAATGATGGAGACAGCAGCACACTACAATAAACACTAACATCAAAACCTAAAATACCTTGGCAGAATTGTGTGTTTTTTCAATTTAACCCACAAAATATTTTCTAATAGAAGATATGGTAAATTAAATAGTACCATTAACCCTTTCGGTACTGAACCACTTTTTACCTGGAGTCCCAGGTCAATTTTTCCAAATCTGACATGTCATTTTATGTGGTAATAACTCTGAAACACTTTTACTTATCGAAGTGATTCTGAGATTGTAACATGAATACTTCATGTTAAATTTGAGTCAATATGTCTCACCTTTATTTATAAAAAAAAATCCAACATTTACAGAAACTTTGGAAAAATTCACAATTTTGTTTTGGAATTTCTCTGCTTTTAAAGCAGATAGTGATACCACATAAAATAGTCGTTACTTTACATTTCCCATATGTCTACTTTATGTTGGCATCATTTTGAAAATGTAATTTTATTTTTTAGGACTTTAGAAGGCTTAATTTTAGAAGCAATTATTTTTTAACATTTCCAAAACCCACTATTTTAACCCCTTAACGCCCAGTAGTACGGCGCAGCGGGACCTGACTTAACGCCCAGCGCCGTACATGTAGCTCCTGCACCCGCCTGATCCGCAGCAGGTGTCCGACAGTCACTCATAGCTGTCTGCGCCGGCATCGGTGGAAACACAGATGCCGGCACATTAACCCTTGATGTACAGCAGTCAGCGCTGACCGCGGCACGTGGATGTCCGTGCGGGGATCGGAGCTTCCATTGGGTCCCCGTGCTGCTGTGACGGGGTCCCGATGGCAGGGAAATCTGCCCGATGCCTTCCTTAGGCATCGTGGCTGCCTTCCGGGAGAGCCTGTGAGATCCAGCTTGTGAGATCCCTCACCCCAAAATAGTGCCAATCAAACCCTCATCTCATCGCGCAAAAATGATACCCTACCTGAGACAATCGCCCAAATAATAAAAAAAAACTATGGCTCTCAGATTATGGAGACACTAACACATGATTTTTTTAATTTTAAAAATCATATTGTTCTGTAAAACTTAAATAAAATAAAAAAAAGTAGACATATTAAGTATTGCCACGTCTGTAACAACCTGCTCTATAAAACTACCATATGACCTAACCCCTCAGATGAACACCGTCAAAAAACGAAAATAAAAAGGTATCAAAAAGCCATTTTTTCTCACCTATCACAAAAAATGTAATAGCAAGTGATAAAAAAGTCATATGCACACCAAAATAGTACCAATCTAACCGTAACCTCATCCCGCAAAAAATTAGCCTAAAAAATCACCCAAAAAATAAAAAAACTATGACTCTCAGAATATGGAGACACTAAAACATGATTTTTTTTCAAAAATGCTTTATTATGTAAAACTGAAACAACCAACCAAAAAAACTATACATATTTGGTATTGTCGCGTCCGTAACAACCTTCTCTATAAAAATACCAAATTATCTAACCTGTCAGATGAACATTGTAAATAACAAAAAAGAAAAATGGTGCCAAAAAAGCTATTTCTTGTTATCTTGCCTCACAAAAAGTGTAATATAGAGCAATCAAAAATCATATCTACCCTAAAATAGTACCAACAAAACTGCCAACTTATCCTGTAGTTTCCAAAATAGGGTCTTCCTTTAGAGTTTTTACTCTAGGGGTGCATCAGGGGGTCTTCAAATGTGACATGGCAGCTTAAAATTATCGCAGTGAAATCTGCCTTCCAAAAACCATATGGCGTTCCTTTACTTCTGCGCCCTGCCGTGTGCCCGTACAGCAGTTTATGACCACATATGGGGCGTTTTCCGCAAACTACAGAATCAGCGCAATAAATATTGAGTTTTGTTTGGTTGTTAACCCTTGCTTTGTTACTGGAAAAAAAACTGATTAAAATGGAAAATCTGTCAAAAAAGTGAAATTCTGAAATTTCATCTCCAATTTCCATGAATTCTTGTGGAACACCTAAAGGAAGTTAACACAGTTCGTAAAATCAGTTTTGAATACCTTGAGGGGTGTAGTTTCTAAAAAGGGGTCACTTTTTTGGATTTTTTTCTCTATGGGTGCATCAGTGGGTCTTCAAATATGACATGGCAGCTTAAAATTATCCAAATGAAATCCGCCTTCCAAAATCCATAAGGTGTTCCCTTCCTTCTGCGCCCTGCCATGTGCCCATACAGTAGGTTGCGACCACATTGGATTGTTTCTGTAAACTACAGAATCAGGGCAATAAATATTGAGTTTTGTTTGGCTTTTAACCCTTGCTTTGTTAGCATAAAAAAATGGAAAATCTGCCCAAAAAGTTAAATTTTGAAATTTTATCTAAATTTTCCATTAATTGTTGAGGAAAATATAAAGGGTTAAGTTTTGTATACCTTCAGCGTGTAGTTTCAAAATGGGTCCATTTATGGGTGATTTCTATTACGTAAGCCTCACAAAGTCACTTCAGACCTGAACTGGCCCTTAAAAAGTGGGGTTTGGAAATTTTCAGAAAATTTTCAAGATTTGCTTCTAAATTTCTAAGCCTTCTAACGTCCCCAAAAAATAAAATGGCATGCACAAAATGATCCAAACATAAGGTAGACATATGGGGAATGTAAAGTAATAACTATTTTTGGAGTTATTACTAACTATCTTTTTTAAAAGTAGAGAAATTAAAATTTTAGAAACTACATCCTTCAAGTTATTCAAAACTGATATTTACAAATGTTTTTGTTCCACAAGAATGAAAAGAAAATGGAAGTGGAATTTCAAAATATCACTTTTTTTTTGCAGATTTTCCATTTTAATCTATTTTTCCTGTAACATATCAAAGGTTAACAGCCAAACAAAACTTAATATTTATTACCCTGATTCTGTAGTTTACAGAAACACCACATCTGTGGTCGTAAACTGCTGTATGGGCACATGGCAGGGCGCAGAATGGTAGGAGCAACATATGAATTTTAGAGAGCAGATGTCGCTTAGATAATTTTAAGTTACCATGTCGCTTTAGAACAGGGGTGCACAACCTGTGGCCCGCCAAGTTTTGCGGCCCCCATCTTCCTGGGCAGAAGCACAGCTGATCGTGTGATCAGCTATGTTTCTGCCGCCAGCACCGCACAATGATGAAGACAGACAGCTCCCCCCACTCCCCCCTCTGGAAGACATAGTGAGACAGCAGAGGAGAAGGCAGAAGCTCTTTTGCAGCTTCTGCCTTCTAAGACAGATGAGCGGAGAGATAAGCAACTTGGGCCAGAGGAGTGCAGAGCTGCCGGGTCAGGAAACCCTGATCAGCTCTGCCTTCTATAAACCACCCCACAGGAGGCTAGTCTCCCCTGTAACTGGGGCTCCTTTGAATTCCCCAGTTACAATGGAAATAGTACAAAAAAAAAGCCTCTCATTGTCTCTCAAAGGTCTTTCAGTGGCCTCTTGGGGACAAATTTTGTGTATAAAATATAAAAAAAAATTGTTTTTAAAAATTCTAAAAAGAAAAATTTGAAAACGAAATAAAAAGTAAAATACAAATAAAAGAAAAAAAGAAATAAAACGTGGCCAAAAAATAGAATATTATTAAAAAAATACCATAAAAAAAGGAAAAAGTGCAAAATAAAAGTGTTCACGGTCTTTTTATGACCATTTGGGGAAAAAATAATATATTTTAAAAAATAGAAAGTTCTAAAAAAAAAAATACAAATAAAATAAAAAAAAGGAATAAAAAAATAAATAAAATGCAAATATATGCAAAATATATTTAAAAAATAATAAACCAATTATAAAAAAATACAATAAAATATTAATAAATACAAATAAAAGTGAAAAAGAAAAAGTGCAAAAAAAAAAAAAGGCAGTGTACCCCAAAAGTCTTTCTATGACCTCTTGGGGGATATATGGTAGTAGAAATATATAAGAAATTAAGTTAAAAAAAGATAAAGATAAAATTAATTTAAAAAAAAAACACCCACACCAACCGAAACCGCCACTATTACTGCCCCATTCACGTAAAACGAATACATTTTATATAACAAAACAGCCTACAAAAAATAGGGAACTAATTATTATAATTTATTTTGGTGTCAGTTTGCACATTTAAAGAATAAGGAGCTATAGTTTGAAAAAAAAAATACTTTTTAAAAATGTTTTGTACAGTTCCCTCAAATAAAACTACTAAAAAAATAAGTTACAAAGCCCTATGTGTCAGGTAAAAAATTGTCGCAAAACTTAATTGGTAATTCAACAAATAAGATAGTTACAGCCGTTTGAACCACTGGTGCTAAATCACAAAATAGTGTCTAGTCATTAAAGGGTTAACCAATGAGCTCCTTCCCCACTAGTAAGTTAAAGCAGTGAGCGTCGTCCTCCGCAGTGAAGGAAAGTGCTTACTGGTTATTGCAGGGCCCCTATAATGGCAGGAGGCGGTTATAACCAGTGAGCGGCAGTCTCTGCAGTGAAGGAAAGTTCTTACTGGCTATTGCAGGGCTCCTATAACTGGGGGCAGGGGGCGGTAATAACCAGTGAGCGCCGTCCTCTGCAGTGAGGGAAAGCACTTACTGGTTATTGCAGATCCCTATAACTGGGGCAGGAGACGGTAATAACCAGTGAGCGCCAGTCTCCGCAGTGAAGGAAAGTGCTTACTGGCTATTGCAGGGCCCCTATAACTGGGGGCAAGAGGCAGTAATAACCAGTGAGCGCCGTCATCTGCAGTGAGGGAAAGAACTTACTGGTTATTGCATGGTCCCTATAACTGGGGGCAGGAGGCGGTAATAACCAGTGAGCGCCAGTCTCCGCAGTGAAGAGAAGTGCTTACTGGTTATTGCAGGGCCCCTATAACAGCAGGAGGCGGTAATAACCAGTGAGCGGCATTCTCCGCAGTGAAAGAAAAACGGATTTATAAATAGGAGGTAGGATGGAAGGAAATGTCTCCACTTTTCCGGTAAAATTATTTTTAACCAGTTCCTGCAGCATGGTCCCTGAAACATAAGGTTCATACTTACCTGCTCCCCTGCCGCTCCTGTCTTCTGCGCTGCCCTCATTGCCTCCATCTTCCGGTCCCGCACTGTTTACACTTGCCAGTGCATGGCCATGGTCATATGCACCTCTCTAGCCATTGACTGGCTTTAGCAGTAACTACGCTGCTTGTGGCCACATCACCGCTGAAGCCTGTCATTGCACATGCACTGCCAGGTGTAAACAGCGTGGGGTCCGGAAGATGGGGGCAGTGCAGAGGACCACAGAGGTGGGGAGCAGGTAAGTATAACTCTTTGGTTTCAGAGGCCATGCTGCAGAATGATAATGATATTCGGACAATTACTGGGAAAAAGTGTTCATAGCAGCACTCATGTCTTATATCTGGCCGGTATAATCGTGCCGCTGGTCAGTCGATAAACAAGGAATCGTTTGTTTTTGGCTGATTTGCATATTTTATCAGGATGAAAGGTTTACAATTATCGGCAGCACATCTCACTGTGTAATCAGGGATGGGCCACCAATAATCAATATAACTAAATGAAGGCGGAATGACTGTGGTAGTGATCATTCGTCCCCAATCACTTTGCATTTGCTTGTGTAATAGGCTGATGCAAGCGAGTGCCCGATCAACGTGTTTTTATTTGCGGCCCCTTGAAACAGAGTGATGTGACAATGCGGCCCTCAGACCAAAAAAGGTTGTGCACCCTGCTATAGAAGATCCCTTGATACACCCCTACAATAGAAACTCCCAAAATATAACCACAGTTTGGAAACTTCAAGAGGAGTTGACAGTTTTATTGGTACTATTTTGGGGTACATATGATTTTTGACTACTCAATATTATGCTTTTTGTGACAAGGTAACAAAAAATGGTTGTTCTCACACAGTTTTTATTTTTTGATTTTTACAGGGTTCATCTGACAGGATAGGTCATCATGTGTTAATAGTGCAGGACATTACAGGCGCGACAATACCAAATATGTATATTTTTATTTTAATTGTTTCAGTTTTACATAATAAAACATTTTTGAAAAGCAAAATGAGTTGACAGTTTGGTACCATTTGGGGGACTTTTTGCTTGCTAGGCATCACATTGTTTGTGAAGCAAGGTGACTAAAAATGGCTGTCTTAGCACATTTTTATTTCATTTTTTACGGAACTCATCTGAGGGGTAGACCATGTGATATTTTCATAAAGCAGGTTGTTATGGAACCAGTGATATGCCTCCATAACATGTCTATTATAAAAAAAATATTTTTTTGAAAAGCAAATACAGTATCTTGTGTTTGAGTTGACATATTCTGAAAGCCATATATTTTTTATTTTTCTGCCGTTCATCTTGTGTAGGGACTCTTTTTTGCGGGATGGGAGACATTTTGAGTGATACCATTTTGGAGTACATAAATCAATAGGGTTTCTACAGCAGGAACCCACACAGACCATGAGAACTGGGGCCCTGTACCCTCTGCAGCCCCTGAAATGAATAGAGCAGCCAGTTGCAGATTTGCCTTGCTGCCCCATTCATTTCTATGGGAGTTCCACAATGCAGTTATTGCATTCACAAAAACTTCACAGTATATAAACTCAATACAGTGCGTGAAATTAACTGCAATAGTAATGCAGTTTATTGCAGTTTAATGCTTTCACTATAATGCACTGTAAATTATCATACTACAATGCACCAACTAAAACCGGTAAATTAACCTCTAGACGACCTGTGGGCGGTGACTTAAAATTCTGATTGGGTAGGTGCAGTAGCTGCGCTTGCTTAATCAACTGCAGGGACTCGGATATTACTGACAGCTGAGCCTCTGCTGTATACGCCAGCATCAGTAAATACACTGATGCCAGTGAATTAACCACTTATATGACCGCGTCATGTACAAGGTTTGCAGAAGGTATGGGCTTCCTCTCCAACCCCAACAAGTCCCCTCCCCACGCTGCAGTGACAGGGATTCGATACTTGCTATGGCAGCCTGCCAGCTACGGAAGCCTATGAGATTCAGCCCCTAGGCGATGACTGGCAATGTATTACAATACACAATGAATTGCAATGCATTGTAGAGGGAATCAGACCCAAAAGTTGAAGTCCCATAGTGGAACAAAATGAAAAAGTTAAAAAGAGTGTTTGACATAATAAAAAATAAAAGTTTCAAAATTGTAAAAAGAAAAATAGACATATTAGGTATAGCCGCATTGGTAAGAACCAGCTCTATAAATATATCACATGATCCACTCAGTCGGTGAATGTCATAAAAAAAACTGTGTCAAAATCTTGCATCACAAAAAGTATAATACCATGCAATGAAAACGTCATATGTGCTTTTTCTTCTTCTGTGTAAAATGTAACAAAAATAAATAAATAGACATATTAGGTATCACCACTTCTGTAATGACCTGTTCTATAAAAATATCACATGATCTACCCCGTCAGGTGAACTCTGTTAATAAAAACACAAAAAAACTGTTCCAAAACATAAATTAAAACATAAACAAAACTGTTCCCATTTTGTGGTTACCTTGCCTCACAAAAGGTATAATACCAAGCGATAAAAAAGTCGAATGTACCATACTCCAAAATGGTATCAATGAAACTATAATTTCATCCCGTATCCCACACAGGCCCCCACAAGACAATCACCAGAAACGTAAAAAAATATGGCTTTCAGAAAATGGCGACACAAAAGTTTTAAAAAATGCTTTTAGGCCCCTTTCACACGGGCGAGTTTTCCGCGCGGGTGCAATGCGTGAGGAGGACGCATTGCACCCGCACTGAATCCGGACCCATTCATTTCTATGGGGCTGTGCACATGAGCGGTGATTTTCACGCATCACTTCTGCGTTGCGTGAAAATTGCAGTATGCTCTATATTGTGCGTTTTTCACGCAACGCAGGCCCCATAGAAGTGAATGGGGCTGTGGGAAAATCGCAAGCATCCGCAAGCAAGTGCGGATGCATTGAGATTTTCCCGCATGGTTGCTTAGCAACGGGACCCGATCTCTACTATTTCCCTTATAACATGGTTATAAGGGAAATAATAGCATTCTTAATAAAGAATGCATTGTTAAAGAAGAGGAAGGGTTAAAAATAATAAAAGTTAACTTACCTTAGCCACTTGATCGCGTAGTAGTGATCTGTCTTCTCTTTCCAGCATCAGCTAAGAACTAAAGGACCTGTGATGACGTCACATCACATGGTCCAATCACATGGTCCATCACCATGGTAAGATGGACCATGTGATTGGACCATGTGATGTGATGTCATCACAGGTCCTGTAGATCTTAGAAGATGCAGGGAAAGAGAGGAGAGATCGCCACTACGCGATCAAGTGGCTAAGGTAAGTTAACTTTTATTATTTTAACCCTTCCTCTTCATTTAACAATGCATTCTTTATTAAGAATGCTATTATTTCCCTTATAACCATGTTATAAGGGAAAATAATCAATTCTCCAGAAGACTCGAAACCGGACTTCAGTGATGAAGTCCGGCTTCGGGTCTGGGTACCAAACATGGCGTTTTCTCACGCGACGTGCAAAACGCTGCTACAAACGTTTGCACCCGCGCGGAATAACACGCATATTCCCATAACGCACCCGCCTCTTATCCGGGCGTCAAACATGACGCCTGTGTGAAAGAGGCCTTACTGTGTAAATTGTAACAAAAAAAATAGACACATTAGGTATCTCTGCGTCTGTGATGACCTGTATAAAAATATCACTCATCACGTGAACGCTGTAAAAAAATAAAAACAGTGCCAGAACAGCCATTTTTTGTCACCTCATCTCACAAAGGGTGTAGTATTGAGCGATAAGAAAAAATATGTACCTCCAAAATGCTACCAATCAAACCAGCACCTCATCCCGCAGCAAGCTGTTAAACAAGACCATTGCCAGAAAAATAAAACAATTATGGCTTTGGAAAATAGTGATGGAAAAACATAATATATCTTTACAAAATCTTATTGTGTAAAAGTGGTAAAATGTAAAAAAAAATATATATAAAATTGGTATTTCTGTATATATATCATACGGACCAGCAGAATAAAGATAACATGTCATTTTTCTCACACAGTTTACGTCGCAAAAACATGACACAAAAAGCTGTAGCAGAGTTGCTGCCATTTCTTTATACTGCTTTACAAAAAGCAAAATAAAATGAAAAGTGTATGATAATGCCGTCAAATGTGCATTTACCCATAGCTATGTATGTCAGTGTCACTCAGACATCATTTACTATTGCTGTCATTGTGTTGAAGAGCTTAGAGAGGAGGGAAGGAAAAAAATCATAAAAAATAAATAAAAAGAGATCACAAGTTTTCCGAAAAGTTAGGGAGGCTTTAGGTTTTCCTAAAAGAGAAGGGAGATGGCACGTACACTGTCACGATGCGCTCTGTGCGTGGTTCCAGGAGGCGGCACGGCCGAGGCTTACTCACGTTATCAGCGACCCAGCGTCGCCCATTCCCATGGGAACCACACTGGGGCTTAGTGCCAAGCTGATCACTCGGCGCTCGGCTGTATGGGATGCATTAGAACCCAAGAATCATGTGACGCTGGCCACGTCACATGACTCCACTAGTGCATTATTTAAACAGGAATCTGCTGGCCACAGATTGCCTGTTATTGAAGTCCTTCCTGCATGATACTCACCCAGGGCCGGAGTGTCCTATAAGCGGACTAGGCAGCAACGTAGAGCGCCCCTTGGGAAGGGGCGCCGCTAGAGCGCCGGCCCCCTCATGCTGCAGCCGCCCAAGCGCTCTATATTGAGCCTCTGGCGGCTGCAGCACTGCCCGGGCTGGCGCGTCCATGAGGGCGCACTGCCCGGGCGCAGCAAGAGGAGAGGAGCTGACAGGAAAGGAAGTGCTCAGCGCTCCCTCCTGTCACTCCCTCATTGTAGTGTGGCCGAGCCCTGTATGGTCTACTGGTACAGAGAGCATCTGTCTCCTGTACCCGGCCGGACTGACATGAAGTGCGCACACAGTGTGCACTTCCTGTCAGTTTGCTCGGGCACAGGAAACAAAGCGCTCTGTACCTGCGGACCATACAGAGCTCGGCCACGCTACAAGTGGGGTGGGGGGTAAGAAGAATGACAAGAGGGGGGAGAATGACAAGAAATGGAGAGAGAATGACAAGAGGGACAAAGAGAATGACAAGGGGGGGGGAGAGAATGACAAGGGGGGGGGGAGAGAATGACAAGGGGGGGAAGAGAATGACAGGGGGGGTGTAAGAGAATGACAAGAGGGGGAGAGAGAGAACTGGCATTCGTTAAAGGGGTTCTGCACTTTGTTTAAACTGATGATCTATCCTCTGGATAGATCATCAGCATCTGATTGGCAGGGGTCCGACAACCGGGACCCCCGCCGATCAGCTGTTTGAGAGGGCAGCACGCTGGCAGTAGAGCCTCGGCCTCCTCGCTCCTCGCAGGCCCAGTGACGTTACGTCTAATATCACTGGCCTTGGCGGGGTTAAGCTCTGTTCACTTGAATGAAGCTTAGCCCCGCCCAGGCCAGTGATATTAGTCATGACGTCACTGCGCCTGCGGTAAACAGCGAAAAGGCTGAGGCGCTACTGTCAGCGCCGCTGCCTTCTCAAACAGCTGATCGGCGGTCCCGGTGTCAGACCCTGCCGATCAGATGCTGATGATCTATCCAGAGGATAGATCATCAGTTTAAATAAGCTGCAGAACCCCTTAATATGGCAGATCATATGGGTGGGGCATTGTGATGTCACAGGGGGGGGGGCTGCAAACTTTTTCTTTTCCTAGAGCGGCAAAAATCCTTGCCCTGTACTCACCTGGTTTGTTTGTTCCTGATTGGCTTCCGATTTCCCGTCTGTCTCATCCTCTGGTGTTAAGATATATGACATTTTCTTTATATGCCCTTATACAGCTTATCCATTGATCTACAGTCATATGAATATGATGTCTGTTTGTTAACCAAGAAGTGTTTAAATAAAGTTGCACTCAGAGAATAAAAATAAAAAAAGAATAGGCTGCAGTAAGCAGAGCAGTGTGTGTTCCTGAGGAAACAAAAGCATGGTGCCTGTGTGAGTTTGTCCTCCATCAGAGATCTGCTGTAATCCACAAAATAAGTTCAGAAGCAATTTAATCCGGTTATCCTATCTCTTAAGTAAAAAATGGCAACAGGTTATGGGCCCAGGAGAGAGGGAACAAGCCGATGGAACAGGCTACTTTTCGATGGAGATGAGAAGAATTATGAGCTGTGGGAGACAAAATTCCTAGGCCATCTACGCTTGATGAATCTTAAAGAAACCATCCTGTGTGAACCAGCAGATGGAGCAGACCCTTTGCAAGATAGGAATAAGAATGAAGAAGCTTATGCTGAACTAATACAATTCCTAGATGATAAAAGTCTATCTCTTATAATGAGAGAAGCAACTGATAATCGAAGAAAAGCGCTGAAAATCCTGAGAGATCATTATGCTGGCCAAGGTAAGCCACGTATCATAAATTTATACACAGAACTAACATCTCTTCAGAAATCTGAAGGTGAAAGTGTCACAGACTATATCATACGCACAGAAACGGCTATTACAGCACTTAAAAATGCAGGAGAGACCCTCAGTGATGGACTATTAGTTGCTATGATTCTCAAAGGCCTGCCTGAATCATTCAAACCATTTGCAATCCATATAACACAAGGCAAAGAAGATATGACTTTTACTGACTTTAAAACCCAGTTAAGGATTTTTGAGGACACTGAAAAATATCGCAGCAGCACAAGCACTGATAATGTTATGAAGGTCAGCACCCATGTTATACCAACAAAGGAGAAAGACATCATTATCTGCTACAGTTATAATCAGAAAGGTCACAAAGCCAATGCATGTCCAAGCAGAGTGAATAAAAGGAAGACACAGTGGTGTAATTATTGCAAGAGCTCCACTCACAGAGAGACATTGTGCAGACGAAAAGCACGAGACAATGTAAAGCAGGTAGTTGATGATACAGAACAAACATTTGCTTTTAAAATAAGTGAAGACCAGTTAAGCAATCCCATAACAAAAAGCCTGATGGTAGATACAGGAGCCACATCGCATATTATCACAGACATTAAGAAATTTAAAAGATTTGACACCTCGTTTAAGCCAGAGAAACACTACATGGAGTTGGCAGATGGGAAAAGAACTTCCGGTGTAGCACTCAAGAGAGGCGACGCAGAAGTGTACCTAATGGACAGTAAGGGAAAACAAATGAGGACATTGCTACAAAACGCATTATTTATCCCCACATATCCACAAGACATTTTCTCTGTTGAAGCAGCAACAAGGAATGGGGCGTCTGTTGAATTCCGACAAGATGACAGTATTCTGGTTCATAAGAATGGTACAAAATTTATTATACAGGCTTTACTATTTGGACACCTATAAGGGATGTGACGACAGTTGTTACGGTTGTTATGATATTCAGATATGGCATGAAATCCTTGGTCATTGTAATTATGATGATATCTTGAAACTACAGAATCTAGTAGATGGAATGAAGATCCAAGGTAAGGTTGATAAGTCCAAACTGAATTGTGAGATTTGTACCCAAGGGAAATTTGCTCAGAGTAGAAACACCCGTGCAAAATACCCACTTGAACTAGTACACACAGATTTAACAGGTCCTATAGAGCCAGTTGCAAAGGACGGATTCAAATACATCATAGCGTTCACTGATGATTATTCTGGTGCAGTGTTTGTATACTTTCTGAAAAACAAGAGTGACACAGTTCTAGCCACAGAGAAGTTTATCGCTGATACTGCCCCCTATGGGACCATCAAGAGAATGAGGTCAGACAATGGTACCGAATTCACATCGAATAACTTCCAGTCACTACTCATAAAGAGGAGCATAAGACATGAGACTTCAGCACCTTACTCACCACATCAAAATGGAACGGCTGAAAGAAACTGGAGAACACTGATAGAGATGGCAAGATGTATGCTAATAGAGAGCAAAGTACCAAAAGAGTTATGGACATATGCAGTGATGACAGCAGCTATGATTCGAAATCGATGTTTTAACAGTCGTTTGAAGCAAACGCCGTACAACATACTGACAGGGAAGAAACCAGACTTTTCAAAAATGAAGATTTTTGGGTCAGAATGTTTTGCATACAAACAGAATAAGAAAAAGCTGGATCCAAAATGCACAAAAGGAATTTTTGTAGGATATGACAAAAATAGTCCCTCTTACCTGGTGTATTACCCTGAAACTGGCAAAGTCTTCAAGCACAGACTAGTAAAATTCATTGAAAAGAATGTAATCGAGAAACAAACTCAGACTGAGCTGTTGGACAATAATGATGATGACTATGAGGAAAGGAATGTAATTCCTGTATCAAGTCCAGTGACTAAAGAGACCCCAGATTCTTTAGCGGAGATTGCAGAGGACAAAGATGATGACAATGGTACAAGATACCCTACAAGAAATAGAAAAACTCCTCAGTATTTAAATGACTATGTACTAGAATCTGTTCGTGATGATCAGGTACTGATGAATATAGATTACTGCTATAGAGCACATGATGTACCCCAGACCTTCAGAGAAGCCATGGAAACACCCCAGTCACAAAGTTGGTTAAATGCAATGAAAGAAGAGATGGAATCACTAAAGGAGAATGATACCTTCACATTGACCACATTACCAGAAGGCAAAAATTCAGTGGGGGGTAGATGGGTATATGTGATAAAAAGCAATGCAAATGGAACTGAAACGTACAAAGCCAGGTTTGTGGCAAAAGGTTATAGTCAAGAAAAGGGAACTGACTACATGGAAACTTTTTCTCCAACTGCAAATTTTACTTCATTACGCATTTTGATGCAAATCGCAGCACAATATGATTTAATTTTGCATCAAATGGATGTGAAGACCGCTTACTTGCATGCCCCAATTGATTGTAATATATATATAGACCAACCAGAAGGTTTTGAGATCAAAGATGACACAAATAAAAAGCTAGTTCTCAAACTAAAAAAGTCACTGTATGGCTTAAGCAATCGGGAAGAAACTGGAACAAGATGCTACATGATTATCTATGTTCAAATGAATTTATACAAAATTCTGTAGACCATTGTGTATATGTCAAACATAATGGTAATGAACAAGCAATATTACTAATATGGGTTGATGATCTGATCATTGCTGCAAGCAATGAAAAACTACTCAATGATGTGAAGTTAACACTTGCGACAAAATTAAAAATGAAGGATCTTGGGAAACTGAACTATTTTTTGGGCATCGATTTTAGACAGACTTCTGAAACGGTGAAGATGAATCAGAAGAGATATATTTTGAAAATGTTAGAAAGATTTGGTATGTCAGATTGTAAACCGAGATCTAGTCCTTGTGAACAAAAATTAGCATTCGACGACAAAAGTGAACTTGCAGATGTAAAAGCTATCGGGAGATAGTAGGCAGTTTGATTTATGTGGCTACGTGTACAAGACCGGATTTGAGTTGGACTATAAGCAAACTGTCACAACACTTTTCACAACCAAGTGTACAACACATGATCACGGCCAAACACATACTGAGATACTTGAAAGGAACTGTCAATTTTGAACTATGCTACAGAAAATGTAAAGAGAAATTAAAACTAGAGGCGTATAGTGATGCCAGTTGGGCCTCGGACCAGATTGATAGGAGAAGCACAACAGGATATTGTTTCAGCCTGACTGAAAATGGACCTCTGATTTCTTGGAAGTCAAAGAAACAACCAACAATTGCACTATCTTCCTGTGAAGCTGAATATATAGCATTAGCCGCAACCACACAGGAGAGTCGATATCTTGCACAATTGCTAAGAGAATTGGACAGTAAATGTCAGTATAGAGCCAGTAAAGATTTTTGAAGACAATCAGAGTGCGATAGCTCTCGCAAAGAACCCAGTTTACCATCAGAGATGCAAACATATTGACATTAAATTTCATTTCCTTAGATCTGTTCTGAGTGAAGGCAAGATAGATCTTGAGTATTGTTCTACAGATAAAATGGTAGCTGATGTTATGACTAAACCAATAACAAAGTTTAAGCTTGATAGGTTTGTGAGTTATATTTTTGGAATTTAGACAGTAAAATGATGTAACTGTACCAAACTATTTTCTTTATAAGCAGTATAAGAGCAAGTGGGGGTGTTAAGATATATGACATTTTCTTTATATGCCCTTATACAGCTTATCCATTGATCTACAGTCATATGAATATGATGTCTGTTTGTTAACCAAGAAGTGTTTAAATAAAGTTGCACTCAGAGAATAAAAAAAAAAGGAATAGGCTGCAGTAAGCAGAGCAGTGTGTGTTCCTGAGGAAACAAAAGCATGGTGCCTGTGTGAGTTTGTCCTCCATCAGAGATCTGCTGTAATCCACAAGATAAGTTCAGAAGCAACTTAATCCGGTTATCCTATCTCTTAAGTAAAAAATGGCAACATCTGGTCTTGGTGTGCTCTCCTGGTTTGACTTTGGTTTGTCCTGAGGATTCTCTGTTTGCTCCTCTGGTACCTTTTGCTCTCTTGGTTTTGACGTGGCTTGTTTGACCTTTCTGTTTATCTGTTGTTTGTCCTCCCTGCACTATCCTAGCTAGGGGTTTGTCGACCAGTAGTCCCTTGTCGCTAGGACTTGAGAGGCAAGTAGGCAGGGACAGGGGTAAGGGTGGAGTTCAGTGGTCAGTACCCCACCCCCTGTGTGTGTGACAGAATAACAGGCCTACATTACCACTGTTATCATGAACCCTTTGGTTACCCCTGACAGAGCATGTTTCTCATCTGACTCAGATGGTTCAGGAATTAGGGGAGAAACTCCAATTACATGAGTCAGGACAGAGTGCCTCCACCCCGCATGTATCTAGTCATCATATGGAACCTCAGATTAAGCTTCCTGAACCGTTTTCAGGTGACCATAGAAAGTTTATGTCTTTTAAAGAGAATTGTAAACTTTATTTCAGACTACCCTTCGTCATCCGTCTCCAGGGAGATCCCCAGTATTGGGCTTTTTCCTTGCCTTCTGACGCTGGTTGTCTCAGCTCTGTCGAGGGGTTCTTTCCAGGCCCTGGGTATCTTGTATGATGAACCTCTCAGGGCCATGGTAGCTGAGACTGCTCTTAAGGCTTTGGTACAGGGAGACCAACCAGAAGAGTACTGTACCAAGTTCAGGAGATGGTGTGTTCCTTCTGGCTGGAATGAACCAGCCCTAAAAAGCCAGTTCAGGTCAGGGTTGTCTGAAAATCTCAAAGACCTGTTAAGGAACTACCAGCTTCCGGAGACAATAGAGGAGACTATGACATTCGCTGTTCGACTTGACAGATGTGTTAGGGAGAGACGGCAGGAATGCTTGCTTTTTCCCAGGAGGTGCTCCAGTGAATGGTCTGTCCTGTGAGCAGAGCCGATTTCTATTCTGAGGAACCCATGTAGGTCGGGATGACTCAGTAGAGATCAGCATCGCTGACAAGGGGCTTGAATCTATTGTGGCAAGCCAGACCATTGGATAAACCAATGCTCCAAGAAACCTTCTTCCGGTAAATCTACCAAGATGGGAAGCTTAATGTGGTCACTAACAAGTTATTAGTAACTATTACTGTCTCCTCGGGTATTAACAAATGTTCAGGTAATGCATTCATTAACTCAGGTTCTGCTGCCAACTTTATTGATATGAGATTTAGTGTTGAGCGCGAATATTCGAAAAGCGAATTTTTTTAGCGAATATCGGCACTTCGCTAATTCGCGAATATTTCGAATATAGCGCTATAAATTCGCTATTTCGAATATTCGTTTTTTTTGTTTTTTTAGTTATATTTTTCTTTCCCACTTCCCAAAAGTAGTTCTTACCTGTCCTGAGGATTCCTGGCTTCCTGGCTGCTCCAGTCAGTGCCCGTTGCCGCTTCTGCCGACTTCCGTGCTCATGGAGCGTCCACATCCATGGGAAAATCTCTATATACTAAAATGTACTGTCGGATTTGAGGAATTACGTTGAAATCGCAATACGATTAATTCAAGTTATATTAATCGCATTGCGATTACAACTTAACACTGCTATCTTACATAGGCTAGAATTAACGAATATGGAATATATGGCTATGCACTAGCAGTGCTAAGTTGAAATCATAATCGCGAATACTAAGTTAAATTAATCGCATTGCGATTTCAACTTACACTGCTGCTATATTCCATATTCGTTAAACTTCGTTAATTCTAGCAAGCTGACCCATTATAAACCCAGCTCTAAGTTGAAATCGCAATGCGATTAATATAACTTGAATTAATCGCATTGCGATTTCAACGTAATTCCTCAAATCCGACAGTACATTTTAGTATATGGAGACGTTCCCATGGTGATGGGGACGCTCCATGAGCACAGAAGTTATGGTTGGCTTGGTAGGATTAGCGAGGATGGCGATATGACGAATGTATTCGTCATATTCCTCAAAACGAAGATAGCGAGTATTCTACATCTTCGTTTTAGCTACCTATTCGTCAACTTCGCTAATTCTAGCAATCATCAAATAGGAAGGTTGACTTACCAGACAGCTGTGTTAAATTCGCTATGCGATTTTTTTTTTTTAATACAATAATTATATTACTTGATATGATAATATTATTATAAGTATTCTATTTATTAAAAAAAAAAATGCATAGCGAATTTAACACAGCTGTCTAGTAAGTCAACCTTCCTATTTGATTGCTAGAATTAGCGAGGTTGACGAATAGGTTGCTAAAACGAAGATGTAGAATACTCGTTATCTTCGTTTTGAGGAATATGACGAATACATTCGTCATATTACGTCATCCTCGCTAATTCTAGATATGAAACCAATAGGAAAGTAGCCTTAAGTACAAATCGCAATATGCGATTATTTAAATCGCATGTTAATCGCGATAACTAGAAAAATGACGAATATTCGATTTCGACGAATATGAAAGCGAATATTCATTCGAATATTCGCGAATTTCGTCGGGAAATCGAATATGGCACCTGCCGCTCATCACTAATGAGATTTGCATTAAAGTTGGGTATTCCGATTTCGACACTAGCCACTCCCATCCACATCATGGCTATCGATTCCACCCCTTGGTGGGTGGTACTGTGAAGTATTCTACCCCTGAGATATCCTTGACTGTGGGGGTGTGTCACGCTGAAATATGTTTCTGTTGGTTCTAGAAAACTTACCAGTAGAAGTGGTACTGGGAATACCTTGGCTCCAGTTATATAACCCCATTATTGACTGGACTAAGGGGAATAGGTGAAAAGGGGAGTTAAATGCGACCAGTGCTTGTCTGTAATGCAAGCGGGGTCTCAGCAGATTTTAATACATTGCCTTTACTCTTAAAGGAATATATGGATGTGTTCTCCTTCTCAAACCCTGAGATGCTACCGCCCCATAGACCTTATGATTTTAGAGGCGGTCAGATATCCCAAGGGATGTATCTATAATCTTTCCAGACCTGAACGCAAGGCCATTGAGGATTATGTTGAAGCGAGTTTCAGCAAGGGACACATTAGCCCTTCTTTATCTCCTATGGGGCGGGATTTTGTTTGTCAAAAAGAAACATGGAGGCCTCAGACCTTGCATCGACTACCGGAAGTTGAATAAGATTACGATCTAGAATCAATACTCCTTCCATTGATTCTTGATTTGTTTAATCAGGTAATGGGGGCTTCTTGATTCTCTAAAGTTTATCTGAAGGGGGCATATAACTTGATTCGAATTAAGGAGGGAGATGAGTGGTAGACCGCTTTCAATACACCAGCTGGACACTTCGAATATCTTGGTATGCCTTTTGGACTCAGCATTGCGCCAGCTATGTTTTAAAACTTCATGAATGATATTTTTAGGGAATTCTTGGGTAAATTTGTAATTGTTAACCTTGATGATGTTTTGATTTATTCCCCTGATTTTGAGAGTCATGTGTCTCATGTGAAACAAGTATTGGAAGTTTTGAGGAAGAATCGATTGGCAGCCAAACAGGAGAAATGTGTTTTTGGGATACAAGAGATTCTGTATATTGGGTATGTCCTCACTCCTCATGCTTTTAAAATGGATCCTAGCAAGGTATTAACAATTTTGGACTGGGTAAGGCCATCATCCTTAAAAGTAAAATTGAGCGAACACCTTCATGTTCGGGTTCGAGGCGTTCGGCTGAACTTCACAAAAATGTTCGGGTTCGGGATCCGAACTTGACCCGAACTTCACCCGAACCCCATTGAAGTCAATGGGGACCCGAACTTTTGGGCACTAAAAAGGCTGTAAAATAGCCCAGGAAAGGGCTAGAGGGCTGCAAAAGGCAGCAAAATGTAGGTAAATCCCCTGCAAACAAATGTGGATAGGGAAATGACTTAAAATAAAATAAAATAAATAAAAATTAACCAATATCAATTGGCAACTTGGAGGAGGTGGAATAGGAGGTTGGGGTAGCGTCAGGTGGGAATGCTAAGGGAGTTGAAGTTCTCATCATAGCCAAAAAGGCTTCATGTCTGCCTGCAGTGCCACAGGCCTCATTCACAGACTCAGGGCCATGGCACTCGCAAAGAGGAGAGCGGTCCCGTAACAGCAACACAGGCCTCAGGTCAATCTGCAATGGAACAGGCCATTATCATTTATGTAGGTCCCTGACACCCAGAGAGGTCATTTGACAGTAAAAAGAGTTTAATGTCTCCCACCAAGACAGCAAGCAATTAAATGAAATATAGGCCACTGACACCCACACAATGGGGCAGTCATTTGACAGTAAAAAGAGTTTAATCTCTCCCACCAAGACAACAAATGATTAAACGACATATAGGCCACTGACACCCAAACAATGGGGCGGTCATTAGACAGTAAAAAGTGTTAAATGTCTGCCACCAAGACAGCAAGCAAGTACGTGAAATTTAGGCCCTGACACCCACACAATGGGAAGGTCATTAGTCAGCAAAAGAGGTAAATGTCTGCCACCAAGATAGCAAGCAATTAAACAAAATTAAGGCCCCTGACACCCAGACAATGGGGCAGTCATTAGACAGTAAAACGAGTTAAAGGTCTGCCACCAAGACAGCAAGCAATTAAACGAAATTTAGGCCACTGACACCCAGACAATGGGGCAGTGATTAGACAGTAGAAACGAGTTTAATATCTCCCACCAAGACAACAAATGATTAAACAACATATAGGCCCCTGACACCCAGATAATGAGGCGGTCATTAGACAGTAAAAGAGTTAAATGTCTGCCACCAAGACAGCAAGCAAGTACGTGAAAGTTAGACCCCTGACACCCAGACAGAGGAGAGAGGTTCCATAGCAGCAAAAAAGGCATCATGTCACCCACCAACGGAGAAGGCCACTTTCAGTTATTTAGGCCCCGGCATCCAGACAGAGGAGGGAGGTCCCATAGCAGCAAAAGAGGCATCATGTCACCCACCAACGGAGAAGGCCACTTTTAGTTATTTAGGCCCCATCACCTAGACAGAGGAGAGAGGTCCCATAGCAGAGATTCAGGCTTCATGTCACCCACCAATGGAGAAGGCCACTTTCAGATATTTAGGCCCCTGGCACCCAGACGGAGGAGGAGAGGTTCATTCAACTTTGGGTTGCCCCATAAAATAATGGTAAAATAAAAAAAGAGGATTCAATAAAGAAGTGCCCTGGAGTACAAGAATATATGGTTAAGGGGAGGTAGTTATAAATGTCTATTCTGCACAAGGGATGAACAGGTCATGTGGGATCCATGCCTGGTTCATTTTTATATACGTCAGCTTGTCCACGTTGGCTGTGGACAGGCGGCTGCATTTGTCAGTAATGACGCCACCTGCCGTGCTGAATACACGTTCAAACAAAACGCTGGCCTCCTCCACCTCCTCCTCATCCTCCTCGTCCTCCAGTAGTGGGCCCTGGCTGGCCAAATTTGTACCTGGCCTCTGCAGTTGCAAAAACCTCCCTCTGAGCCACTTCTAAGAGACTGGCCTGAAAGTGCTAAAAATGACCCCTCTTCCTCCTCCTCCTGGGCCACCTCCTCTTCCATCATCACCCTAAGTGTTTTCTCAAGGAGACATAGAAGTGATATTGCAACGCTGATAACGGCGACATTGCCACTAGCCATGTTGGTAGAGTACTCAAAACAGCGCAACAGAGGCCCAGTCATTGGTGGTGAAGTGGTGCTGTTCCACAGTGCGACTCACCCGTGCGTGCTGCAGCTGAAACTCCACTATGGCCTGCTGCTGCTCGCACAGTCTCTCCAGCATGTGTAAGGTGGAGTTCCACCTAGCGGGCAAGTCGCATATGAGGCGGTGAGCGCAGACAGGCGAGTAGCGGCAGGATGTGAACGCCGGAAGCGCGCACAGACGGCTCGCACTTTAAGCAGCAGCTCTGACATGTCAGGGTAGTTGTGAATGAACTTCTGCACCACCAAATTCAGCACATACGCCAGGCAAGGGATGTGCGTCAAATCGGCTAGTCCCAGAACTGCGATGAGATTTCACCCATTATCGCACACCACCAGGCCAGGCTTGAGGCTCACTGGCAGCAACCACTCATCGGATTGTTGTTGTAAACCCCGCCGCAACACCTGCGTGGTGTGGGGCCTGTCCCAAAACTTATGAGTTTCAGAACGGCCTTCTGACGTTTACGCCGGGCTGTGCTGAAGTTGGTGGTGAAGGTGTGTGGCTGACTGGATGAGCAGGTGGAAGAAGAGGAAGCCGAGTAGGAGGAGGAGGCAACAGGAGGCAAAGAATGATGCTCTGCAATCCTTGGTGGCAAAGGACGTACGCTAAACAACTCTCCGCCTGAGGCCCAGCCGCCACTACATTCACCCAGTGTGCAGTTAGGGAGATATAGCGTCCCTGGCCGTGTTTACTGGTCCACGTATCTGTGGTTAAGTGGACCTTGCCACAGATGGTGTTGCGCAGTGCACACTTGATTTTATCGGATACTTGGTTTGTGCAGGAAGGCATGGCTCTCTTGGAGAAGTAGTGGCAGCTGGGAACAACTTACTGTGGGAATAGCCATCACCATCAGCTGTTTGAAGCTGTCCGTGTCCACCAGCTTGAATGACAGAATTTCAATGGCCAGTAGTTTAGAAATACTGGCATTCAGGCTCAGGGCTCGAGGGTAGCTAGGTGGTAATTTACCCTTTCTCTCCAAGGTTTGTGAGATGGAGAGCTGAACGCTGCCGTGTGACATGGTGGAGATGCTTGGTGACAGAGGTGGTATGTTCCTTGTTTTTAAGGTGTTTACACCAGGAAGTGTGACCTGAGGGTTAGTGTAGTATACCCTTTTACGGAAGGAAATATACTTGGAGATGCATGGTAGCATGTGCAAATATAGAGGATTAGTTTATCAGGCCTTGTATTTAGACGCTACGCGCTGAGTGTAATATACCTTTTACGGAAAGATTTACACTTCGCCAGCAACAGCTGAAACCCCTGATTTATGATATTGCTATTTTGGCAATTGAATTTCACCCCAGAAAAAATATATCCTTTGCCGGACACTATTAAACTTGTCCAGCCACAGCTGGAACACCAGATTTAGGGGATTGCTATTTTGGCAATTGAATTTAACCCCAGAACAAGATATATCCTTTGCCGGACACTATTAAACTTGGCCAGCCACTGCTGGGACACCAGATTTAGGGGATTGCTATTTTGGCAATTGAATTTAACCCCAGAACAAGATATATCCTTTGGCGGACACTATTAAACTTGGCCAGCCACTGCTGGGACACCAGATTTAGGGGATTGCTACTTTGGCAATTAAATGTCACCCCAGAAAAAACCTACCCTTTTCCGGACAGTATTAAACTTAGCCAGCCACAGCTGGAACACCAGATTTAGGGGATTGCTATTTTCGCAATTGAATTTCACCCCAGAAAAAATCGATCCTTTGCCAGACAGCAGACATTATTACACTTGGCTAGCCACAGCTGGGACACCAGATTTAGGGGATTGCTATTTTGGCAATTGAATTTCACCCCTCAATAAAATATAGAAATTTCTATCCTGAGTTTCTAGGGGTGACAATAAGCACAGCCAAGCCCCTGATGTAGGATATAGCAAAAGAAAGAAAAAACTACTATTGATGGATTAATGGACTTGGTGGCAGCTTGTGCTGGTGCACCACAAGACACAAAATGGCTGCCGGTCACCCCAGAAAAAAAGTGACAGAAAAACGCTCTGGGCAGCCTAAAACCAGTGAGCAATTAACTAGCAGAAGTTGAATGATTCACAGCTTTAGATCGATCACTTCATTAGGTGTTTTTGCTGAGTTTTCCTGCCTAATGTCACCCTCACAGCAGCTGCATCCTATCCCTACACTAATCAGAGCAGAGTGACGTGCGGCGCTACGTGACTCTAGCTTAAATAGAGGCTGGGTCACATGCTGCACTTGGCTCATCACAGCCATGCCATTAGTAGGCATGGCTGTGATGGCTTCTTAGGGCAAGAAGTAAAGCGCTAGCTGATTGGCCACTGTGCAGCCCCTTCAGAAAGCGGGAAGAAAACGCTGAACAACGGACCCGAACCCGAACTTTTGAAAATGTTCGGGTCCAGGTCCCGAACACCCTAAAATTCGGTACGAACCTGAACTATACAGTTCGGGTTCGCTCAACTCTTCTTAAAAAGCCTTACAACGTTTTTAGGATTTGCTAATAATTACTGTAGATTTATAAAGAATTTTTCGGTAATTGCTAGGCCTTTGACCGACCTCACCAAAAAGGGGCGGACCTGGAGTCTGTTGAGGCTACTGAAGCATTTGAGACACTTAAGAAGGCTTTCAGCTGCGCTCCAGTTTTGATTCAGCCGGTTCAAGAGAGACCTTTCATTGTGGAGGTGGATTCCTCTGAGGACGGAGTGGCCGCGGTCCTCTCTCAATGTAAAAAACGGTAGAGTAGGAGTAGCAGCACATAGGGATATACTGGCTTTGTGTGTGGTGGTGCACGCGGTGTTGGATGCCAGTCCGCACTGTCCCTCAAGCAGGCATCCAGGGGTTAAGAACCTGCAGCACTCTCTTGTCTCTTTGTATCGTTTATTCCATCAAATTCATGCGACGCTTCGACCAGAGCAGTCTTGAAAAGACAGCTCTGGTCGAGATATCGCATGAATTTGATGGAATAAAAGATACAAAGAGACAAGAGAGTGCTGCGGTTTCTTAACCCCTGGATGCCTCTCTCAGGTCCTGCTAGTCTTACCAATTTAAGGCCTTGTGCCTTCTTTTCCCCAAAAATTTCCCCAACCGAGAGAAATTATGACCTGGGGAATCGTGAATTGCTGGCCATTAAATGGGCATTTTAGGAGTGGAGACATTTCCTTGAGGTGGCTAAACATTGTGTTACCGTTGTTACTGATCAAAAAAATCTGATGTTTCTTGAGTCTGCTAAGAGGTTGAATCCCCATCAAGCCAGATGGGCATTATTTTCACACGCTTTCATTTCTCCATCACTTTCAGGACATGGAGTAAGAACGTGAAGGCAGATGCCGGAGTTTCTCTGCATTCCAGCCCACGATTGCACCGCCTGAAACCATATTGACAGCTAGTGTCTTTTTAGCAGCCGTGTCCCAAGATCTTACGTCTCTTATTAAGAACAACATCTGGCCCCGACACTTACACCAACAGATAAGTTGTTTGTTCCTGAACATTTCCGTCTCCGGCTGTTCTCCGGGTGAGTGTCATGACTCTGTTTTGTGCGGACATCCTGGTATCAAGAGTACTAAAGAGCTGGTATCCAGGTCTTATTGGTGGCCCACCCTGTTCAAGGATATCAAGTCCTATGTGTCGGCCTGCGAGGTGTGTGCCAGTTCCAAAATCCCTAGGACTCGTCCTGCTGGTGAACTGCGACCCCCTACCCATTCCCTGTAGACCTTGGTCCCATATTTCCATGGACTTCATCACGGATCTGCCACCTGCTGAGTGTAAAACTGTGGTTTGGGTAGTGGTCGACAGATTCATTAAGATGGTACATTTTGTTCCCCTTGCTAAACTTCCGAATGCTAAGACTCTAGCCTCTGTATTTGTCTAACAAATTGTACGTTTGCACGGTGTACCCGAGAACATTGTGTCTGATAGGGTTGTCCAGTTTGTGTCGAGATTTTGGAGAGCCTTCTGTCAAAGGTGCCAAATCTCATTGTCCTTCTCGTCTGCCTATCATCCTGAGAGTAACGAGTAGATGGAGTGACTTAATCAGTCTGTGGAACAATTTCGACATATGTCGTTGGTGATCAACAGTTGTGGGTTAAATACCTTCCTTTGGCAGAATTTGCGATTAACAACCATTTTAATTCCTCCGCTGGTCTCTCCCCATTCTTTTGTAACTATGGTTTCCATCCTCGTTTTCAGTCTGGGTAATCTGTCTCCTCGTCTAACCCTGAGGCGGATGAGGTCTCAACTGAACTGTGCACAGTTTGGGCCCGGGTTCATTCGAACCTAGAGAAGGCTCAAAATAATCAAAACTAATAGGAGACATTCGAGGGGATGGATTTTCAGGTCGGGGATCAGGTGTGGCTGTCCTCTAAGAATGTGCCTCTCAAGGTGGCCTCCAAAAAGTTTGCATCTTGTTTTATAGGTCCATACGAGATTACGGAGGTAATCAACCCAGTGTCGTTTAGATTAAGGTTACCTGATTCGTTCAACATCCATGATGTCTTCCATAAATCTCTGCTGAAAAGACATGTTACTCCTGTTGTTCCTTCACAGCTCGCTCCACCGCTGGTACTGGTTAATAATTTTGAGGAATTTGTGGTTTCAAAATGTTGAATGTTAGGAGAGTCCGCAACTCTTTACAGTATCTGGTACACTGGAAAGGCTATGGACCAGAGGAAAGGTCCTGGGTACCAGCTAAGGATGTTCACGCCATTAGGCTTGTCCAAAAATTTCATTTGGAACATCCTGAGAAGCTGTCACCTGTGGCCTTGGGTCCGTTGGCCCCGCGTGGAAGGGGGTATTGTCACTATGCACTCTGTGCGTGGTTCCAGGAGGCGGGCATGGCCGAGGCATCATCAGCGCACCCGACGTTGCCCGTTGCCGTGGGAACCACACTGGGGCTGAGTGCCGAGCTGATCACTCGGCGCTCGGCTGTGTGGGCTGCATAAGAACTCAAAAGTCAAACTTTCCAAAAGCTGTCGGATATCAGGACGCCTAAATCCTTTTCTTTTGAAGTCCTTGCTAACCTGGGGCTGCCAATATGATACTCAGACTGAGGGTTTCTTCTCCTCAAATGCTTTATTAGATATTTAGTAACATTGAACTGCAGTTTACATTGTTTGGGCCTTTTATCTAGTGAAACTAAATATTTTTCCATGTTGCAAACCCCTCCAGGAATATCAAGTCTATTACACACTTTTGTGCCATCAACAAACAGTCAAACCTTACCTACCTAACCATCTCCTATGTCACCTACAAAAATATTTAAAAGAATTGGACCCAGGACAGATCCTTGAGTTACACTATTTGTGTGACTTGTCTCTCCTCAGAATGTACCCTATAAACAACAACCATCTGATATCTATTATTATTATATATTATTAAAGAACCAAATTCCGTGGCACTGTACATATGAGAAGGAGCGTACATACATAATTCTAAATTGAAATAAGCATGAACAATGAACGTTATAAGCTGTGTGACACCAATGCAGGATTGGTGGTGGAAGGGAGGTATATTTCCCCAAGATTCCTCTCCTATGTGAAGTGGCAGGTGGAAGATCTCACCTGTGAGGTAATTAATGAGGATGCACAGAGGGTGGGGATATAACAGAGCCTGGAGGTCAGTCTCTCTCTGCCTGGGGACACAGAAAGTCTGTCTGTGTGAGTGAGTAAGTGAGTGAGTGAGTGAGTGAGAAAAGACCGTGAGTAAAAGGTTGCTGGAAACATTGTTGTTGTGAGCTGGCAGGGAGAAGCCCTCCAGTGGATAGACAGGGACCTCTGATGTATAGTAAGCGCCGGACAGGCAAGTTTTTCTTTTGTTGTTCTGTTTTTATTTATGCAACATTCTCAATAAACCTGGCTACAAGCGAGCTTAAACCTTATTCCCCGGTGTCTGGTCGGAATTGTATGAAGCTGACACGTGTCCTTTGACCCCAGCAAAGGCGATCCCGAGCTTAACCCCTCACAACTGGTACTGCCTGGACCCTGGGGACCCTGCCCGCAAGGGCTTAGAATCTGCAAGGCATGAGGGAAGGATAGACTAGGTAAATGTAAGGCTGGTCATACCGGTATAGTGGCAGCAGGGTTACTGTCGGTTGTAGGCTTCTCTGAAGAGGAATGTTGGTTTTCATTTTTTTTAAGGTTTCCACTGTAGGTGAGAGTCTGATATGTTGGGGTGGAGTATTCCATAGTATGAGGGATGCACAGGAGAAATCTTGGAGGAAATTGTGGAAAGAGGTGATAATATGAGAAAATAGGAGGAAGTCTTGTTAGGATCAGAGATTACATATGGGGATGTATCGGGAAAGTAGCTCAGAGGACAGGTTGTGGACAACCTTATTGTCACAGTCCCTCCCATGACAGAGGTGAGAAGATCGGAGAGACTGGCGGCACGTGAGGGTATCTGACAGTCTCACTGTTTTCTCCTTGCAGTGTTATTGTTTGGTAATGACCACACCTCTTGCCAGGTGCAGATTGTAGTAATTACTGAGGCCCTATTTAGTTCTGACTCACACTGCTTACCAGGCTGACATCAAAGTTACACAGGGGAGTACTCCTGTCTACCTGAATCATAAAGAAATCGTTGATGGCCTTTCTCTGTTTGTATAGTCAGTCCAACATATGGAGGGTGGAATTCCAAATTGGGCCAACCAGCTTCAGCTTCCCTCTCATGTGTATGCTTACAGAGTCCTTTTGTTATGGCTTTGCACAGGGAGCTAAAATGTTATGCTGAATTCTGATGTTACTCCTGATCTTAAGATACTGGACTCCAAAGCAGAGGCTCTCCTGTCATGTGTTATGTGCTATGGAGATCGAATGCAGACAGAGTAGATAAAATAGCTGAAGCTGCTTGATTTTATTGTGAATAAATGGTAAAGGCAAAGTCTGTATTATCATCAGCATCTTCATTATGTTTACTGCAGAACCCACAATGACATAATTCGGTCCATACAGCAAATGGAGGTCTACAATCACTCATTATTTTCCCAGAAAAACATGTTTGAAATAAAAATTTGACCAATTAAAGGATAATGGCATTTGGTTCATACAGAAGAAAGTCTACAATCACCCATCAATTTTCCCCAAAAAAGCCTGTTTCACATAAAATTTTTCCCCACGACATAATTCAGCCCATAACAGCAAAAGGAGGTCTACAATCACTCATTATTTTCCGAAAAAACATGTTTGAAATAAAAAATTTGACCAATTAAAGGATAATGGAATTTGGTTCATACAGAAGAAAGTCTACAATCACCCATCAATTTTTCCCAAAAAGTCTGTTTCACGTAAAAAAATTTCACCACGACGTCATTCGGTCCATACCACAAAAAGGGCTTTACCACATATAACTGGACCGCTGAGCGGCGAATATCCTTTTCTTTTGCCACTAATACACAGCAAAAAGGAAAACGCAAAAGGGAAAACGCACATATTCCCATAGACGCACCCGCCTCTTATCCGGGCGTCAAACATGACGCCCGTGTGAAAGAGGCCTAATACACGCCACAAAAGGCTTTAGAACATATAATTGCAAAGCTGATTAGCAAATATATTTTTCTTTTTCCACTACTACACGCCACAAAAGGCTTTAGAACATATAACTGCACCGCTGATCAGCAAATATATTTTTATTTTTCCACTAATAAACAACAAAAAGGGCTGTAATTTTCGCACTTCCCACACAACGGCTAATGAGCCCTTATTTCCCCACTAATACAAGCCAAAAATGCTTTAGAACATATAACTACACCCCATAATGGCAAGTAAGACGTAGAAATATTTCCTTGTAATAAACCCTGTTAATGCCTATATCAAACAGCCCTTGCACCCCAATAACAAGAACGGTTTGCTGGAATTACAGAGCTGTATAATAGCAATTTGGGTCCCCAGTCATTGCAGCAAGGTGTTATAGAATTGTTCCTATTACCCAGGCTGTAACCTCTCCTACTGAACCCTGTTCAGCATAAATGTTGGGGAATGATTCCTCCCTATCCTTTCCCTACACCTTAAATAATCTTTCCCTGCACTTGTAAATCGTTTTTTTTAGCACAATGAAGTTTTTCTAACGCTGTCCCTAGTGCTTGTTGACATCTCTAGCTGCACTAAGTACACTGGTAAATTGCAGAATCTAAGAACACTGACGCTATTTATAGGGCTGTGACATCACAGGGCTGGCTGCTGATTGGCTGCATGCATGGCCTTATGGGTGATCCCGCCTTCCCAGAGTTCCTTGCTTCATGTCCTCACACCTGCAGCAGCCATTTTAGGAAAAATGCAATTTTTGGAAGTTAGCCTTTCTTTAGTCTAATACTTTGTTTTTAGTGTAGGATTGCTCCCAGTCTGCTTTAATAGCAAATCATAAACATTGGTGATCACTGGAACACACATTTCTTCCACATTAACCACCAATACCAGATCCCCATTAGTGAGTACATAAATGTAGAATGTTATCTCCTCTAGTTGGTTTTGTGACAATACCAACACACTGTTTCATCCTAACTGTCTGGCCACAGAAATCATCCTTATTTATCAAACCTCTGTCCCTTCATCTAGTTTAAATGTTTTTCCCAAAAATTTTAAAATTCTGCCCCAAGTACTTGTGTACCTTTATATGACAGATACAAACAATCCTGCTTGTACAAATCTTTATCAGACAACCAACTAGCATCATGACTATCATACCCAAAGCCTTTAGATTTACACCACTGTTTTAACCACGCATTAGACTCTGAGATATGAAGTGCCTTGGGTTACTAATTACAGGCCAACAAAAGCTCTGAAAAAGTTACTGAACCTGTTACCAAGCTCCTGGCTGAAATTATGGAATTCCTTTGTACACAAAGCAAATAATTTTGAGACAGATCATTGGTACCAAGATGTACAATCTTCACAATTGTTGCCTTGACTATTGCAATACACTTCTTATCTCTATTGACCATGGTACCTGGAAGACATCTCACCGCTTTCAGCACATCTCCATTTTCAACTAAATCAATGCTTCTAATGGTTGAATCACTAATAAGAAAATGCCTTCTCTTCTTGGTTATTCCATCCACTGCACCTGTCTGCTTTGTACCACCTGTACATCATGCAAAATAATCTCTTCTTTAGAAGCAACACCATCCTGCACATAGGAAGCCTTTTTTGTATTAGCAGCAACATCACCTTTCAGTTCAGAAAGTGCACCATAGGAATTATATAAGGATAGCCAAAAATGAGCATGCTTATGCTCCACAACTCCCAATCTCCCAGAACTAACAGTTGTCCACTTTGTTCTTAGGTCAGGGATGCTCAAACTGTGGCCCTCAGCTGTTTTAAAACTACAACTCCCACGCTGCCCTTCTGTAGAATGATAGCTGTAGGCTGTCAGAGAATGATGGGAGTTGTAGTTTAGCAACAGCTGGAGGGCCACAGGTTGAAGCATGCCTGCCTTAGGTCTTTGAGAGGTGGTTATTTACAGCAGGGGCGTAACTACCGGGAAGCAGGGAAGCAGCTGCTTCGGGGCCCGGGCTTACAGGGGGCCCGGCAAGCACGTGTTGTCCTCACTCCTCTCCTCCCCTGGGTAATCATCAGCACGTGTCCTCACTCCTCTCCCTTCGCTAATTACTCAGTGAATCGCAGTGTACTCTCGCCCTTGCCTACTTAAAACTTATTTTTCTTTCTTTCAGAAAAGCTTGCCCTGGGGATCGAACCTGCGACCATTAGGTTCAAAGGCAAGACACTTAACCACAAAGCCATATGAGCTGATAAGCCAGATAGCTTAAAAAAAAAAAAAAAAATAAGACCTCTAGATGGAGAACTTTGATAGTGTATCCATACACATTACAGCTGCACCAGCACATTGTATATGGATGTAGCAGAGCTTGGTGTGTTGGGGCAGCTGTAATGTGTATAGATACACTATCAAAGTTCTCCTTATCTAGAGGTCTTATTTTTATTTTTAGCTACCTGGTTATGCAGCTCATATGGTCTTGTGGATAAGTGTCTTGCCTTTCATCCTAATGGTCACAGGTTCGATTCCCTTCCCAAACTTTTCTGAAAGACAGGATTTTTTTTTTGTTTTTTTTTTAAATACTGGACTTTTACTTTACTGCCACAGGGGAGGAGGGGGCTATTGGCACTATAATATTGGCAAATGGGGGGGGGAGATAGGCACTTCATATTGTCACACACATTAGGGGCAGGGGGAGAGGATGGCACTATGATATTGGGATGGGGGAAGACAGAGGCACTTGATATTGGCACATTATAGGGGGCACTATGGGGAGAGGAGCACTATGGGGGCATCTGGTGCTATATGGCTGGCTACTGGCACATTATAGGGTGGGTTTATATGGCTGACTACTGGCACATTATAGGGGGTTATATGGCTGATTACTGGCACATTATAGGAGGGGTTATATGGCTGACTACTGGCACATTATAGGGGGTTATATGGCTGGCTACTGGCACATTATAGGGGGCTGGGGGCTATATGGCTGACTACTGGCACATTATAGGGGGCTATATGGCTGGCACATTATAGAGGGGAGCGAACGCGCGGGTAGGGGGCCCAATACAAAAATTTGCTGTGGGGCCCAGTCATTTCTAGCTACGCCCTGATTTACAGGGCTGCTTCACATCAATCAGTAGCTGAGAAAGCCTTTTAATCTCAGACTGAAGAATCCAAACTAAAGACTGTAGTCAAGAAATGTCACCATATAAACCAGCCAACCGCATACCAATTGGACAGCACCCTGATTTCCAAAGTGTGCTATGGAAAACAGTAGCCAGACAAGCATTACACTGCATCAACCCAGACATCTTTATGACTGATCAATAGAAGCAATAACTCAGTAAAACAAGTACTCACAAATATATCCTGCAAACTCCTGCTGTTTTCAAACTACTGCAGTTTTTAAAACTATGAACACTTATGTCGCCCTGCACTTATGTTGCAATGCACTCACAAACGTTAACATAGGGAATTTTAATAGTATTATTAGATATCTGTTTTACAGTATTATTTTTAACTAGACATTAGGCCCGTTACAATAACGGGCGCTAGAACATTAGTTCTGACACTGTTATGGAGGATCTGTGGCTGGCACTGTTATGGGGGATCTGTAGAGGACACACTGTTATGGGGGTCTGTGGCTGACACTGGTATGGGGGTCTGTGGCTGACACTGTTATGGGGGATCTGTGGCTGACACTGTTATGGGGGTTTGCGGATGACACTGTTATGGGGGATCTACGGATGACACTGTTATGGGGGATCTACGGATGACACACTGTTATGGGGGATCTACGGATGACACTGTTATGGGGGATCTGTGGAGGACACACTGTTATGGGGGATCTCTGGAGGACACACTGTTATGGAGGGGATCTGTGGAGGACACACTGTTATGGAGGGGATCTGTGGCTGACACTGTTATGGGGGATCTATGGAGGACACACTGTTATGGGGGATCTATGGAGGACACACTTTTATGGGGGATCTCTGGAGGACACACTGTTATGGAGGGGATCTGTGGAGGACACACTGTTATGGAGGGGATCTGTGGCTGACACTGTTATGGGGGATCTGTGGCTGACACTGTTATGGAGGGGATCTGTGGCTGACACTGTTATGGAGGGGATCTGTGGCTGACACTGTTATGGAGGGGATCTGTGGCTGACACTGTTATGGAGGGGATCTGTGGCTGACACGGTTATGGAGGGGATCTGTGGCTGACACTGTTATGGTGGATCTGTGGCTGACACTGTTATGGGGGGTCTGTGGCTGACACTGTTATGGGGGGTCTATTATGGGGGTCTGTGGCTGACACTGTTATGGGAGTATCTGTAGATGACACATAGCATTGTATGCTATGTTTCATCCACAGATTCCCCATAACAGTGTCGCTGTTTATTGTGAATGTAATGGTATCGGGCCCCGCTCAGAATAGAAATACTATGAATAACTGTACTAATAATAACAATCGTCACCTCTTCACTTACTACATAGTGAGGCAGGAGGCTGGGCGGGCGGGCGGTCACTGGCAGAGTAACTCACTAAGTGACTCCCTGCTCCGCCCACTTTATTAATGAAGCAGGCGGTGCAGGCGCATGACGTAATCAGTTACGCTGCCAGTGCCCGCCCGGCCTCCTGCCTCACTATGTAGTAAGTGAAGAAGTGAAGATCGTTATTATAAGAACAGTTATTCATAGTATTTCCACTCTGAGCGGGGCCCGGTGCACTGATACCGATACTGATCCATGGGGGTCCCTCCCGTCGCCGCCCCCAACCAACCCGCCGCCCCTCCCCAATGAAGGGTCTGCAAGTAGCGGCTGAATGAAGGGGCTGCACACAGGAAGGGTGAATGAAACGACTGCACACAGAGGGGTGAATGAAGGGGCTGCACACGGGGGTGAATGAAGGGGCTGCACACAGAGGGTGAATGAAGGGGCTGCACACAGGGGGTGAATGAAGGGGCTGCACACAGGGGGTGAATGAAGGGGCTGCACACGGGGGTGAATGAAGGGGCTGCACACGGGGTGTGAATGAAGGGGCTGCACACGGGGGTGAATGAAGGGGCTGCACACAGGGGGTGAATGAAGGGGATGCACACAGGGCCGGGTGAATGAAGGGGCTGCACACAGGGCCGGGTGAATGAAAGGACTGCTGGACATGGGGGAGGGGAGAATGAACGGGCTGCTGCACATGGGGGGAATGAAAGGGCTGCTGCACATGGGGGTGAATGAAAGGGCTGCTGCACGGAGGGGGTGAATGAAAGGGCTGCTGCACATGGAGGGGAGGAATGAAAGGGCCGCTGCACTGGAGGGGGAATGAAAGGGCTGCTGCACGGAGGGGGGTGAAAGGGCTGCTGCACATGGAGGGGTGGAATGAAAGGGCTCCTGCATGGAGGGGGAATGAAAGGGCTGCTGCACAGAGGGGAGGGAATAAAAGCGTTGCTGCATAGAGAGCAGAGGGGGTATGGAGCAGGCAGGCACGCTGGCAGCACATGAGGAAATACAAATACTTTGATCCCTCCCCCTTTGGCTTACCTTGTTGCTGGGCCAGAGAAGGGAGGGAGCAGAGAGGGACGGAGGGGAGACAATTCCGGGCCCACGTTTCCTCCTGCTGTCGACCGCTGTCAGAGGGAGGGAGGGAGGCGGGGGAGGCCGCACTGGCCAATGATTTTAATACTGGGGAGGGAGGGGGTCCGGCCCCTGCTGCCTGGCACCATCTGATCTCTTACAGGGGCTGTGGATTGTGCGGATCACAGCCCCTGTAAGAGATCAGATGGTGCCAGGCAGCAGGGGCCGGTCTCTACTACGTATCTCAGTATATTCTAACTTGAGCGTCCCCATCACTATGGGAACGCCTCTGTGTTAGAATATACTGTCGGATCTGAGTTTTCACGATCTAACTCAGATCCGACAGTATATTCTAACACAGAGGCGTCCCCATAGTGATGGGGACGCTTCAAGCTGAATATACTGAGCAGTCTGTATATACCGGCCCCTGCCGCCTGGCAACATCTGAACAGTGTCCGTTGAGTGTGTGCCAAATGCTCTGTGCGCGCGCATGCGCAGTTGAGTATTCGGCACACACGCACGGACGTCACAGGGATTTTATTAGTATAGATAGTCTCACCTTTATATACTTCTATGTTTTATTGATTCATTCTGTACTATAATTGCATTCTACAAGTCTCTCCTCTATAATTTTAGATTTTGCAATAAAATCCTATTCCTTTCCTCGTGAAACAGAATTTAAGGGATATTTTTATGAAAGCTGGAATATTCAATGTGGCTGGTCAATCACTAGGATTAAATTATTTTTTGTCATAATTTTTTATAAAAATTTCTAAATACAGAAAATATAAACTGACAGAGCTATATTGAAATGCTAACTGTAAATTACACTTGTTGTATAAATGTTTTTGAGTGAACCTTTTCCTCATTAATATACCATTTATATAATTTCAAATTTGTTTTATACCCTTCTCTGCTGCCCACTGACTATATATGTCCTATCTGCACATACCCATGCAGATAGCACATATATAAATGGTTAGGCAGCCCTTTCACCCTAGCGCTACAGCACTGGGATTAAAGCTCCTGCTCCTGCAATCTAGCAGGAGCAGGTTGGGTCCTGGCTCTCAGGCACAGCAGGGAGAAGCCAGGAGTGGTTTATTACTGCTCCTGCCTTCTCCTGTGCCTGCAGGATATTGTCTATTGAGTAGTGTGGGGGGTTTGTTGGGGGAGAAAGCGGCCTCGCCGGGTGTCTCAGGGCAGGAACAGGGCTGCAGGAGACCCTGATCAGCTTTGCCTGTGTGTAATGGGGGCTGTTTTTCCCCTATAACTGGGGCTCCTGTTGATGTCACAGTTACAGTGGAAACAGTGAAAAAAAAAAAAGTCAGTGTCCTCCAGAGGTCATTTAATGACCTGCTGGGGGACATAATATGTGGCAAAATATTTTTAAAATATAAGTAAAAAAAAAATATTTCAAAATTAAAAATGCCGTCGGAGACCATCACTATAGTCGCCCCATTCACTCAAACAATACATGTTATATATAAAACGATCATCACAAGATAGAAAACCCATTGCAATAAATTAATTTTGTGTCAGTTTTAATATTTACAAAATAAAAAGTTGTAATAAGTAATAAAAAATGACTTTTTAATAAAAATTTGCGTTTTCCCCAAATCAAATCTAAAAGAAGAAAAAAATCTCTAAAAAACATGATAATAAAAAGTCCTAAGTGTCATGTAAAAACATTGCAAAAATTATTTTGGTAGTCAAACAAAAGTTAGGGTCGCTAAGCCACCATATGCACAAAATCACGGAAAATTGCCTGAAGATCCAGTCCTTTTTAGGCCCGGTCATGAACAGGTAAAAATTATTAGATTCCCCAAAAATACATTTCTACTCCCAGACTGCCAGGTACAGATTTGCATAACTAGGAGCAAATGTAACACCCATTGCTTTACCAGTGATCTGGAAGTAAAAGTTATTATTATTCTAAACATAGTTCCAAATATAATCCTTGTATTTTATTACATCCAAAATACTGTTATCGTCACTTTATAAGAGGTACCTGATGATAAGACCAATCTAGGTTATGTAGGCAGAAAATGAGAAAAATATTTTTCATCAGACCTCAGAACAGACCTCCAATCTTTATCACATCCACAAATTAGACCCCAGATCTTCATCAGACTTCAGATCAGACCTTCATATCAGACCTCGGATTTTATTCAAAGGTACCTTTTGGAGGTAAGAGATGACAGGAATTTTGGGATGTTTTGTTTCTAAGTAATTGTATTTTTATCAGTCAAAATTTCTTTACCTTTGGCCTTATTTAAATTCTTGTTGGTACCCTTCAGCAGCATTTTTATATGTGGTAAAATCTAAGAGCAGGCTATTCATTTCTTTATGATAATCAACAGAATTAAGAATAACAATCTGCCCCTTATCAGCTGCCTTAGCAGGCATTTCATTACTCAAATAATTGTTCAAAGATGTCATTACTGTTTTATACTATTCATTAATAGTAATATTTTTGAAGCATTCCATACAATCATTATTTGTGATGTTGAGAATGAATCAGATTCTTCTTTTAATTCTGTATTGGTATGAAACTCAGGGCCACAGATAGTGGATCCCTAACTATCCCTTTTGAATGGAGTGCAAAAAGGTTTGTAGATCAAAGATCCAATAGTAGAATTGCGTCTCCCCATCGCACAGATCAAAACATCCAGTGATGGGGGAGCAGCCTCCCTAGCGTCACCAGCATTGCAGGGAGGCTGGTTACCATTGCGGCCTGCAATTGGCTGCTCCCCCGATGCCAGATGTTTTGATCCACGCCACATGGAGATGCAGCGGCGGCCGTGTAGGGATTCGAGGGATGCGGATGCACGAGACCTGGTAAGTATTATCTGGAGGAGGGGCCTGGGCATTGTGGGGGCATTTCTACTATTGGATAACCCCTTTAACTGAATGAACAAACTAATGAATATCAATAAAATTGAAAAATGTAGGTATAGACTTGATACCTTTGTTTAAAACTGCTATGTGTGCGTCACTGCAAAAGGGTTAGTGTTCTAATATACTATGTTTTACTGCTACATGGGTTAATGTACACTGCGTATGCACTTTCTTTGATAACAATAGCTAATGCAACTTTACTATACACTCTATATTGCAAAAGGCTGTATATGGGTAGTAAGTAGTTAACTGGCAGTCTTTAGTGATGGTTTCCGGATAGTGGGCTGACCCCTCTTCACTGGTTATTCAGTTACTGGCAAGTAAGCCAAGACAGAGGATGTGTGTGATAACTAGTGGTGTGCATTCCAGAAAAGCTGTAGCTGAATCAGAAACTTTCAGGGTGACACCATCCCAGTTAGGCTACATGCACACGACCGTTGGTGTTTTGTGGTCCGCAAACCGCGGATTCGCAAAACACGGAAGCTGCTCGCGTTCCGTTCCGCAATTTGTGGAACGGAACGCGGCCCATATAGAAATGGCTATTCTTGTCCGCAAAGCGGACAAGAATAGGACATGCTATATTTTTTGCAGGGGCATGGAACGGAGCAACGGATGCGAACAGCACACGGATGCGGCCCCATTGAAAATATGCGGCTCGGACGCGGACCCGAACAATGGCCACGTGCATGATTCCTTAGTATTAAGCTGCCAGAAAAGAAACTGTGCTAAGAGCTAACCTCTGAGAGAGTGAAAAACAGACTTTTTAAAAAGGTATTAACCCCTTATCCTATTTGGGCCCTCAATATAGACATAAGAGGGCTTGTTTTTTGGGGAGACAATTGTGGTTTTTAATTGCACAATTTTGGAGTAAACATAATTTACTCTGGGTCAGTATGATTATAGCAATATCAAATACACATTGTTTATGTTTTACTTCTTTTGCACAATAAAAACCATTTAAAAAACAGAATATTTTTGCAATGTTGCATCCCAATGCCAATAATGTTTTTATATTTCTTTTAACAGAGTTGTGTGAGGGTTTGATGTTTGTAGGATGACTTTTCCTTCATAAAAGCACTAACACTTAATAAGTGAGAATATGCTACGTTATTCAACAACCATATGTAACAGTATTGACCGCATTGAAGATTGAAATACACGCAGATACTTTTAAATATTGCTGCATTTCCATTTGCTTTTTATAGATCAATATCAATAAATGTGGTTGGGTCCCTTAATTCTCTCATTTTGACTGTGGTGTACACTAGATTTGTCTTAAGCTGCACTTTAGAAGGATATTCTGTAAAATATTTACACCATGGACTATGCCACATACTAATCAGTCAATGCAACTTTCAAAATTACAAGTATGAGGCATGAAACCTAGACTAAGTAAAATAAACTTTGGCGTCCAAGAGAACTAGAAAGTTGCTCTCTGAACAGTCCATAAACCATGTACATTTCAAACAAATCTTCTAAATATAGTTTCATTTTATATTACAAAATCAACTCTATTCATCAATTTCCGTCAAATGTATTGCACACTTACCAAGGTTTTTATACAGTATGTACTACATATTTTTCTTTGCCCTTAACAAAAAAATGAAAGCTTCTCTAGCTTAAATAGCGGATTACTTTAATATAGGCTGGTCTAAACTTTTTTTAAAATAAAAGCTTAAAAATTCCACATAGACACCCAATCTGAAGCAATTGAACATGGAAGCAGGATGTGCAGCTGAATGGGGTCTTTTGTTGTTCTCATGCAAGATATAGTAAATGTGGCCTGTGGATACAGTGTTTTGGGTCACTGCAAAGTTAGTATGTTCCAGTTTAACATCTCTTGCAGATGGGACCAGAATGATTCTTTCAGGACTTTTATGTATGTTTCCTCATTAGGTTCCCACACATATGAATGTGCCTCCAACATTTATTTGCCAGAAAAAAACACACCAGAATAAGAGCAAACTTTTTCTTTTGGCATTTTATCTGCCATTTTTGCACACAATGGCCCTGATTTATCAAGGCTGGCTTGTGCTACGCCTGCCTTGATAGGGCCTGTGCTGCTGGAGGAGGCAATTGATTGATGACAAGGCACGCTTACTTCACCCTCACCACACCCCTTTCTATAGATTTGGAGAGGGTGGCATAAAATGCAGTTTGGAGCTAGAACAGTAGCAAATGCATTAAAAACTCGCAAATCCAGTAGATTTGTGACTTTTCTACGCCAAAAAGAAGTATAACAGGACAGATTAATTTTCGTCAGTGTGTCTTACAACTAACGTTTTTGTCATAGTGTTTTTTCCCTATAGAGAGGGTGATGTGAAAATACCTGAAAAAGCGCCAAAAGCAACAACATGCAGCATCACTAAACATCACTAAAAATCTACCTGTGAAGTCACCTTAATGGCTCAAAAACTCAGAGAAACAGCTATTCACTAATGAAGACTAGTGATGTCGCGAACATAAATTTTTCCGTTCGCAAACGGCGAACGCGAACTTCCACAAATGTTTGCGAACATGCGAACAGGGCGAACCGCCATAGACTTCAATAGACAGGCGAATTTTAAAACCCACAGGGACTCTTTCTGGCCACAATAGTGATGGAAAAGTTGTTTCATGGGGACTAACACCTGGACTGTGGCATGCCGGAGGGGATCCATGGCAAAACTCCCATGGAAAATTACGTAGTTGACGCAGAGTGTGTTAAGTTGAATTCACAATGCGATTAATATAACCTGCATTAGTCGCATTGCGAATTCAACTTAGATCTGGGTTGCTAACGGTTGTATTGCTAGAATATAACGATGTTTGAGAATATAGCGCAATATTCTCAATCTTCGTTATATTCTAGCAATACAACCATTAGGAACCCAGCTCTAAGTTGAATTCGCAATGCGATTAATATAACCTGTATTAATCGCATTGCGATTACAACTTAGATCTGAGTTCCTAATGGTTGTATTGCTAGAATATAACAAAGATTGAGAATATAGCGCTATATTCTCAATCTTCGTTATATTCTAGCAATACAACCATTAGAACCCAGCTCTAAATTTAATTTCCATTGTGATTAATACAGGTTGTATTAATCACGTTGCGACTACAACTACTAACACTGCAGATTCAGAATGAATCTAAGATGGATGCCGTCCATGCTTTTTGATAGGAGGTGGGAGGGTCTGGGAGGGAGACTGATGTACTAGCCCTAAAAAGGGCTTTTTGGGGTGCTGTCAGGACGCTGTCCTTACAGCAGAGATCTGATGAGTCTTTCAGGACTGGAGTGGACACTGAATACACTAGCCTAGCCATCGATTTCCCTATTAAATCAGCAGCAGCTACACTGTCCCTCCTCTCACTGACTGCAGCTTCCGAATGAATCTAAAATGGACGCTGTCCAGGAGATGAAGGGGTCTGGGAGGGAGGGTATGCTGATTGGCTGGAATGTGTCTGCTGACTGTGAGGTACAGGGTCAAAGTTTACTCAATGATAGGGGTGGACCAAACATCGCCTATGTTCGCCCGCTCGCGACGAACGCGCACAAGCTATGTTCGCGGGAACCGTTCTTCCGGTGAATAGTTTGGGACATCTTATTTGCGAATTCAACTTAGAGCTGGTTGTATTGCTAGAATATAACGAAGATCGAGAATTTATCGCTATTTTCTCAATCTTCGTTATATTCTAGCAATACAACAACCAGTAGGAACTCAGTTCTAAGTTTAATTCGCAATGCGATTAATATAACCTGCATTAATCGCATTGCAATTTAACTTAGAGCTGAGTTCCTAATGGTTGTTGTATTGCTAGAATATACGTTATATTCTAGCAATACAACCATTAGGAACTCAGCTCTAAGTTGTAATCGCAATGCGAATAATACTTACAATTATTAATCGCTTTGCGAATCCATTTGATGCCTCTATTTGATTGTATATGACGGTTGACTATGACTACCACCAATGTTCTGCTGCCTCCGAAGCAAGATATCTGAACTCCCCAGGGGCCATTTGGGCGTTTTTGATTGAAAACGCATCAAAAACGCATCCGCGTTTTTATAATTTTTTATTTTAATTTTTTGTGTATTTTGCCACATTTGGTTGCATATTTACATTTGGTATAGGCAAATATGGTAGTCTAGAATTCAGTGTTTCCCAACCAGTGTGCCTCGCGGCGGACGCGAACAAGCTATGTTCGCCGGGAACTGTTCGCCGGCGAATAGTTCGGGCCATCTCTAATGAAAACTTGTTTGAAAGGTGACGTTTAAACAATAAGCTTTCAAACAATACCAGAACCACAGCATTAGGTCCACAACAGTTGGGAATTAAAGCAGTTGGGAGTGAAAGCAGTGAAACCTGTTTTTACTTTCATTTTGAGCTGTATTCACTGTCAACCAAATTTCTAACAGCTATATCTTCCAATGTAGAAGAGATAATGCTGTGGTATTGTTTGAAAGCTTGGAATGTCAGCTTTCAAGCAAAGCCAGGCACATATCTCCAGCTGCTACCAATCCCAAGATGTGAGCACCTAAAGGTTTGCACTGGGCACTTGGAACAGCAAAGCTCGCCCAGCTGGGCACTTGGAAGCCATTTTTCAGCAGAATACAAGTGTGTTTCCTGGACACATAATAAAGACACAAAATACACACAGATAAGTTTGCAATTGTCTGTGTGCCAATGCTGTTAGTTACATTGCTGAAAATGACGAGAGCCTCTCCCTTTAAACTTCACTTACATAAAAGCGAACAACCCCTTAAGTACAATTATTCATTTAGGGAAGATGGTTATAGGAAACCAGATACCACTTTGATTCTTGACATTATATAGCTATTACATCGGTATGATCGTCATGTCTTTTCTAACGTCATTAGATATAGGTAATTTCCTGCATTCCACACTCCAAAAGACTAAAACTACTTAAGTGAAGTTCATATTTTCTTGACATGCAAAGAATGATGACATATAGTAAAGAGAGAGTGGTACTGTATGTCTGCAGTAATTTGATAAATAAAAAGCATGATAGGAATTATGCACAGAATAATTAAAAGGGTTATACTCTTCTCATAGTTTGGTGGCAAGTCGTTAAGATATGCCTTCAATGTCATCTCTGGGACCCGCACCTATCTCCAGAACCAGGCCATCACGGTGAAGGAGAGTGCACCACACATGCTCTCCATTGATTTCTATAGAAATTCTGAAAATATCATAAGTTCATAACGAGTGCACTCCACTCTTCTTTGAAGTGTCATAGAAGAAAATGGAGAGTGCACCGTGCATGCATGGCCACCTCTCCATTCACTGCTATTGGACTGCCAAACAGGCAATTGGCTATTTTCGGAACTCCCATAGCAATGAATGTAAGATGGCCGCGCTTGCACGGTGCGCCCTCCTTCATTTTACGGGGCCTATTCTGGAGATAGGAGTGGGTCTTAGTGGGACCTGCACATATCTGACATTGGTGGCGTACACGTATTCTAGAGATATACAACCAATGTCTAAAATTGGAATACCCCTTTAATCCCTTCCCACCGCCTCACATAAATTTACAATGGCAGTTGGGTATTTAAAAACGGCATCTGCTCGTGAGTGCAACAGGCACCATAGGCGCTAGGTACCTGTTGTTTTAACCTCTTAGTGACCACCGATATGTGTTTTTACAGCGATCTCTAAGGGGCCTTAGGCTGGGCCGCTGCTTTTTTATGGCGGCCCAGTCTAAGCATTGAATGGGTCACCCGTGCAGTGGGGAGCAGGAACCCGACTCTCAAATGAGAGCAGCGGCCTTGCTCTAACAACCTGGACAAGAGTGCCGATCTGGGCTGTTCAACCCCGCAAATGCGATCGCAAGGTGCCGATGTGTGTGAAGCTTCTGATGTAGGCCCCGGTCCTGGCTGTAGTGATTTCCAGCAGAATGCGCCTGATTGTTGCTGGCACATGATTGGGGCACATCTGCTGGTCAATTTTAAAATAGCATTGCTATTAAAATGCAATGCATTATATTGATAATTCATTGCATTTTAAAAGCAATCAAAATACTGTCTGTCATAGTCAAGCAATCAAAAAGCAAAAAAAAATAAAAAGTTATGGGTCTTGGGAAGCGGCAATGTAAAAACATTTTTTTCTTTTAAAAAAGGCGTTTTATTGCAAAAAAGTAGTAAAACCTAAAAAAAACTATAAGTACTTGGTATCACTGTAATTGTACTGACCCAGAGAATAAAGATATTATGTTATTTTTACCGAAAAATTAACGCAGTAAAATTTATAACGTAAAAATGCAATGGCAGTATCGCTGTTTTTCCCATCTCCCTCCCAAAAAGAGTTAATGAAAGTTAATCATAAAGTTATGTGTACTCCAAAATGGCGCCAAAACAAGCCCTCATAAAGCTATATAGACGGAAAATAAAATGTTATAGCGCTTGGAACGCGACAATGAAAAAGAAGAAAAACACTTGGTCAGTAAGGCCCAAATCAGGCTGCTCACTACGGGGTTAAACTGAAGGCACCTGGAACTAATGTATGCAATTATCACGACCGGCGTACCGATCACAGGCGTGTGACGCAAAGGGAGGAAAAGGAAAGCCCTGTCCAAGGGAGAGGGAAAGGTGGTGACTCCTAACTCACCTTGAAGCTGGCACCTGACTGGCCTGACGTCCCTAGACGGGTTCTTCACCCGTACGCCCGATCACGTGCCTAAACCCTGGCTTTTCTTAAGATGAGCCCTAAGTAGTGAATAGGGCGGAGGGAGCAATAGTCCTCACCACTAACACTAAAGGAAAACACCAGGGAGAGGACAGACAATACAGACAAAACATATAAGCCCAGGTGGGCGACAACAGCGGACAACAAAAGCCCAACAGGAATCCGGAGGGTAATGCTCTGGTACGACATCCAGGAACAACAGCTACACAGCTCCAGTGGGTCAGTACAGAAGTCCAGGCAGGAAGCTCTATATCTGGCAACCAGAGAAGTGGGAAGGGGAATATAAGGAGGTTGGGAGTGGCGGACAAGAAACAGCTGAGGAGAAGAAGCTACAGATCCCTGAGTGAGACAAAAAGGATTGCAAGGCACCACACAGAAAGCTACCATTAAGTAACAGCATGATCTTTAGACATAGAGAGCTCAGCCACCCGCTGCGACTTCCTGACGCCGGGTATAACGAAGTCAGACGTGGCTCCTGACTCCCTCGTGACAGGAATTGGTGATAACGTGATAATGGCATACATTTTATCTTTTAGATGCCGTGGTTAAATGTGACCAAAGCATCTGGGGGGTTAAAGACCAGGAGCGTGTCCTCCCGGCTGTGCACTGGCTCCCCAAGTGAGGAGGGAGCAGGAGTGTGTGTGGCAGCCTTTGTCACCCTTAGTGACAAGAGACTGCTGCACATTAGTTCCTATGCACAACTTCCCAGTGACCCAACTCCACTTTTTTAATCTGAACTGGAGAAGATACTTATACGGGCACTTGATATGGAACTTATTTTCATGGAAGAAATGGGCTTTATGTATAATGAGCATCCCTAAATCCCGACATTCTATGCCCTCCCTAACATCCAAAAGGGACTTAGTCCCCTGAAGGGAAGATCTATCATGGCAGGCATTAACTCTATCACTCGGAATGTCAGCATCTATGTTGACAAGGTTCTTAGGAATTTTGTGACGGTTTTGCCATCTTACATCAGGGATACTACTGACCTGTTGAAGAAACTAGACAGTAATATTCCGCTTGAGAAAGGGATAGAGTTTGTCCAGTATTTCCTTAAAACCCATGGCACACAATATGGAGTATGCAACAATCGGACCTGACTCCCAAATTCCCAAAGTGCCTCTCTCTCCTTAATCATGTACCAGTAACAAGTGCCTCTCCCCCCCATCATGTGTCAGTAACAAGTGCCTCCCACACAATTATGTGTCATTAACAAGTGCCTCCCTCCCCCAATCATGTGTCACTAACAAGTGCCTCTCTCCCCAATCATGTGCCAGTAACAAGTGCCTCTCTCCCTAATCATGTGCCAGTAACAAGTGCCTCTCCCCCCATCATGTGTCAGTAACAAGTGCCTCCCACATAATCATGTGTCAGTAACAAGTGCCTCCCACCCCCAATCATGTGTCACCAACAAGTGCCTCTCCTCACCCCAATCGTGTGCCAGTAAGAAGCACCTCTCCTCCCCAATCATGTGCCAGTAACAACTGCCTCCCCCAATAATGTGCCAGTAACAAGCGCCTCTCCGCCAATCATGTGTCAGTAACAAATGCCTCTTCCCTAATCATGTGCCAGTAACAAGTGCCTCTCCCCAAAATCATGTGCCAGAAACAAGTGCCTCTCCCCCACAATCATGTGCCAGTAACAAGTGCCTCTCTCCCAATCATGTGCCAGTAACAAGTGCCTCTCCCCCAATAATGTGCCAGTAACAAGTGCCTCTCCCCAAACATGTGCCAGTAACAAGTGCCTCCCTTCAACAATCATGTGCCAGTAACAAGTGCTTCTCCCCCTAATGATGTGCCAGTAACAATTGCCTCTCCCCAAAATCATGTGCCAGTAACAAGTGCCTCTCCCCACAATCATGTGCCAGTAACAAGTGCCTCTCTCCCCAATCATGTGCCAGTAACAAGTGCCTCTCTCTCCTTAATCATATACCAGTAACAAGTGCCTCTCCCCCCATCATGTGTCAGTAACAAGTGCCTCCCACACAATTATGTGTCATTAATAAGTGCCTCCCTCCCCCAATCATGTGTCACTAACAAGTGCCTCTCTCCCCAATCATGTGCCAGTAACAAGTGCCTCTCTCCCTAATCATGTGCCAGTAACAAGTGCCTCTCCCCCCATCATGTGTCAGTAACAAGTGCCTCCCACATAATCATGTGTCAGTAACAAGTGCCTCCCACCCCCAATCATGTGTCACCAACAAGTGCCTCTCCTCACCCCAATCGTGTGCCAGTAAGAAGCACCTCTCCTCCCCAATCATGTGCCAGTAACAACTGCCTCCCCCCAATAATGTGCCAGTAACAAGCGCCTCTCCCGCCAATCATGTGTCAGTAACAAATGCCTCTTCCCTAATCATGTGCCAGTAACAAGTGCCTCTCCCCAAAATCATGTGCCAGAAACAAGTGCCTCTCCCCCACAATCATGTGCCAGTAACAAGTGCCTCTCTCCCCAATCATGTGCCAGTAACAAGTGCCTCTCCCCCAATCATGTGCCAGTAACAAGTGCCTCTCCCCCAAACATGTGCCAGTAACAAGTGCCTCCCTTCAACAATCATGTGCCAGTAAAAGTGCTTCTCCCCCCTAATGATGTGCCAGTAACAATTGCCTCTCCCCAAAATCATGTGCCAGTAACAAGTGCCTCTCCCCCACAATCATGTGCCAGTAACAAGTGCCTCTCCCCCCATCATGTGTCAGTAACAAGTGCCTCCCACATAATCATGTGTCAGTAACAAGTGCCTCCCACCCCCAATCATGTGTCACCAACAAGTGCCTCTCCTCACCCCAATCGTGTGCCAGTAAGAAGCACCTCTCCTCCCCAATCATGTGCCAGTAACAACTGCCTCCCCCCAATAATGTGCCAGTAACAAGCGCCTCTCCCGCCAATCATGTGTCAGTATCAAATGCCTCTTCCCTAATCATGTGCCAGTAACAAGTGCCTCTCCCCAAAATCATGTGCCAGAAACAAGTGCCTCTCCCCCACAATCATGTGCCAGTAACAAGTGCCTCTCTCCCCAATCATGTGCCAGTAACAAGTGCCTCTCCCCCAATCATGTGCCAGTAACAAGTGCCTCTCCCCCAAACATGTGCCAGTAACAAGTGCCTCCCTTCAACAATCATGTGCCAGTAACAAGTGCTTCTCCCCCCTAATGATGTGCCAGTAACAATTGCCTCTCCCCAAAATCATGTGCCAGTAACAAGTGCCTCTCCCCCACAATCATGTCCCAGTAACAAGTGCCTCTCTCCCCAATCATGTGCCAGTAACAAGTGCCTCTCTCTCCTTACTCATATACCAGTAACAAGTGCCTCTCCCCCCCATCATGTGTCAGTAACAAGTGCCTCCCACACAATTATGTGTCATTAACAAGTGCCTCCCTCCCCCAATCATGTGTCACTAACAAGTGCCTCTCTCCCCAATCATGTGCCAGTAACAAGTGCCTCTCTCCCTAATCATGTGCCAGTAACAAGTGCCTCTCCCCCCATCATGTGTCAGTAACAAGTGCCTCCCACATAATCATGTGTCAGTAACAAGTGCCTCCCACCCCCAATCATGTGTCACCAACAAGTGCCTCTCCTCACCCCAATCGTGTGCCAGTAAGAAGCACCTCTCCTCCCCAATCATGTGCCAGTAACAACTGCCTCCCCCCAATAATGTGCCAGTAACAAGCGCCTCTCCGCCAATCATGTGTCAGTAACAAATGCCTCTTCCCTAATCATGTGCCAGTAACAAGTGCCTCTCCCCAAAATCATGTGCCAGAAACAAGTGCCTCTCCCCCACAATCATGTGCCAGTAACAAGTGCCTCTCTCCCCAATCATGTGCCAGTAACAAGTGCCTCTCCCCCAATCATGTGCCAGTAACAAGTGCCTCTCCCCAAACATGTGCCAGTAACAAGTGCCTCCCTTCAACAATCATGTGCCAGTAACAAGTGCTTCTCCCACCTAATGATGTGCCAGTAACAATTGCCTCTCCCCAAAATCATGTGCCAGTAACAAGTGCCTCTCCCCCACAATCATGTGCCAGTAACAAGTGCCTCTCTCCCCAATCATGTGCCAGTAACAAGTGCCTCTCTCTCCTTAATCATATACCAGTAACAAGTGCCTCTCCCCCATCATGTGTCAGTAACAAGTGCCTCCCACACAATTATGTGTCATTAATAAGTGCCTCCCTCCCCAATCATGTGTCACTAACAAGTGCCTCTCTCCCCAATCATGTGCCAGTAACAAGTGCCTCTCTCCCTAATCATGTGCCAGTAACAAGTGCCTCTCCCCCATCATGTGTCAGTAACAAGTGCCTCCCACATAATCATGTGTCAGTAACAAGTGCCTCCCACCCCCAATCATGTGTCACCAACAAGTGCCTCTCCTCACCCCAATCGTGTGCCAGTAAGAAGCACCTCTCCTCCCCAATCATGTGCCAGTAACAACTGCCTCCCCCAATAATGTGCCAGTAACAAGCGCCTCTCCGCCAATCATGTGTCAGTAACAAATGCCTCTTCCCTAATCAATGTGCCAGTAACAAGTGCCTCTCCCCAAAATCATGTGCCAGAAACAAGTGCCTCTCCCCACAATCATGTGCCAGAACAAGTGCCATGTGCCAGTAACAAGTGCCTCTCTCCCCAATCATGTGCCAGTAACAAGTGCCTCTCCCCAATCATGTGCCAGTAACAAGTGCCTCTCCCCCAAACATGTGCCAGTAACAAGTGCCTCCCTTCAACAATCATGTGCCAGTAAAAGTGCTTCTCCCCCCTAATGATGTGCCAGTAACAATTGCCTCTCCCCAAAATCATGTGCCAGTAACAAGTGCCTCTCCCCCACAATCATGTGCCAGTAACAAGTGCCTCTCTCCCCAATCATGTGCCAGTAACAAGTGCCTCTCCCCCAATCATGTACCAGTAACAAGTGCCTCTCCCCCAAACATGTGCCAGTAACAAGTGCCTCCCGTCAACAATCATGTGCCAGTAACAAGTGCTTCTCCCCCCCCAATCATTTGCCAGTAACAATTGTTGCCCCCCCAATCATGTGCCAGTAACAAGTGCCTCCCCCCCAATCGTGCGCCAGTAACAAGTGCCTTTCCCCCCAATCGTGCGCCAGTAACAAGTGCCTTTCCCTCTAATCATGTTCCAGTAACAAGTGCCTCTCCCCCACAATCATGTGTCAATAACAAGTGCCTCTCCCCCCCAATCATGTGGCAGTAACAAGTGCCTCTCTCCCCAATCATGTGCAAGTAACAAGTGCCTCTCTCCCCCATCATGTGTCAGTAACAAGTGCCTCCCTCCCCCAATCATGTGTCAGTAACAAGTGCCTCTCCTCTCCCCAATCATGTGCTAGTAACAAGCGCCTCTCCTCCCCCATCATGTGTCAGTAATAAGTGCCTCACACACAATCATGTGTCAGTAACAAGTGCCTCCATCGCCCAATCATGTGTCAGTAACAAGTGCCTCTCCCGCCAATCATGTGTCAGTAACAAGTGCCTCTCCCCCCAATCATGTGCCAGAAACAAGTGCCTCTCCCCCCAATCATGTGCCAGAAACAAGTGCCTCCCCCCCAATCATGTGCCAGTAACAAGTGCCTCTCCCCCAATCGTGTGTCAGTAACAAGTGCCTCTCCCCCAATCATGTTCCAGTAACAAATGCATCCCCCACAATCATGTGCCAGTAACAAGTGACTCCCTCCCCAATCATGTGCCAGTAACAAATGCCTCTCCCCCATCATGTGCCAGTAACAAGTGCCTCCCTTCAACAATCATGTGTCAGTAACAAGTGCCTCTCCTCCCCCAATCATGTGCCAGTAACAAGCGCCTCTCCTCCCCCAATCATGTGCCAGTAACAAGTGCTTCTCCTCCCCAATCATGTGCCAGTAACAAGTGCCTCTCTCCCCAATCATGTGTCAGTAACAAGTGCCTCTCCCCCAAATCATGTGCCAGTAACAAGTGCCTCCCGCCAATCATGTGCCAGTAACAAATACCTCTCCCCTAATCATGTGCCAGTATCAAGTGCCTCTCCCTTAAATCATGTGCCAGAAATAGGTGCCTCTCCCCCAATCATGTGCCAGTAACAAGTGCCTCCCCTAATCATGTTCCAGTAACAAGGGCCTCTCCCCACAATCATGTGCCAGTAACAAGTGCCTCCCCACCAATCATGTGCCAGTAACAAGTGCCTTTCCCCCAAATCATGTGCCAGTAACAAGTGCCTCCACCCCAATCATGTGCCAGTAACAAATGCCTCTCCCCTAATTATGTGCCAGTAACAAGTGCCTCTCCCCAAAATCATGTGCCAGAAACAAGTGCCTCTCCCCCAATCATGTGCCAGTAACAATTGCCCCCCCAATCATGTGCCAGTAACAAGTGCCTTTCCCCCAATTATGTTCCAGTAACAAGTGCCTCTCCCCACAATCATGTGTCAGTAACAAGTGCCCCCAATCATGTGCCAGTAACAAGTTCCTCTCTCCCCAATCATGTGCCAGTAACAAGTGACTCTCCCCCAATCATGTGTCAGTAACAACTGCCTCTCCTCTCCCCAATCATGTGCCAGTAACAAGTGTCTCTCCTTCCCCAATCATGTGCCAGTAGCAAGTGCCTCCCCCCAATCACGTGCCAGTAACAAGTGCCTCCCCCAATCATGTGTCAGTAACAAGTGCCTCTCCCCCTATCATGTGCCAGTAACAAGCATTGTACCATAAAAAAGTAAACACTTATACTTACCTCCATGGCAGCGATGTGATGCAGGCCTCTTCTGGCCTGTGTCCCGCGATGAACAGGTCAGGCAGCGCGATGACATCATCGCGCCGCCTGCCCCGGCCTCTGATAGGCTGTGGGTCTAGTGCTTGCCTCTCTCTCCCCTGTCCCGCTGCAGCATCCATATGTATGGCTGTCCTGCTTCCAATCACCTTTTCCAATCTAGTACTCTGTCCCAAGTCTATTAAACTGCTACTACCCAACCTTCTTGTGCTTTATTTAATTTACCTGTACGCAACAACAATACCCTGTTATTTTAAACCAGTATCTCTTATATAATGGGAGACCTATTCAAATAGAGTGCCTTTTATATTGGATCAAAAAGGTCTACAACAACTTACATATTCAATATGTATATGGGGGCCTTGTGGGGCATTTATACTGCCCTGGCATTTTGGGGCTCCTAAAGCGTGAGAATCCAAATGCGTAAAAATGCCCTGTGAAATTGGAATTTGGGCCCCTTTGCGCACCCAGGCTGCAAAAAAGTGGCACACATGTGGTATCACCGTACTCAGGAGAAGTAGGGCAATGAGTTTTGGGGTGTATTTTTATATATACCCATACTTTGTGTGAGAAATATCGCTGTAAACGACAACTTTTTAAAAATTTTTATACAAAGTTGTCAATTTACAGAGATATTTCTCTCACCCAACATGGGTATATGTAAAAATACACCCCAAAACACATTGCCCTACTTCTCCTGATGCTGACGATACCACATGAGTGACACTTTTGCAGCCTGGATGCTCAAAGAGCCCTAATTCCAATGAATACCTTTAGGTTTTATGTGGCTGCTCACAATTTAGCCCCACCCAAAATGCCAGAACAGTACAAACACCCCACAAATGTCCCCATTTTGGAAAGAAATGTATCTTTATTGACTCTCTTAAAAATGCTCTGACATCTTATGAGCTTAACACATATATTTAAAACCTTGGTAATGCCTCCACATAATAGTCATATGTAACTCCAAGGATGGGAAATGTGCACTGTCTCCCAGCTTGGTAAGCTAGATGTGATGGAGGGTTCCACCATGCAGAGAGCAACATGCCTTAGAGAGCGTGTTCTTTCCCTTGCACTTATAGTAGTCTCTGACACTCAGTGCTAACTCAGCTAATGCACTACCTGCTAGCACCACATACTGAAACACTTGAATGCTTCCTACTGCATGTGGACAGTAGGAATGCATTCAAGTGTTTCATTCAAGTGTTTCATTCAAGTGTTTCATAAGATGTCAGAGCATTTTTAAGAGAGTCAATAAAGATACGGTTTTTATAATATTCTTTTGTTTTTGGGAGACAAATAGGTTACGCCCACTGTGGCATTTGGTGTGAAGTAAAATTATTAAACCTGATCCCCCAAAATTAGTCCGCTAGTTTGGGAGCATTTTGGAAAGAAGACACCCCAAGGTATTCGCTGAGGGCATAGTGAGTCCATGAAAAATTTAACTTTTGTCAAAAGTTAGCGGAAAGGGAGACTTTGTGAGAAAAACAATAAAAATCAATTTCCGCTAACTTGCGCCAAAAAAAATCTTTTATGAACTCGCCATGCCCCTCACGGAATACCTTGGGGTGTCTTCTTTCCAAAATGGGGTCACATGTGGGGTATTTATACTGCCCTGGCATTTTAGGGGCCCCTAAAGGATGAGAAGAAGTCTGGAATCCAAATGCGTAAAAATGCCCTGTGAAATCCTAAAGGTACTCATTGGAATTAGGGCCCCTTTGGCACCCAGGCTGCAAAAGTGTCACTCATGTGGTATCGCCGTACTCAGGAGAAGTAGGGCAATGTGTTTTGCGATGTATTTTTATATATACCCATACTTTGTGTAAGAAATATCTCTGTAAACGACAACTTTTTAATTTTTTTATACAAAGTTGACAATTTACAGAGATATTTCTCTCACCCAACATGGGTATATGTAAAAATACACCCCAAAACACATTGCCCTACTTCTCCTGAGTACGGCGATACCATGAGTGACACTTTGCAGCCTAGTGCTCAAGGGCCCAAATTCAACGAGTACCTTTAGGTTTTATATGGCTGCTCACAATTTAGCCCTGCCCAAAATGCTAGAACAGTAAACACACCCCACAAATGACCCCATTTCGGAAAGTAGACACCCCAAGGTATTCACTGAGGGGCATAGTGAGTCCATCTGAGATTTTTTTTTGCCAGAAGTTAGCAGAAATGGAAACTTTATTTATTTATTTTTTTCCTCAGAAAGTGTCATTTTCCGCTAACTTGTGAAAAAAATGAAATTATACATGAACTCGCCATGCCCCTCCGCAAATACTTTGGGGTGTCTTCTTCTAAAATGGTGTCATTTGGGGGTATTTATACTATCCTGACATTCTAGCACCTGAAGAAACATGACAGGTGCTCAGAAAGTCAGAGCTGCTTCAAAACGCGGAAATTCACTTTTTGCACCATAGTTTGTAAACGCTATAACTTTTACCCAAACCAATAAATATACACTTATTGGATTTTTTTATCAAAGACATGTAGAACAATAAATTTAGAGAAAAATTTATATAGAAATGTAGTTTTTTTGAAAATTTTTTACAACAGAAAGTGAAAAATGTCATTTTTTTGCAAAATATCATTAAATTTTTATTAATAGCAAAAAAATTAAAATTGTCAGCAACAATGAAATACCACCAAATGAAAGCTCTATTAGTGAGAAGAAAAGGAGGTAAAATTCATTTGGGTGGTAAGTTGCATGATGGAGCAATAAACGGTGAAAATAGTGTAGTGCAGAATTGTAAAAAGTGGCCTGGTCATTAAGGGTGTTTAAGCTAGGGGCTGCCGATCTTAATAAATGTGCCTCTAAGAGTTTGATCTGCAGAGACACTGTGAACTGTAAGATCAATTTGGCATATCCTGAACCAGCCAACTAGATGAGTGAATCCTGCTACAAAAACACAACACAAAGAACTGCAGTGGATCAGCAGGATAAGCACAGAAAAAACATATGGTTTAAATGATAGGAGCAGCTACACCTGCTTTATCTAATCAACCCATATCACAACGGGTATGACATGCTTGGGACCATCTATAATGTATCTGTTGGCCTCTGTACTTAATCGAATGATCCCTGTGTCTGTTTAATTGTTTCACACCAACACATATATATATTAACATATCATCAGTTTGATCTATATACCATTGAATATCTGCAAGACCCTGTAATCGACTTGGTCTTCAAGTCTGTCAATACCAGTCCGTGATAATCTCTGAACCAGGTTTCCGAGATCCAAGAAATCGCTTCTATGATCCCTTAGTGGGTCATACCTTTTTGTGTGCTTGCCATTTTACAAAAACGTTATACTTTAATAAAATAGGTTCCTATACATTAATAACGTTTGTGATGACAGCACGTCTTTTCACCTTCGCATTACCAGATATCCATTGACATCATATTGTATTTTATGGTAATCCCTGGGTTTCTTGTGGTTGGTCAGTATATGTCTATCTAAGTGACAGCAGTCTTGGTCCCTGTTCACAAGCGACTCATATACATCACCCTGCATCCTATACTAAACCCGGGGGACCATATGGATATCTAGGGTTAGTTTCAGTAATTCTGCAGTATGGGCAGTACATAGCTGAAGCTAACTGCACGGGAATGCGGCCTAGCTACAGTGCTATATTATATTCTAAAACCAATGCCAAAAGTTCTGATTCTGCATCCTGTTAGTGTTTCTTTTCACTCCCCACATCGGCACACCAGTTTTTGCGAAATCGCTGGAGCCGCTTTGATATCCCCTGCTCACTTATAAGATGACAAGCTGTACCGCATATCAATGGACAGTCAGGCGGGACTTGAGGATGCGACGTATAGTTTGGCTGCGCACCCTCTCTCGTTGATTGGCTGCCCGGCACCAAGCCTCGTCAGTCGGAGGACTTGCTAGGTATTTAACAGTGGGGAGACCGCGCGCACGCCACGGCCATACTAGTGCCGGTGCTGCCGCGCTTTCCCATGTGCAGTGAACGCTGACCTGCAGACTTACTGCCACTATTACATATTTTGCTACTACTCCTGAGGAAGAGACTTGTTACAAAGTCTCAGAAACGCGTAGAGTAGGGCTAGTACCCATTAGGCAGGATCAGCCAAAACGTGGCTGACACATCTGGTATGAGGGGGGCAAGTTCAGGGAGACCCATATTACATAAGGCTCCCTCTATATACTAACCATCTCTGCTCAATGCCTCACCAGTTGTGTTATTATTTTGAGGGAATTGAACTGGGATATCCTGAGCAACCAACAGGATCTCCCATAAAATAGTTATATTTACTTACTATTCCCTCGCATTAGCGTGCTGGTTAATCAATGGTGCAAACATAGTTTTGTCTGAGCTACAATCTGGATATTTGTCTGGTATAGATAAACAATATTAACTATATACCAGCAGTAGCTTCTAGACAAAACAATCCATTCTTACCAGCGTATGTTGAATAGTAATTGTTGTTAGTCAGCTTTTCTACCTTAACACTATCACACTAACGAACCTTTTTGGTTCCTTTTAATAAACAGTATTTAATAAAGTTTATTATTTTAATTTTAAGCCGTTATTACACTTTCAGTTAGCCAAAAACACAACACACTCTGAACCTTACTCTTGTATCCTGGTCAACGAACTGTAAGTGACCATCACAGACATTTATCATGTACATGTATCTCTTGTGCCCCACAGGCACTCTACAGGTGTAAAAGTGATTCTCATTTGATTTAGTCTTGTTTATTGTTTATAATTTAGTGAGATATTTTAACTAAAGTAGTAAAAGGTAAGTTATTTCCAGTGATTCTCAACATAGTATAATCCCCATAGACTCCAATGTTAATGCATTGAAGTGCATGAAAGAAACAATAATGATTGGTTGTTATAGTTCTCTATGGGAACTCTATGGTAATAAAAAGTGTAAAAAATGTTTTTAAAAATATTTAAAAATAAAAATATATAAAAATTAAAATCAGCTCCCCATTTTCCCAAAATAAAAATACATAAACAATAAAAAAAAACATCATGGGCATCGCACCGCATCCGCACCTATACTATTAAAACATAAAAATATTTATCCCATATGGCAAACAGTCAAAATCAAAATGGCCAGTTCAGCTGTTTTTGGTTGCTTCACCTCCCACCCAAAAAATGAATAAAAATTAATCAAAAGTCACATACACCCTAAAATGGTATCAATAAAAAGTAAAGCTCACTCCTACAAAAATAAGCACAGCTCTGTACACATAAAAATAGAAAGTTATGGGGTCATAATATGGTGATGCAAAGAAAAAAATTCTAAAGTTTTTTTTCCAGTATTAAAAGCAAGAAAAACAATAAATATGTGGTATCACTGTAATTGTACAGACCTGGAGAATGAAAGTAACTAGTCAGTTTTACCATATTGGAAAGGAAGGAAAAACAAAGCCAATAAAACTGTAGCTGTATTGTGTTTTGTTTATAATTCCACACCATTTTGAATTTTCAACACTTCCCACTACATTGTATGCAACCATAAATGGTTCCATTAGAAAATACAGCTTATCCCGCAAAAAACAAGCCTCATATGGCTATGTGAATGACAAAAAAAAGTTATGGTTTTGGGACAAATTGGAATAACAAATAAATGAGCAAAAACTGAAAATCACCCAGTCATGAAGAGGTTAAGTCCTATTTAGTAAGCAGATATTGACAAGTTGTTGTTTTTTATGCAAAATGATGCAAAGTAACCGTTTCCAAAATAAAAACTTTAAATTAAAATTCATTCCGCAGCAAACCGTGGATCGGCAAACCGTGGATCCTCAAAACACGGAAGCTGCTCCGTGTCCATTCCGCAATTTGCGGAACGGAACACAGCCCATTGTAGAAATGCCTATTCTTGTCCGCAAAACGGACAGGAATAGGACATGCTCTTTTTTTTTTTTTTTGCGAGGCCACAGAACGGAGCAATGGATGCGGACAGCACACGTAATGCAGTCTGCATCTTTGCGGCCCCATTGAAGTGAATGGATCTGCGCCAGAGCCGCAAAATATGCGGCTCAGACGCGGACAAAACATACGGTTTGTGCATGAGGCCTAAGAACTATCTTCAGCGTAAAGAAGAACAGGAAGCACTGGAAGTGATAAAATGGCCCCCACAGAGCTGTGATCGCAACTAGTGTTGATCGAGCAGTGCTCGGGTGCTCGGACCCAATACATGGTTTTGGAACAGCAGCCGGAGGACGTCTGGATGCATCTTGGACTTGCAGGTCGCTGCTGGGAACGGTGTTGTCCGAGTAGTACACCACTTTTACAAACTGACAATAATACGCACAAAACAAAAGATAAAATCGATTTTAGAGGAAAAATTGTTAGGAAACATTCTTTCCTGTATATTTACTTGTATATGAAGTGCAAGTGCTGCCAAAAATTACAAGCAAGAATCACTCCGATACAACCTGTATATCACATAAAGGAAGACCTAATTCACATTGTGGTACAATTGTTCATGTAGTGTGACTCCTACACGCATAAAGCCTATGCACTAAGTGAAAGGGCTGCCAAAATTACAAGGAACCGGCACTCCAATACACCCTTTGTTACACATAAACAACACTTGAAAATTATTATTGATAGCCTGCTGGTGACCCTCAAAGCATTTGGAGCAATGGTCTGCTGATCTGACCATCTAAAACATTAGGGGTGAGGGCCTGCTGCTGAGCTGACCCTCTAAAATGTTAGGGGTGAGGGTCTGCTGGTGAGCTGACCCTCTAAAATATTGTAGGTGAGGGCCTGCTGGTGAGCTGACCCACTAGAAGGTTGTAGGTGAGGGCCTGTAGGTGAGCTGACCCTGTAAAACATTATATGTGAGGGCCTGCAGGTGAGCTGACTGTGTAAAAGATTGTAGCTGAGGGACTGAAGGTGAGCTGACCCTGTAAAACATTATATGCGAGGGCCTGCTGGTGAGCTGACCCTGTAAAACATTATATGCGTGGGTCTGCAGTTGAGCTGACCCTGTAAAATATTGTAGGTGAGGGCCTGCTGGTGAGCTGACTATCTAAAAATTATATGCGAGGCCTGCAGGTGAGCTGACCCTGTCAAACATTATAGGCGAGGGCCTGTATGTGAGCTGACCCTGTAAAAATTATATGCGTGGGCCAGTAGGTGAGCTGACCCTGTAAAACATTATCTGTGAGGGCCTGCAGGTGAGCTGACCCTGTAAAAATTATATGCGAGGGCCTGAAGGTGAGCTAACACTGTAAAACATTATATGCGAGGGCCTTGGCTACTGAGACTGGCCTTGGTGGAAGACAGGGTGGTGCTTAACCAGCTGGAAGCATTATCTGCTGCAATCCAACCGATTACCCGGTCGCACTGGTCTGACTTCAAGAGTGGTGTCCTGCGCTGCCCTGCAAACTGGGACATGAAGCTAGGTATCCGTGGATGTTTGTTTTTCTTGTGCTCTGGCAGCAGGCACAGTTTCAACGCGCCTAGGGCGACGGCCTCTGCGTGCACCATCAGCATCACGGCCACTTCCCCATCCCTTACTGCTCGCCTTCTTCATATTAAATGTTATATATGCTTGAAAGTATGTCACACGTACAGTAGCGTAGGATTTGGAAGTGTATGCGCAAAAAATGTAAAAGGTATTTGGGATGTGGAAAAGTCAAACAGGTGATATCCACGCAGATAATGTCAATGCTTTCACCAGCGGCTAGGCTAATAAAAATTACAGAGAATGTTACAGGTATTTGGGATGAGGAAACATTATACAGGAGAGGTACCACTGGTAATTTCACTGTTCGCAGTGAGTCTACGGAAAAATAAATACAGAATACATTTTTAAGAGCACACATTACACTGGAGATGTGGCACTGGTAATATCACTGTGAGAAGCGGACACCGTCTATTGAAAAAGTACACTGTATGTCACAGATAAATTTTTAAGCACACAAATTACACTGCAGATGTTGCACTGGTAATGTCACTGTCCGCAGCTGACACCGTCTACGGAAAAAGTACACTGGATGTAACAGATATTTTTGGATGCGCACAATTTACACTGGAGATGTGGCGCTTATAATGTCACTGTCTGCAGAAGACACCGTCTATGGCAAAAGTACACTGGATGTCATAGATATTTTTGGATGCACACACTTTAGATAACTGAGAAAAACGGAGCTAAAAACTAACTTTTATTAATAATTATTTAAAAGCTCAAACAACAATAGTAAGACTAGGGTGGACTGACAAAAAAGACGGGTGGAGGCAGAGGAAATGAAAGCTATATCACGACGTGCAGATGCACAGACAGTATTGGTCGTGAATGCAAACCTCCGTCACACTCATATCAAGAAAACACCGGTTAGATAATTTGATAAATCATAGATGGCCAGAAATCTATGTGTAAAATGAAATGCGCTATAGTGTCACACACAGAGCGATATAGTCAAAAGCTCTGGTGTCGGTCTACCTGTGACAATGCCCAAATATTGAGGCTGCGGTGCAGCAAAGAATGAGGGCAACACAAGGACCGAACTGACACTTGTGCAAGCGCAGGTCAAAAGTCTCCTGCAAAACTGTGTCCCATCGTGTCCAATACGCTCAACGCGTTTCATTTATTTCAAAACTCATCAGGAGCTTAAGGGACATGCAAAAATGAGACCTGCCTAGGGCGCTGCCACGCTAGTGTATCGTGGCGGTACCGGCGCTATGATGCACACACTTCACACTGGAGATGTCACACAGCTAGTGTTGCTGTCTGCAGCTGCCTAACTATTGCACGCTATTTAGCGCAGGATGCCCTAAAAATAGATATTGCTGCCACACACAATAGTCCTTAAAAGGACTTTTGGGTCTGTAAAGTTTTAGCAATTTAGCGCAGGTTGCGCTAAAAATATATATTGCTGCTGCCACACACAATACCCCTTAAAAGGACTTTTGGGTCTCTGAAAAGTTTTTCAAATAAAAATATTCCTTTATCACTCCCTACACTGTCTGTCCCTTCCTTAGCACAGCTCTCCCTGACTAAGACTGAGCTGAACAGACATCATCGGGTGCTATATAGCACCTGATGATGCGTTCCGCCAGCCAATCACTGTAATGCCAGTAACTAGAGATGAGCGAATTTTTAAAAATTCGATTAGCTGGTTCGCCTAATCTTTCGGGAAAATTTGATTCGATCCGAATATTTTCGCGGTGGATTACGTTAAAAACAGCTATTTCCAGGCTGCTGAGAGCCATTATAGTGGTGTGGAACACTGTGCCTTGCAGTAACACGAATAGGAGGTCTGCTTTGGTAGTGAAATAAAACGGTGAGTCCGTATGACATGCACATGACAGGCGTCGCTCTTAGAATCACTGCATACCTCACTTATTTGGGCGGTCACGGGCCAAAACTGACTAAATAACTAGTATCAACTCAGCCTTACAGGTAGATATTAGTGTCAAGAAGAAGCACACTCCTTTACACCCTTGTCAGCTGATTCCACATAGATGTCTACAGAACCTGTTCTATTAAACACTTATACAAGTAGAGCCCCCTGACAGAGTGGAGAGGGTGTCAGCAATAAGTTTGTGTTGATGTCACCGATTATTTTGGCCTTCCTCTAAACTGTCAGAGCAATGACCCACAAAAACGGATCCTGTCTGTGGAGCATACTCCTTCACTTGGTCAGCAGTTTCTCAATAATCCATCAGTATTGGCAAAGGCAAAAAAACGGAGTGAAATTAAAACAGAGATGAAACGTGAATGGAATATTTGCATGTCTTCTGTGTTTTCTACCCACTTCTGCTTTTTGCTACGAAATCATAAGTAATTTCTGATGGGATCATACAGGGCTTAAAGTTGCTACACAGACAGGATCCTTTTTGCGCCTCGTTTTTCCTTCCTTCTGACAGATCCGAAGAAGTCAAATAAATGATGATGTCAGGCCGAAAGCCACAATAGTGGACAAGTGATGAGGTGGGGAGAGTGGGAACAGCATCAGAAGTCCACAGAGTGGACCTATGACATAGTGGTGAGGTGAAAGCAGTATGAGGAGGCCACCGATATGCACAATGACCGAGTCTTGAGGTGGCAGCGGCATGAGGATATCTCAGAGCGGCACAATGACAGAATCTTGAGGTGGCAGCAGCATGATTAGGCCACAGAGTGGCACAATGACAGAGTGTGGAGGTGGCAGCAGCATGAGTAGGCCACAGTGTGGCACAATGACACTAAATGATTTCCCAAAATTAACTGCCGAAATACACTTAGAATATAGTTTTGTTGTAGTACTGAAATATGAGCCTATAAGCTTTCACCAGAAATAACAGTGCAGTGCATATATATTTTTCTTTTATAATGAAATAGGCCCCTATACCCTTTCACCAGAAAGAACTGCATATGTGACCCGAGAATATATATTTCTTGTTGGACGGAAAAAGGCCACTATACGCTTTAACCAGAAAACAATTAAAGAGTGAAGTGCGTATATATTTTTCTTTTACTACTGAAATACGACCCTACACGCTTTCTCCAGAAATAACTGCAACAGTGCAGTGCGTATATATTTTTCTTTTTAGAATTAAATACACCCCTATATGCTTTCAATAGAAATCACTGCAACACTGCAGTGCGTATATATATTTTTATTTTTCTACTGTAATAGGCCCCTAAACCCTTTCACGAGAAATAAATGCACAAGTGACCCAAGAATACATATTTCTTGTTGGACGGAAAATGGCCACTATACGCTGTAACCAGAAAACAATTAACCCCTTCTACCCCGGGCCACTTTTACCTTCCTGCCCAGGCCATTTTTTGCAAATCTGACATGTCACTTTATGTGGTAATAGCTTTGGAACACTTTTACTTATCCAGGCCATTCTGAGATTGTTTTCTCGTGACACATTGTACTTCATGATAGTCATAATTTTGAGTCAATATATTTCACCTTTATTTGTGAAAAATCAAAAATTTACAAAAATCTCAATTTCTCTACTTTTATAATAGATAGTCATACCTCACATATTAGTTATTGCTTTACATTTCCCATATGTCTACTTCATGTTTGAATCATTTTGAAAATGAAATTTTATTTTTGGGGACATTAGAAGGCTTAGAAGTTTAGAAGCAAATTTTGAAATTTTTCTGAAAATTTCCAAAACCCACTTTTATGGACCAGTTCAGGTCTGAAGTTACTTTGTGGGGCTTACATAATAAAAACCACCCATAAATGGCCCAATTTTAGAAAGTACACCCTCAAGGTATTTAAAACTGATTTTAAAAACTTTGTTTACCCTTTAGGTGTTCCACAAGAATTAATGGAAAGTGGACATGAAATTTTAGAATTTCACTTTTTTGGCAGATTTTACATTTTAATCCATTTTTCCAGGAACAAAGCAAGGGTTTACAGCCAAACAAAACTCAATAATTATTATGATTAAGGACTGTATAGTCTGGAAACGCGTCAACAAACCTGTCAATGTAAATGTACTGTACCTATGTCTGAAATTTTGGAATAAAGAAGCTTTTACGGTAATTGGTGCTGGAACTACCCCTTTTTTGCACATTTTCAAGACTCCAAGTCATGTTCCGTGACACCTGAATCCACAAGGCGGTCCTGCATAGGTGAGCTGGAAGCACAAGTGTTTCTGTGGATTAATATTTATTACCCTGATTCTGCGGTTTACAGAGACATCCCACAAGTGGTCAGTAAACTGCTGTATGGCCACATGGCAGGACGCAGAAGGAAAGGAAAGTCATGTGGTTTTTGAAAGGCAGATTTAGCTGAACTGGTTTTTGGATGCCATGTCTCATTTGAAGCCCCCTGATGCACAACTACAGTAGAAACTAACAAAAGTGACTACATTTTGGAAACTACGGGATAAGGTGGCAGTTTTTTTGGTACAATTTTGGGGTACATATGATTTTCAATTGCTCTATATTACGTTTTTTGTGAGGCAAGGTTACCAAAAAATGAATGTTTTGGCACCGTTTTTATTTTTTATTTTTTAACAACATTCATCTGACAGGGTAGATAATGTGCTATTTTTATACAGCAGGTTCTTACAGACGCAATGATATCAAATATGTCTACTCTCTATGTTTGTTTGTTTCAGTTTTACATAATAAAGCATTTTTGAAAAAAAATAATTATGTTTTTGTGTCTCTATTTTCTGAACGCCCTATTTTTTATTTTTCTGCCGATCGTCTACTACAGGGGCTCGTTTTTTGCAGGAAGAGTTAAAAAAAAAAATTAAACCAAAGTGACTACATTTTGGAAACTACGGGATAAGGTGGCAGTTTTTTTGGTACAATTTTGGGGTACATATGATTTTCAATTGCTCTATATTACGTTTTTTGTGAGGCAAGGTGACCAAAAAATTGGTTGTTTTGGCACAGTTTTTATTTACTTATTTTTCCAGCGTTCACCTGAGGGGTTAAGTCATGTGAAATTTTTATAGAGCAGATCATTATGGATGTGGCAATACCTAATATGTCTATCTTTTCTTATTTATTTAAGTTTTACACAATTTTAAACCAAAATAATTATCTTTTAGTGTCTCCATAGTCTGAGAGCCATAGCTTTTTGTTTTTTAATGATTGCCTTAGGTAGTGTCTCATGTTTTGCAGGATGAGGCGATGGTTTGATTGGTGCTATTTTGGGGGTATATGCCTTTTTGATCGCTTGGTGTTGCAATTTTTGTGATGTAAGGTGAGAAAAATTGCTTTTTTACAGTTTTTTTAAATGGTGTTCATCTGAGGGGTTAGAAACGAGAAAAAAACTAATATGTCTACTTTTTATTATTTATTTCACTTTAGCACAATGATAGCAGTTTTGAAGCAAAAAATAAATCATATTTTAGTGTCTCCATTGTTTGAGAGTGATAGCTTTTTATTTTTTGACCGATTGTCTTAGGTAGGGTCTCATTTTTTGTGGGATGAGGTGACGGTTTTAGTGATACCATTTTGTGGGACATACAACTTTTTGATCGCTTGGTGTTGCACTTTTTGTGATGTAAGGTGACAAAAATAGCTCATTTTTACACCGTTTTTCTTTTCTATTTATGGTGTTTATATGACAGGGTGGATCATGTGATATATTTATAGAGCCAGTCATTATGGACGTGGCGATAACTAATATGTGTGTTTTTTTCCAGTTTTTTATGATAAAATAAGGGGAAAGGGAGTTTTTACTTAAAACGTTATTCATTTTATTAAAAACACTTTTTAAATCTTTTCTTTACTTTATTTTTGACTTTCACCTTTGGGGGTCTGATCCTTCTGCAATGCTTTACAATACTTCTGCATTGTAAGCATTGCCTGTTAGTGTACTACACTGAGCAGTTCACTAACAGGTTACCTAGGAGACCCAGCCTGGGGCAGGTCCCGATGCCACGCAAGGCATTGGGCAGCCTCTGTACGTCATCCGGCTGCCTTCTCACACATCGGGTCCCCGTCACAGCAGCACGGGAACCCGATGCGCTCCTCATCCGACACAAACCCTTTCTATGTTGCGGTCATCGCAGACCGTGGCATAGAAGGGGTTGATCCACCAGCATCGCTGTAAACAGTGATGCCAGCGGATACAGTAGGGGCTCGGCTACCAGGGACTGCCGGACCCCTGCAGTAATCGGGCGCGCACCGCTCCGGTGAGTCCAAATGCGGGAAGGCAGTGCCTTCCATGATGTAATAGTACGCCATGTTTTGGGAAGGGGTTAAAGAGTGAAGGCCATATATATTTTTCTTGTAGTACTGAATTACGACCCTATATGCTTTCACCAGAAATGACTGCAAACTTGCAGTGTGTTTATATTTTTCGTGTATTACTGAAATATTGCCCTAAACTCTTTCACCAGATATGACTGCAAACATGCAGTACATTAAAATTTTTTGTGTATTACTGAAATACCGCCCTATACTCTTTCACCAGAAATGACTGCAAATTATTTTAGCGTAAATAACAACAAAAGTGACCTGCGTATATATTTATCTTTTTCCACAGATAAACGTCACTAAAGGCTTTTTAACATAGCACTTGCCCCCCAATAACTAATTGCTGGAATGACAGAGCTGTATTATGAGACTATCTGGATCCCCAAGTAATGTTTCCCTGCACTTGTAAATAGCTTTTTTTTCACAATGAGGATTTTCCTATGACTCTCCCTAGCATCTGCATACGTCTCTCCCTGCCTGTGAAATTATTCCTCTCACTATCCTTTCCCTTCACTTGCAAATCGCTTTTTATCACAATGAGGATTTTCCTATGACTCTCCCTTAGCATCTGCACGTCTCTCCCTGCCTGTGAAATGATTCCTCTCACTATCCTTTCCCTGCACTAGTAAATCGCTTCTTTCCTTTTTTTAAAAAAAAAATAGTTTTTCCCTGAACAAAGTACGATACTGAATATCTGAATCTAAGATTGCCGCCGTATTTATAGGGCTGTGACATCGGCTGGCTGGCTGCTGATTGGCTGCATGCATGGCATTATGGGTCATCCCACCTTCCCAGGGTTCCTTGCCCCATGTCCTCACACGTGTAGATGCCACTGTAGCCCAGAGTTAGGATAAATTATAATTCGTTACCACGAAGCGGGAGGAAATTTCGCATTCGTTGCAAATAGAATTTTTCCTGAAATTCTAAACTAATTCCACTTCGTTAGCTTTGCTCATCTCTACCAGTAACCAACAAGGCTATGGCATTACAGTGAGGGCAGTACTTACCTGCGCGTTTCTTGGCTGCATAGCAGCCAAGAAACGTGCAGGGAGGAGACTCGAGCATTGCCGAATACCGCCTTGTGTCGAGCATAGCGATGCTCGAGCCGAACTAGTATGGCCGAGCATTCTCGCTCAACACTAATCGCAACATCATCAAGTCTGTTTGGAAGAATTTTAAGCAAGTCTACATACATAGAAGATGTGGGGTTAGTTCTCCAGGATGTTTGGAACAACCTCCCTGCTGAGTTCCTTTAAAAACCATGTACATTTGTACATGGTGGTCACACCAAATATTGACCTGCTTGAGATTTCTCTTTTTTCATTCACTCTGATTTTTGTTAATTGATAAAAAGAAACTATTAACATTTCTATTTTTTTAAAAACTCACGCTTTGCAGCTCCCCTTCCCCCTTGGCAGCTGCCTGAATGTTTTGAAGTGCAGTATAATAAAATCAAGGATGTGCATACCACAATAGAGGCAGACCATGAGCCTGCTATGGGGAAAGGAATTAGTCCATGGAAGGAGAATGGAGGGGAAACACCAAACCCTTCAGTCTTCTCATTAATGGTGGGGAATCCCAGCACCATGATGTGGGAGACCAGTTTGATCTCTCTTTGTAGGTCACATAAAATAATTGTTTTAATATATTCAGTTTGTGATTAGTGTACATCACTGTAAAAATAGGAAGTTTTATTACTCATTCACAATGAAAGATCTACACTATGTTGAATTTTGGAATATGTTGCGATTAGATGTCATTTAAAAGTCACATCCATGACCCCTGGATACGTTATTAGTATCAATTACATAGGTGTTATTGTTAATATTTGGGTAGCAGAAAGTGCATGATGCCTAGTGTTGATCGTGAATATTCTAATTGGGAATTTTTTCGTGAATATTGGCACTTCGAGAATTCACGAAAATCTAGAATATACTACTATCCATTCGTAATCATGAATATTCTAGTTTTTTTTCATCAGTACTACTGCTTCTTACTTGTGGGCCAATGAGAGGGTTGCAATATCTTTGTCAGAGCTTAACAACATCCCTAGCAACCAATAGAAAAGTTGCCTACCCCTTTACTATATAAGAAACTTCCCAGCAGCCATTTTCTGCTGTTTTCTGCCGTTCTGAGAGAGACAGCAGTGTCATTGCTGTGCTCTGTGATTTGCAGACTCATGTGGATCCTTATTTAATTACATTAGATAGTTAGCTCATATATATAATACAGATAGTTAGTGGGAGATAGTCAGTGTAGGTTAGATAGTGATATAGTGTAGCTGTAGGTTCCAGTGGAGGGTGTTAGGTAGTGTGATAGGAATTATTGTGCTGTGATAGGGGTTTGTATCTCTGTTAGACACAGTGCTGTGATGTCACAACAATACTTAGTGCACCTATCAGTAATATCTACTCAGACCTGATAAAATGTGAAGTTGCACATATTGCGCAAAAAAATGTGCATCATTAGTGTCGATTTGTGCAATCGCAAAAATAATGACTGGAGATTGCGAATTCTAGAATCCGTAAATTTATTGCAAATATTATGCGAAAAATTTGCGAAATATCGCAAAACGAATATTGCCTATGCTGCTCATCACTAATGATGCCATGCAGACTGTGCTTCTGCTTATGGTTTGTATATATATTGTATAGACATATATGTTACCCTTGCACGGCAGTAAAAGTTTGCAATCTTTCAATCACCGGTGTAGAATGGTGTCTGTTGAATTATCACATTAAATAGCTACTGCTTCCATTCTCATTAACTATTAGCACAGAATGAGACACATATGTACATGAGCACCACAACTGAGCTAACAATTCCAACACGTTTTGATTCACTGCTGAGAAGTTCACCATGTGTGTGGTATGGCGTACTGGAGTGTATGTGTGAGATTTATGGTACTTATCATTAGGATGTTGGTATTTACATGGATTAACAGGCTATCCAAATGATTGCTCACATCATTGCACATGTTTACACTTCTGTGTAATTCTTGTTAATTTTATATTATCAAAATGAAATGTCTAGTGATTTATTATTTAATTTACCGTATGTAAAGAGCTTCTATTTTAGAGGCTTTGAAGCTCTTGGTGAAGTAACAGTTCTACAAGAAAAAGCATTCCTATTTTTACTTTAATTTTCATTTATGCTTTTTCATCTTTCTAAATGATGTTGTATTTTATAGTGGGTACATAAAATATTAATCTCTGCATCCTGTACTTAATTGTCTTTTGAAATGGGCAATGTTATATTAGCAATCCCTTAAATAATGCATTTTTAGAGTGCTTTATACTGTGCAGCTAATATACAGCAGTATGCCACTGCATGATGTATTCAGCTCCGAAAACAATGTTTCTATAGCAGCTCTCCAGGGCTTTGAGTAAATCTACTAACCTTTAAGTTGCACCACCAGTTCCTCAACCTGGCCGTTGCTCATGTGATCACTTGACTGACTGCAGTCACATGAATGGGTCCGCAAATCCTGAGATGCTGTGTGGAGCAAAGCACGGAATCCCACGAAAGCACTCCGTAGTTCCGTTCCACAAAAAATAAAACGTGTTCTATCTTTTTGCGGAATGGACATATCGCGGAACCCATTCAAGTGAATGTGTCCGCCATCCGCATGCGGCTGGCCAACTGTCGGTGCCCATGCATTTTGCTGTCCACAGCATGGGCACGGCCAGCTAATACTAATACTGTTATTGTGTAATGTCAGAAGGAAGTTTGCAATTTACTTTTAATAGTAGCCAAGAGACTTTAAAATATAAGAATTCAGGTGTCTAACACCTGTAACAGAAGAGTCTCCTAAATAAAACAAGCCAGAGAGTTTTATTGCCTGAGGTCAAGGGTGATTCCCCAAAACACATAAATATTTCCCATGAGTTTTCAACATGCCAAATGGGTTCAACAGCCAACAATAACATTCAAAGAGGTCTGGAATCTGGTTTATACACTCAGCTCAGACTTATTTAGGCAGTGGAAAAAAAGATTGAGTTGTAACTTTCCTAGTATTAAGAGAAATAGCTACAACCTGCACCATATCACATTTTATGGCTCCATAAATTCTATCATTAAACAACCCAAACCTGTGATAATCTGTGACTCTATTAAAGCTATGTTGCTTTTTCACTGATTAGTATTGATGTAATGTTATATCAATGGTGTTCATTATGTTAATAAAATTGCATTATATAATGGAGCATATTATTGAATTTACAACCAGTGTTATTATAGCATTAGCAAACTGCAGTTATGCTATCCTTTACCTGCTGAAGTTGCGTATTGGAAATGTAAAGTGACAATGACATAAGTATTACTCTTTAAATGTCAATGTCAAAGCACTGGTTATATTTAAATTATAAATCAGTAGGATTAACATTGGCACTCCTGGAGCTCCAGTGCCAGGCCCTGCGGGCTTAGTGGGGTTCCAGGCACATTTTTGCTATTTGCATTCTTGCTGAAAATTTATCACAATTTTCGTGCTTTATGTAAATTGCAGCAATCTCCTAGATGCTACACTAACTCATCGATTCTTGTTCCTGTATGTCTCTGCTTCTGTGCTGCCTGGGAGAATAGGGAAATGAAGGAACATGGAGAGGTGAGTATTTGAATGTTCCCAGGCATGATCCACTCTACATTCAAGATAGACATTTGCCAAGTGCAGTATCGCGAGAGCCCTGTGTTGCATGGAAGCATGTGAACACTAGTGGCTGCTAATATATAATCTGTAGAGTTGAGCGAACACCTGGATATTTGGGTTCGAGAAGTTCGGCCGAACCCGAACCCCATTGAAGTCAATGGGGACCCGAACTTTGGGCACTAAAAGGCTGTAAAATAGCCCAGGAAAGGGCTAGAGGGCTGCAAAAGGCAGCAAAATGTAGGTAAATCCCCTGCAAACAAATGTGGATAGGGAAATGACTTAAAATAAAATAAATAAAAATTAACCAATATCAATTGGCAACTTGGAGGTGGAATAGGAGGTTGGAGAGGCATCAGGTGGGAATGCTATGGGAGTTGATGTTCTCATCACAGCCAAAAATAATTCATGTCTGCCTGCAGTGCCACAGGCCTCATTCACAAACTCAGGGCTATGGCACCCAGACGGAGGAGAGGTTCATTCAACTTTGGGTTGCACCGCAAAATAATGGTAAAATGAAAAAAGATTAAAACAAGATTAAATAAAGAAGTGCCCTGGAGTACAATAATATATGGTTAAGGGGAGGTAGTTATAAATGTCTATTCTGCACAAGGGATGGACAGGTCCTGTGGGATCCATGCCTGGTTCATTTTTATGAACGTCAGCTTGTCCACTTTAGCTGTGGACAGGCGTCTGCATTTGTCAGTAATGATGCCACCTGCCGTGCTGAATACACGTTCAGACAAAATGCTGGCCACCGGGCAGGCCAGCACCTCCAAGGCATAAAAGGCTAGCTCTGGCCACATGGACAATTTGGAGACCCAGAAGTTGAATTGGGCTGAACCATCAGTCAGTATGTGGAGGGGTGTGCACACGTACTGTTCCACCATGTTAGTGAAATGTTGCCTCCTTCTAACACGGTCCATATCAGGTGGTGGTGCAGTTAGCTGTGGCGTGTAGTTTAGAAGGCCGGTAGTTTAGAAATGCTGGCATTCAGGCCCAGGGCTCGAGGGTGGGTAGGTGGGAATTTACGCTTTCTCTCCAAGGTTTGTGAGATGAAGAGATGAAGAGCTGAACACTGCCGTGTGACATGGTGGAGATGCTTGGTGACGGAGGTGGTGGTGTTCGTGGCACATCCTCTGTTTGGTGGGCGGCAGGTGCCAACATTCCTCCCGAGGCGGAGGAAGAGGCCGAGGCAGCAACAGAAGAGGGAGCAGAAGGAGCCTAAATGAGTTCCTTGTTTTTAAGGTGTTTACTCCACTGCAGTTCATGCTTTGCATGTAGATGCCTGGTCATGCAGGTTGTGCTAAGGTTCAGAACGTTAATGCCTCGCTTCAGGGTTTGATGGCACAGCGTGCAAACCACTCGGGTCTTGTTATCAGCACATTGTTTAAAGAAGTGCCATGCCAGGAAACTCCTTGAAGCTGCCTTTGGGGTGCTTGGTCACTGTTGGCGGTGGCCAGTAGCAGGCGAACTCTCTTGGCGGCGGCTGTTCTGCTCTTTCCCCTGCTCCCTCTTTTGCTACGCTGTTGGCTCGGTCTCACCACTGCCTCTTCCTCTGAACTATGACAGTCAGTGGCACGACCTTCATTCCATGTGGGGTCTAGGACCTCATCGTGCCCTGCATCGTCTTCTACACAGTCTTCCTCCCTGACCTACTGTTCGGTTTGCACACTTTAAAAGACGCAGCAGTTTGCACCCGTGTTTCGTCATCATCAGAGACGTGCGGATTCTGATGAGGTGGTATTCCCATGTCCTTATCATCAGGAAACATAAGTGGTTGTGCATCAGTGCATTCTATGTCTTCTACCACTGGGGAAGGGCTAGGTGGATTCCCTTGGGAAACCCTGCCAGCAGACTCTTCAAACAGCATAAGAGACTGCTGCATAACTTGAGGCTCAGACAGTTTCCCTGATATGCATGGATATGCATGGGGGTGACAAACTGATGGGCTTGGTTTTCAAGCTCCACCTGTGCACTTTCTGCAGAAGACTGGGTGGGAGATAATGTTGTGAACCTGCTGGATCCACTGTCGGCCACCCGATTGACTAGCGCCTGTACTTGCTTAGGCCTTACCATCCTTAGAAGGGCATTGGGCCCCACCAAATATCGCTGTAAATTCTGGACGGGTACTGGAACCTGAGGTAGTTGGTTCACTAGGACATGTGGCTGTGGCAGAACGGCCACGTCCTCTCCCAGCACCAGAGGGTCCACTAACAACACCACGACCATGTCCGCGTCCACGTCCCTTACTAGATGTTTTCCTCATTGTTACCGTTCACCACAATAAGAAAAAAATTATTTGGCCCAATGTATTGAATTTACAGGCACATAACACTATCTGGCTATCTATTTATGTACCGTATTACACTAATCCAGGCAAAGCAGTAACCACAGATTTAGGGGAATATCAATTGTAGGCTTAGTATTTAGGCCCTGAATGAAAGGTATCCTTTTACGGACAGATTTACACTTTGAGTTGCACAGTAGCGTGTGAAAAAATATATAGGATTATACTTTCAGCACTTGTATTTTAACACTTTGTGTAATATACCCTTTAACGGAAAGAAATACACTTGGAGATGCACACTGAGTGTAATATACCCTTTTACGGACAGATTTACACTTGGCCAGCCACAGCTGATACCACTGATTTATGGTATTGCTATTTTGGCAATTGAATTTCACTCCAGAAAAAAATATATCCTTTGCCGGACACTATTAAACTTGTCCAGCCACAGCTGGAACACCAGATTTACGGTATTTCTATTTTTGCAACTGAATTTCAACGCAGAAAATAATATATCCTATGACGGACACTGTGAAACTTGTCCAGTCACAGCTGGAACACCAGATTTACTGTATTTCTATTTTGGCAACTGAATTTTACCCCAGGAAAAAATAAATCCTTTGCCGGACACTATTAAACTTGGCCAGCCACAGCTGAAACCACTGATTTATGGTATTGCTATTTTGGCAATTGAATTTCACCCCAGAAAAAAATATATCCTTTGACGGACACTTTTAAACTTGTCCAATCACAGCTGGAACACCAGATTTACGGTATTTCTATTTTTGCAACTGAATTTCACCGCAGAAAATAATATATCCTATGATGGACACTATGAAACTTGTCCAGTCACAGCTGGAACACCAGATTTACTGTATTTCTATTTGGCAATTGAATTTCACCCCAGAAAATAATAAATCCTTTGACGGACACTATTAAACTTGGCCAGCCACTGCTGGGACACCAGATTTACGGTATTGCTATTTTGGCATTAGCATTTCACCACAGAACAAAATATATCCTTTGCCGGACACTATTAAACTTGTCAAGTCACAGCTGGAACACCAGATTTACGGTATTTCTATTTTTGCAACTGAATTTCACACCAGAAAATAATAAATCCTTTGACGGACACTATTAAACTTGGCCAGCCACTGCTGGGACACCAGATTTATGGTATTGCTATTTTGGCATTTGAATTTCACCCCAGAAAAAAGTATATCCTTTGCCAGACACTATTAAACTTGTCCAGTCACAGCTGGAACATCAGATTTATGGTATTTCTATTTTTGCAACTGAATTTCACCACAGGAAATACTATATCCTATGATGGACACTATGAAACTTGTCCAGTCACAGCTGGAACACCAGATTTACTGTATTTCTATTTTGGCAACTGAATTTCACCCCAGAAAATAATAAATCCTTTGCCAGACACTATTGAACTTGGCCAGCCACTGCTGGGACACCATATTTACGGTATTGCTATTTTGGCAATTGAATTTCACCCCAGAACAAAATATATCCTTTGCCGGACACTATTAAACTTGGCCAGCCATAGCTATAACCACTGATTTATGGCATTACTAGTTTGACAATTGAATTTCTCCTCAGAGAAAAAGATATCCTTTGCCGGACACTATTAAACTTGGCCAGCTACAGCTGAAACCACTGATTTATGGTATTGCTATTTTGGCAATTGAATTTCACCCCAGAACAAAATATATCCTTTGCCGGACACTATTAAATTTGGCCAGCCACGGCTGGGACACCAAATTTAAGGGATTGCTATTTTGGCTATTGAATTTCACCCCAGAATAAAATATATCCTTTGCCGGACACTATTATACTTGGCCAGCCACTGCTGGGACACCAGATTTAGGGATTGCTATTTTGGCAATTGAATTTCACCACATAAAAAAATCTATCCTTTGCCAGACAGCATACAGTATTACACTTGGCTAGCCACAGCTGGAACACCAGATTTAGGGGATTGCTATTTTGGCTATTGAATTTAACCCCTCAATAAAATATGGAAATTTCTATCCTGAGTTTCTAGGGGTGACAAAATGCTTAATAATACAACTGCTGCAGAACCTCATTATAGTAGTTCTGTGTTACAAAACCAGCAATATAAAGCAAGTTTATGTTTATGTTTATTAACAGCACAGCATTCCAATGGTATTCTGCTGCAAACCAATTTTTAACATGTTGCATTATAGCAAAAGCATTTTACAGCAATAACGCTATTTTTATACCAGTTAAATTAAATCAAATTATACCATAGTTAGAAATATAACCACCTTTCCTGCTTTTTTCCTGGATCTCAACGGAGCAAATAACGCCATATCAGCATTGCTTCAGGAGTGGTCGGTCATGCCAAACTAATTTATTCAGTTTCTATGAGGAGGTAAGTTCTAGACTTGACAGCGGCAAATCAATGGATGTCGTATATCTGGACTTCTCCAAAGCATTTGACACTGTACCACATAAAAGGTTAGTATATAAAGAAGAATGCTCGGACTGGGAGAAATTGTCTGTATGTGGGTAAGTAACTGGCTGAGTGACAGAAAACAGAGGGTGGTTATTAACGGTACACACTCAGATTGGGTTACTGTCACTAGTGAGGTACCTCAGGGGTCAGTATTGGGCCCTATTCTCTTCAATATATTTATTAATGATCTTGTAGAAGGCTTGCATAGTAAAATAGCAATTTTTGCAGATGAGACTAAACTGTGTAAAGTAATTAACACTGAAGAGGACAATATACTGCTACAGAGGGATCTGGATAGATTGGAAGCTTGGGCAGATAAGTGGCAGATTAGATTTAACACTGACAAATGTAAAGTTATGCACAGCGGAAGGAATAATGCAAGTCACCCGTACATAGTAAATGGTAAAACACTCGGTAACACTGACATGGACAAGGATCTAGGAATTTTATTAAACAGCAAACTAAGCTGCAAAAAACAGTGTCAGGCAGCTGCTGCCAAGGCCAATAAGATAATAGGTTGCATCAAAGGGGCATAGACGCACGTGATGAGAACATAGTCCTACCACTTTACAAATCGTTAGTCAGACCGCACATGAAATACTGTGTACAGTTCTGGGCTCCTGTGAACAAGGCAGACATAGTAGAGCTGGAGAAGGTTCAGAGGAGGGCAACTAAGGTAATAACTGGAATGGGGCAACTACAGTACCCTGAAAGATTATCAAAACTAGGGTTTAGAAAAAAGACGACTGAGGGGGATCTAATTGCTATGTATAAATGTATCAGGAGACAGTAGAGATCTATCCCATCATCTATTTATCCCCAGGACTGTGACTGTGTCAAGAAGACAGCAACTGCATCTGGAGGAAAGAAGGTTTGTACAGAAAACATAGATTCTTTATGGAAAGAGCAGTGAGACTATGGAACTCTCTGCCTGAGAAGGTGGCGATGGTGAGAACAATAAAGGAATTAAAAAGGGGCCTGGATGTATTTCTGGAGTATAATAATATTACAGGTAATAGCTACTAGAGATGGGTCGTTGATCCAGGGAGTTATTCTGATTGCCTGATTGGAGTCGGGAAGGAATTTTTATTCCCTTAAGTGGGGAAAATTGGCTTCTACCTCACAGGGCTTATTTTGCCTTTCTCTGGATCAACTTGCAGGATGAGAGGCCGAACTGGATGGACAAATGTCTTTTTGGCCTTATGTACTATGTTACTATGTTAGTGGTGGTGGGAGGGGCATAATCACATTACAAGTTTGCAATGTGTGTCTGAACAGTAAACAAGGGTATTTTTTGGACGCACAATTTTAAACGGAAATTATGTAGTAGACAGAAATCAGTTACAGTTCGTTCTTGCATCTTTATATTAGTGGTTTTGAGAGGGAATAATCGGATTATAACTTTGCGGTGTGTATCTTAACAGTAAAGAAAAGTCTTATTTGAACCTGCATTTTTGAATGAACACAGTAGACAAATCTTTCTAGTCTTTTTAGCATTGTTGTATTGCTAATGCTGATGGTGGTGGTGGTGGTGGTGGGGAATAATCGCATTACAAGTTTATTAGTTAAGTAAGGCATTTTTAAATCTGCAATTTTAAACGCAAATAACACAGTATAGACTGAAATGTCTCTGGCCTTTCCTGCATCTTTATATTGTTGGTACATTACAGGTTTGCAACATGTGTTTTAGTAAAGAAAGGCCTTTTTCAAATGCAAATAACAGAGTAGACAGAATTTTTACCCGTGCCAATAATGCATTATTCCCAAAATAACTTGTCAGTTCACTGTGTTTGTACAAGGGGAAAGGCATTTATTTGTGCCTCTGTCTTTAAGTTACAGAAAACACACTTGCAATTTTGCCTGTGACTTTTCATTTAGGAAAGTTGTGAGTTTACATTAGATCTCATAAAAATGTTTAGAATACGTAAGGATTCAAAATAAAACACCCCAACCTTTTGCTCCCAGAGCCAGAACGTGTGTAGTAGCAGCACCATCTATGCAGCCAGAAATAGTAGTAGTAGGCCACAGTTATCCATGACTTCAGAAAGGCACAAAATAATTATTGAGGAGAAAGAGGATAAAATTGTGTTTTGAATGTCTCACTCCTCCTCTCTGTCACAGCAGTATGACGTGGAGGTCACGTCTTAGTCTGACACAGTGTCTTGGAGCCAGGGATCACAGCATTCCTCCTGCTCCCCCTCCTTTCAGCAACAAGAAGCCTTTCTGTGGCATCTTCTCTGTCATCACTTCCCCTCCTAATGAGGCACCTTATTTTTTCCTAACAAGAGCCAAAAACCACCACACTACGATAGGTAATAAAGAGAGTCCAGCTGTTAATAACTTGTGTAGAGCAATCTGGACTACCAGGAAACTGGTCAGAGGGAAGTGGGGACCCCATGCATAGCTGTGTTATTAGCCATCGATAATGGAATGTGTGGCTAGGAAACAACTCTACACGCCCAGCAATCTGATGGTGTGCAAACTGAACTCCCACCTGGCCAAGTTGCTGGCGTTGCAGTTCCTTCCTTACCATTTAGTACAGTCTGTTGCCTTTAGGGAGCTGATGGAGTGAGTTCAGCCTCGCTACAAAATACCTAGCTGGCATTATTTCTCCTAATAAGCCATCTCTACCTTCAGTGGCATGCTAAGGGGAGGGCAGGGGGCAGGGGGCAGGAGGGGGTACCCACCGTCATTGTGGTGCCAAAGCCCAGAAGCAATGAGCACTTCCATCAATACAGATGGAAGCACTCATTGCTAGTTCAGCAGAGAGTTGCAGTCCTGTCACTCAGCTCCTCGTGTTCCATCTTTCCCGCCCTGAAAGATTAAGCAGGGAGACTTCTCCCTGCCACACCATTCAGCCTGCAGGTACAGATCACGCTGCCGGCCTGTGTGGGGAGCCGGCAGCCCGGGAATCTGCCTAAAGTCCTCCTCACAGAGTGCTGCAGACTGATCTGTGTCTGCAGGGGAGAGCTGGATGTGAGCTTCAGGACAAGGTGAGTAGTTACTGCTTTTTGTTTTCTTTTTTTTTTTTTTTAACACATAGGGGGCACATAGGGCTCTAGTACTGTGTTAAACAGTATCAAGAAACTTTTTCAATGGCTTTCAGAGGCTATATGTTGATGTGTACCAGCATGGGAATCTCTGTGGAAATGAGTTATCCTAGTAACTATCATTCATCTTCAAAAAGCAGCAGGCAATGATGTAAATGAACAGTCCTATGAACGTGTATTCCCATCACCGCCCAGTTATATATGCCTGAGTAAATGTGCAATGTGCAGCAAGCCCCCATGGGAGCCGGTGTAGAGGATGGGAGTGGTAGTAGCCCTAACATAACTTACATGTTGCTGGCCTAGTGGTTGTTTGGTGATGATAGTGTCATTAGCTGTAATCCTTTACCTCACAGTAGTGTCTGTAGAAGTGTCTGTATTGTGTCTGGGATTGCAAGGCTTCACTTGAGTCCTTTCTTCAAATCTTGAGAGTGCGTACTCTATGAGCTGCTTCCTCATCCTATGGCAAGAGAGGGATAATTTGGGTCATGGACTTCCTCACAGGGGGAAATGATATGGTTCTCAGGAATAGATGCTCTATGAACTTCTTCCACACTCCCCACAGGACCTCTCACGTTACCTCTCTGCCTAACTCTGACTATAGATTTCTAAACTATTCTAGACTCCCCCATCCTGGCAGGTAAGTCATATGAGCTCATTGTACCAGGAGGAGTGGATCAGGGGGGTTTAGCCCGGTCACAGCCATTAATTGCCAAACAATATCTCCCCATGCTGGATAAGATGACATAGTACAGGTGACATACATAACATTACATAGATTTGCATATAAAACATATAAAATGCAGTAATTAAAGTACACAATAGTAATACCCCCAAATCTGGGGTATTACAAATTTATGTCTCACAAAGCAGTCAAAAAATGTTATTTAAATCTGGGCTTCCATTAACCCTTTCACAATCTCTGCCGTATATGTACGATTCAATTCACGTTTTTAAACATGGAGCATCGAACATACAGCGTGCATCATAGCCAAGAGGTTTCTGGTGTTTCAAATGTGACCACAGCATCTGAATGGTCCAGAAGCAAGAGCCACACGCTCCCGTTCCTGCAACAGCATTCTCCAGCTGAGATCGGGGAGCCTGTTACACTATATTAATAGCCGAAACCTCAAGCAGACTTCGGCAGCTATTAGTGCAATATGCCGATGCAGGCCACTAAGTGGCAGTACTGCATTGTTATATTTGAAATTAAGTGTTTAATTGTGGCTATATATCCATCAATGAACACATTAGGCAATCTAATTATTGCCAGTTATAGTCACCCAGGGTGACATAAAAAAGTTTAAAAAAAACTAGAGAAAAAGAAAAACTATACACATGTGGTATTGTTGTAATCATACTGATCTGGAGAATGAAGGTAACAGGTCAATGTTACCGCATAGTGAAAGCAGTAAAAAAAAAAAAAAAACTGTGGCAGAATTAAGTTTTTTACCAATTCCACCTCATTTTGAATTTTTTTACCTCTTCCCACTTCATTGTATACAACCATAAATGATGCCATTGGAAAGTACAACTTGTCCCGAAAAAAATAAGCCATAAGGCTCATAAAGCTATGTGAACGAAAAAAAAAAAAAAGTTATGACTTTGGGAAGCCATGGAGTGAAAATGGGAATGCTAAAATGGAAAATCGACAGGTCCTCTAGTGGTTAAAGCCATCATTTTATTTAAAAAAATGTGTGTGAATGAATCTTAGGAGTGTTGTACCAATTTAATAAAATTCACATAGCATTCACAAAGCAGATAGTATCAAATATAACAGGTTTTGATACAGTCTCTGCGGACTGTATTGTACAGTACATGGTAGAATTAGATACAAATGTGTTTTTTAAGAATACGGTACTTTTTATTGAACTTTTATACTGTATAATAAAAAAAAAAACATCACATACATCTGTTCTTTCTACTACATGAGGAAGGATATATTCAAGTGTATAATGGAAAAAAATCAGTTTAGAGGACAAAAATAAAATATCAAAGGGGGATTTTTCATCTCCCTTGCACAAGAAAATGGCTTTAAAAAGTTATAAGCTGTATTTGTGACTTTTTAAATGTGACATAATAAAAAAGTTGTTAGTGCCTCTTTTTACACCGCCCTTGCCATGTTTCCAAAAGGGGGCATGGCAAGAGAGGGAAATGGGGTGTGGTCAACAGACTAGACAAATTTATCTTCATTTGTGCCAGTTTTCTGGTGCAAATAAACAAATAAAGCCAGAAATCTACAGCAGCTCCAAACCTGCACCTCATCATAAATGATGCAAGTTCTCCAGAAGTGCAGGGATACAAAGACCAGTGCAGAAAGAATTTGTCTTAATAAATAGCCCCCAAAAGTGTTAAGTGCACTCTGAATATGGTGGGGGAAGTGCCTATGGACAGTAATGTGATCCAGCAGCCTAAGGCTTTCACACATTGTGAGCCAAAACCAGGAATGGGGCATACACAAAGATAAGGTATAATAGAAAGATTTGCTCCTGTCCTATGTTTTTGACCTGCACTTGGTTTTGGCTATCAATCACTGATGGAAATCATTGCTCAAACACTGACCAAACATTAACTCTCATAAATGGCCTACTAAGAAAAAAACATGCAGGATTAATAAATGAGTGTAGTAACATGGCGAAGGGAGGTGTACAGGGTAGGGTTTTTGCAGAGGCGAGGCCAGCCCTGTGACAGATCACACTGCAAAACATGGTTTTGGTTACAAAAGGGCAGGAAACTGAAAAAGCAGGAAGTGCTGGATGTAAACTTCCTTGCAAAAATTTTCTAATGCCCAGACAATGTGAAGTAAAGTACAAACATGAAAAACAGGTATTGGGGTCATAAATATGCAGTGTTTAAGGTATTAGAAGCAGATAAAGAAATTTTTGGCTTTGGGACTAGAAAACCCCTTTAAGCTTGTGCCATGAAATAAAAGAAGTTTTTACTAATATCCACTAGTAGTGGGCTACTGTTCCCTCCCATGTACAGAGGATTCAATGGGAAAGAGTTACTAATACTTTCTAAAATATACAATGTGTAAACTTTCTAAACTAGGCTAAAGATGCACTAGATTTGCACCAGAGTGGATGATAAATTTGATGCACTGCTTACATTACAATAGGCTTTTTTTTTGCCATATGTAATATGTAATTCCAGTGAATTGGAATGTCACAGATCAAGCAGTGGAAAAGCAGAATGTCCAATTCATTCAATAATGTGTGAAAATATAATGCCACATAATTTAGATATTATTGATGAGTGAAAAAAGCATTTTACTCACTCTCTCTTGTATAACAATACTTTATTCTTCAAACTGGTACATTCTCCCAACAGGGATATCAATTACAGATAGCAGTTATGGTTAGCTCTAGACCTTTAGTGTATCCTCATCACACCGACATTTTGGGGACATGCTCACTTACCATGTATAACGATGAGAGCTGGACACAGGTTTAAATACCTCCATTACCTGACAAAAGCATTGCCAAGGATAAAACATTCAATAACACAGAAAGGATCACAAAATACCCCAAAAGCAAACAAAAGTTCTGTTGCAGCAAGTCCAGGATGGCGAATAGCCACAGAAGAATGGCTGAAATGCGCAGACATTCTCATGGACATAGCCAGTGTCTTCTGCAAACCAAAATACTTTTTAATAAAGTGTTGCCCCACCAAATGTATTATCTGTTCCTTGAATGGAGCATATGTTTTTTTCCTCCAATTGCAGCGCATCCACAATATTCTTGCAATTGTTGCCAATCTCAACAGCATCCCAGTTGTACTTGACAGGGAGACATCTAGTGTGAAATTTGCTGCTTGATGTAGGTTAGCTACTGATTTGCCTTGTGCCTTCTCTCCCAGTGTAATGACTTTAGGTAGGGACAGAAAAGGACATTGAGCCCTAAGGCTAGTACCCAGCCCGCTTTCCTTACCTACTTGCAGTCCAAGCCCTAGATAGCTAGACCGCAGCAGGTGGACAGTCCCTAAGCTATATAAGTGCAGAGACAGAGTAGCAAACAAAGACAGACAAACACAATACAGAAAATGGAGTAATGTGTCAGGTGGCTCAATTAATCAGGATCTCATGGAAAAGGTGCTCTCACTCTGAATGGCCACCTCGCAAAAGGCCAAAAAACGGAGAAATGCGTATGTAAGTAGATAACAGAGTGGGCACTCAGTATCAGGACAGGATGCAAGGAAACGCAAATAGTGAAGTAAAAGTTATTTTAATAAAATGACAGAAAATCTACAACATACTGAAATATAAACATGAACATAAACCCCACGCTAAAACTTTACAAGTAGATGGCGTAAAAATGCGGCTGTAACATTCATGGAGTAACAGAATAAAAATACTGGCATAAACGGCAATGGAGTCTCCTCAGTGGATGTAAATTGCTGTAATGGTGTTTGCTGAGGTCCAATAACCCCCAAGTTCTCACTTGGAGAATATACTAGAGTCCCACAGTATAAAAAGAGGTGAATAGAGTATTAGTGGTACTAATGTGCAGAAAAAACGTTACCGCTCCAGTGGTAAATGCTGCAGATGGCGGCTGGATCTCCACATGTAGCTGTAAATGGCATCCAATTTCCTGTAATGCTTCAGACACAGTTGCATGCAGCGTCCCACATGACGTGTCATACGACCAGGTGAAGTGTTCTCTGAGTGGAGACCAGGTCCTAAAGTCCACCTTGTATAGGAATTTTGTGGAGCCTTTGAATCCTTAACTGGATAATAATGTATCCGCACAAAATCAACAGAAGATCCATGTAAGATAGTTCGCCCAATGCTGCCCAACCCACTGAGGAAGGAGGAGGACCTCTGAAACGCGTATGGTTGGGCAGCATTGGGTGAACTATCTTACGTGGATCTTCTGTTGATTTTGTGCGGATACATTATTATCCAGTTAAGGATTCAAAGGCTCCACAAAATTCCCTATACAAGGTGGACTTTAGGACCTGGTCTCCACTCAAAGAACACTTCACCTGGTCGTATGACACGTCATGTGGGACGCTGCATGCAACTGTGTCTGAAGCATTACAGGAAAGTAGATATCATTTACAGCTACATGTGGAGATCCAGCCGCCATCTGCAACATTTACCACTGGAGCGGTAACGTTTTTTCTGCACATTAGTACCACTAATACTTTATTCACCTCTTTTTTATACTGTGGGACTCTAGTATATTCTCCAAGTGAAAACTTGGGGGTTATTGGACCTCAGCAAACACCATTACAGCAATTTACATCCACTGAGGAGACTCCATTGCCGTTTATGCCAGTATTTTTATTCTGTTACTCCATGAATGTTACATCCGCATTTTTACGCCATCTACTTGTAAATTTTTAGCGTGGGGTTTATGTTCATGTTTATATTTCAGTATGTTGTAGATTTTCTGTCATTTTATTAAAATAACTTTTACTTCACTATTTGCGTTTCCTTGCATCCTGTCCTGATACTGAGTGCCCACTCTGTTATCTACTTACAAACACAATACAGAGTAATATATAAATTGAGCAAAACCAATCAATCTAAGCAGTACCAAATTACAGACAAAGAGTAGTTAGAAGACAAGCCGAGATTAGAAACAGGCTACACAGTACCAAACGAGAGGCAGAGAGTGGTTAGAAAGCAACCCGGGGTCAGAAACACGGGCAATTTACAGTATATAAGCATTGGCGCGAGAACCAGAAACAAAGCTAGTGAGTTGTGACTAACACAGCTAGTGACTATCAATGACACTAGTGTGTGACCAGGAAAGGATTTAAATAGAGCACCGAATCCTTGGATCAGAACCTGATAGGTCCATGACTTGACACTCCATTAGTCAGAAACACTAACACACAGTAATAGAGCAGCTAAGCTTCTAATCTCTCCCGGCATATGCCCACTTCAGGGAGAAACAGAGCATTGCTTCCTTTTGCTAAGGATGCAGTTGCATCACCATGGGGTGTCGCTCAGCAGCACATCTCTCCTAGTGTGGCCACTCCGAGGCTTAGGATCGAGCCGCTGAAGCCTAAAAAGGTAAGTTTCTTATATTACCCCCCTCTATGGAGGGGCCACCGGACCCTCAACATAAGGAGCAGGTTTCAATGGAAGCTCAAGATAAGAATCTTCCTAATCAGACACAGAGCATGAACATCCCAAGCTGCTGTTCTCTCCTCAGCACCATATCCTTTCCAATGGATAACATACTGCAGAAAGCCCTGAACTCTCAGGGAGCCAAGAATTTTCTCCACCTTGTACTCCAGTTCACCTTGGATCAAGAGGTTTAGATGGAGGAGTCACAGGAGGAATGTATTTCTTAAGCAGTGATTTGTGGAAAACATTATGGGGTTTTAATAAAGCCCTATAGCTGGCAGTGGTTCTGCCGAAGTTATGAAGAGGCCAACGCCTGTTCTAAACCTAAGACAACTTCCGAGCTGTCTTACATTTAGACCATTTTCTATGCCTAAAACGGGCATAAAAAATGGTGAATAAGACTGACCAGATGGCCCGTGCCCTTCCCTGACGAGGCCATGCTCACAATTTTAGTCCTGGCATGAGATGGGATTGCCCAACAATCTGTGTCTGAAATACACCTAATTTAGGCATATTTCAGATTGATAAATGACCCCCTATGAATCCTGAAGAAGGATGGCAACTGAAAAGCGTGAAATACCAGATTAATAATAGAGGTAGTCTTACATGGGACCCTAAAGTGCAAATTCAGTGAGTACAATAATTTGCTGACTAGCCCCTTAAAGGAAATGGCGCCATTCTTTAAATGCCCATTTAATAGCTAATAATTCTCTATTTCCAATGTCCTCATTTTTCTCTGCAGAGGAAGTTTTTTTTAAAAGTATGCACATGGATACAAATTAGTTAGAGAAGATGACCCCTGTGGCAATTCTGCTCCCATTCCAACCTCTAAAGCATCTACTTCAACAATAAATTGCTTGGTGACATTTGGCTGGATGAGTACAGGTGCATGAATGAAACTCTGTTTCAGGGTTTCAAAAGCAGACAACACATCTGAGGACCAGTGTCAGCGGTTTGGCAACGATTGAAAAATTTGTAATCAATTTTCTATAATAATTTGCAAACCCTAGAGACCTCTGAAAGGCCTTGAAGGAAGTGGGTTTAGCCCAATCAACAATGGCTTGCCCTTTGGTGGGGTCCACATAAAATTTTGAGGTGTTAATATATAGCCTAGGAAGGAGACTTCTCTAACACTGAAGACACAGTTGGTTTTCTCTTAACTATTGTAAAATCTTCCATACATGCACAACATGTGAGGCTCAATCAGAAGAAAAATATTAAATATCATCAAGATAGACCACAACAAAAGATCCAGGAATTCACAAAGAAGATCAATAATAAGGAACACTGCTGGGACATTACACAGCCCAAAGGGTATTACTAAGTATTTGAAATGCCCTTCAGGTGTATTCAATGCGGTCTTCCATTCATCCCCTTCAGTGGATTGTAATCAAATTATAAACTCCTCTGAGGTCAATCTTTAAAAACCATTGAGCCCCAACAATTTGCATTACTAAGGGCAAGGGGATACTGGTTCCTGACGCTATTGATATTATTTAATTCCCTATAGTTGATACAAGGGTGTAACCTCTTTCTCCTGAGACAAAAAGAACCCAACTCCCATAGAGGATACAGAATGCTGAATACGTCTTTTCCTCAGACTATCATATATATACACATAATCTTTCATCGCCTGTCTTTCAGGTCCAGAAATATTCGCTATTAGTTCGATAGCACAGTCATAAACCCGATATGGAGGCAAGGACTCAGATGCTTTTTAAAAAAACATCATGAAAATCCTTAATAAACTCAGGTAATGGACCTTCCTCTAAATCCACACCAAAAGCTGGATAGAAATGCAATGATTAGAGCACTTTGGACCTCATTTTATAATTTCCCAGTACTCCAATTAAAGATAGGATTATGGACCCTCAGGGTAATCCCAGGACGACATTAGCATACACATAAGGCACACTTTTCAGAATGGATGGAACCGACTTTCATTACTAAATCAAGAGTCCTATCCTGAATAAATCCTCCTGCCAATACAGTTGTGTCCACCCTAGATACCGGAATTGGTTCAGGTAACCTAAGGAAATTGAATCACAAAGCAATCACAAAATCAAAATTAACAAAATTAACTGCAGCCTCAGAATCCACAAAAACTAGGCCAGAAACAGATCTCCCTTGTGAAGTGAGATTAACAGGCAATAGAACCCTTTCAGTCTTCTTGGGAAATACCCGTGTGTCTGACTGGTTGGGGAGGTTACTCAGATGCACAGGGTTCTATTGCTGAAGTTGTCTGCCTTCGATCTAGTAGGACAGGACCTCAGTTGATATGCTGGAATGCCATAGTAGAAGCATAGACTATTCATCATGATCCCGTCTGTGCTGGGAAGCCAAGGTACCCACTTCCATGGGCTCTTTAGCCTCCATTGATGCATTACCCACAGAAGACTGAGAGACAGAAGGGAAGGAGGAAGGACAAACAGAGACAGAACGTTCACATTTCCGTCCAGTCCAGTTGTATAGCTGGAGACATATCCTTATCTAAGGATCCTGGAGTCAGGTGACTAACCAGAAGGTCTTTTAGAGTATCTGAAAGACTCAGTCTGAACTGCACTCTAAGGGCCGGATCATTTCATCCAGACGCCATACACTACCTGCGGAACAGTACTTTACTGGTAGCCTGCTTTGACCCAAAAAAGGAGTTGACTGTCAGCGAAAACTGCCCTGTTAGGCTCATCATATAGAAAATGAAGGGGAGAAGGGCAGAAACAAACGATCTACATAGTACAGCTCAGGGGAATTAGGCGGAAGTGCAAATGCTGAAATTTTCAGCAATTTTTTTTAGACAAGAAGACAATGTTCAGCAATTTTTCAAGACAAAATCATTTTCAGCAATTTTTTGGAAAAAAGTCCAATACAATCTACACAACTGACTTCACAGTGCGCCTGTGCCAATGATGTCACCTCTGCACCCGGAAGAGAAGATGTCGTCGGCGCAGGCGCATTGTGGAAGTGCTGATAAAGTGAGCGTCCTTCTCTCAGAGCGCCTGCGCAGAATGAAGACACGTAAGGCGCAGGCGCGGGATTTGAAATGCAGACAGGGCCAGCCGGAGGAGGAGAGCGCTCGCTGGCCCTGTCAATCAACGGGAGAAGGGGGTGTTTTTTTGAAAGGAGGATGCGGCAGCTACCAGCAAGTAACCGCCCTACTTGCTGATAGCGAAGTAATTAACATATTATAAAAGTGCGATTTTTAAAGAAACTAAGCCACATAAAAAGGTAAGAGCACTATATATTGAATAATCACACAAAAAGGATTTTAATAAGCTCAAAAATGAAAAATGAATTTTGGGGATGACAGAAGCCCTTTAATGTCCAAAACTCTTCTTTGTCCTGTTGGGAAGGGTCTTCTTTAAGGGGTATGTAATAGTCAGTATCAAATATAATCCGGGGTGCTTCATTAATGTAATTGTCTCAATTTTGGTTGACTATGCCCCCCCCCCCCCCTTTTATCCGCATTTTGGATTATTATATCTAGATTAGACTGAAGTTTCTTCAAGCCTGATTTTTCATGGGGTTTAAGGTTATGTTTCGGGGTGGTGATTGAGTTTATCTGACGGAGTTCGTCTGCTGCAACTGAATATAAAGTGTCAATAAAATTACCTTTGTGGTGCAGAGGGTAGAAACTAGAAGGCGGCTTAAGGCCGGATGGAACACCCAAGGGAGGGTAATGGTCTATATCGCTCTTTGTATTTGATTGCGGTATTTTTGTTTCTTTTGTTGACTGCTCCATGATTTTGAAATGTCTTTTGATGGTGAGTTTTTTAATGAATTTATTTAGATCCAAAAATAAATCAAATGCATTGATTTTTGATGTTGGACAGAAGGATAAACCTTTTGCTAGTAGGGAGATTTCATCCTTTGTTAGTTTGTATGTGGATAAGTTGAATATTCCTGTAGTTTGTGGTGTTGGGGAGTCTGTTTTATTGGTCTTTTTTACAATTTTATTTTTACTTTTACCACCTCTACATCCCTTTTTAGAATTTTTTTCTTATTGCAGGTTTCTGTCCCAGTGGTTGGAAGTAATTGGTGAAGGTTGTGGTGTTTTTACATAATCGGGGGATTTGTGCGGGGATTTTTATAATCGGGTATATTGCAGTAGGAGTGATTAATGGGGGTAGGGCTAAAAAAGACAAAGATGTTGATGTTCCCACTGGAGGATTGAGTTCTGAAATGTTGATGTCAATATTAGTATCCTCTGAGTTTGTAAATTTTGTCTGTACGGGATTGCTAGTGGGTTCCACGAATGGAACTTGGGGTATGTGTTTCGATGGACTCAATGGATGAGAGTCGGCAGGGGGTATGGTTACAGATGGTAATGAGTGAATCCGCTTTTAGATCTGATGATTTCTGTTTGTGGGTCGTTCTTGGGAATTCTTGGATCTGTTGCTATTGATATATGTATGGCCCTTTTTTTTGTATTTCTGCACTGTATTTGGGGTTTTATTCTTTGATTCAAGATTTAGCTGTGGTGTGTGATATGGTGGTCTGTCTATCCTGTTGATGGAGGATTCTGTGTCTTTGGGTGGATTTTTAGCGTTATTTGCTTGTTTGTTTTTTAACCAAAATTTGATGTTATTGGTAGCTAAATCTGATCTATCTAGAATTTATTTTTCATATGATAGTATTCTCGTAGTGATCATGCGGTCAAACTTCATGAAGGCTGCACATGATCTATATCTAGAAAGTTCGATATAGGATTCCTGTATTTTATTGTTCAGGTCTAGATAAAGGGCTCTTCTTTTATCTATTAGCCTCGTCATAAGCCCTTTGGCACATTCCAGAAGATATAAGTAGTGATAAGCAGCAGGGGCAATATTCGAATTTGCGATATTTCACAAATATTTGGTAGAATATTTGTCATATATTTGCGAATTCACGGTTATTTTCTTGATTGCGAAAATCGTCAATGTAATATGAACATAATGCGCGCGCAATACAGGCCCCCACTAACTATCTGTATTATATATATAAGCTAACTAACTAACTAACTATCTAATGCAATGTGACACATGAAAGCAGAGAGCACAGCAATGATACTGCTTTGTCTCTCAGAACTGTAATAAATTGTAGAAAATGGCTGTGGGGAGGTTCTTATATACTAAAGGGGTAGGCAACTTTCCTATTGGTTGCTAGGGATTTTGTTAAGCTCAGACAAAGACATTGCAGCCTTCTCATTGACCCACAAGAAAAAAGGGAGGTTACTGATGAAAAAAGAAAAAGTTGAATATTCGAAAATGGGAATATATATCACTATATTCCAAATATTCACGAATTCTCGAAGTTGCAATATTCACAATTAAAATTCGTGATTCGAATATTCGTGCCCCACAAAAGCAGATTCCTCTTTAAAAGAGTTTTAAAATGTAGACTAAGGCCAAGTCAGACAATTTTTTCATGTACATAGATATCAAGAAAAATAGCATTTTATCCAATATTAGTCTTTCTAGTTTGTTGAATAGTGTTGAGCGAACAGTTCGAGCATCGTTCGGGTTTGTACCGAATTTTGGGGTGTCCGGGACCCGGACCCGAACCCGGACATTTTCAAAAAAGTTCGGGTTCGGGTTCGTCGTTCGGCATGTATTTAGGCGCATTTTGAAAGGCTGCAAAGCAGCCAATCAACATGCATCATACTACTTGCCCTAAGATGCCATCGCAGCCATGCCTACTATTGGCAAGGCTGTGATTGGCCGAGTGCAGCATGTGACTCAGCCTCTTTATAAGCTTGTGCGCACGTCGGGACGTGCTCACTCCCGATGTGAATAGAACAGGGATAGACGCAGCTGATGCTAGGGCGAGAATAGGCAGGGATAATTGAATAACTGGAAGCAAATTTCTCTCCTCCACCTGTGATTCATCTGAACAACTGCAGCTGAGCTGCTTTTTTGATAGGGATTGGCTATTTTTAGAGTGGCCAGAGTGATTTTTCCATCCACATGTACCTGGGCTGACCGCCGGCCGCCATTTTGCGAGTTGTAGTGCTGCAGCAGAAGCTGCCACAGTGTGCATTCCAAAGCTCCAAACAAGTCAGACATCTACACCTGGGATTCAGACCAATAGCGATTTAGCAGCACAGTCCAAGGCTATTTTTTTAAAGGTTGTGCAGACCATTTTGTGGCACATGTTACTGGGCTGATAGGCGGCGGCCATCTTGGGACTAGTGCTGCAGCACAATCTCTCCCAACGTCCATTAATCACTTGTAATAGTGGTCTGTGCCATAGAAATCCTACATCAGGGACTTGGGTGTGCTTGTGTCACCCCTACTAATACCAGTCCACCTGTAATCCATACAGTCAAAAGACTGAAAGTATTCCAGTGAGGAATTTTTTTTATTTAAAAAAGGCCAAGTTAGTTTATCTGGCGTTCAATATACTAGATACAGTTAGGCCTGCGTTTCATACATCTGGAATTAGCAAACTAATGTGCTGGGGTTGGGAAAACATATATGTACCCATACTAGAATCTGTCAAAGAAAGCGGTACTCACATATAACAGTCATTCCATCTGTAATCCATACAGTCAAAAGACTGAAAGTATTCCAGTGAGGGAATTTTTATTTATTTAAAAAGGCCAAGTTAGTTTATCTGGCGTTCAATATACTAGATACAGTTAGGCCTGCGTTTCATACATCTGGAATTAGCAAATTAATGTGCTGGGGTTGGGAAAACATATATGTACCCATACTAGAATCTGTCAAAGAAAGCGGTACTCACATATAACAGTCATTCCATCTGTAATCCATACAGTCAAAAGACTGAAAGTATTCCAGTGAGGGAATTTTTTTATTTAAAAAGGCCAAGTTAGTTTATCTGGCGTTCAATATACTAGATACAGTTAGGCCTGCGTTTCATACATCTGGAATTAGCAAACTAATGTGCTGGGGTTGGGAAAACATATATGTACCCATACTAGAATCTGTCAAAGAAAGCGATACTCACATATAACAGTCATTCCATCTGTAATCCATACAGTCAAAAGACTGAAAGTATTCCAGTGAGGGAATTTTTTTATTTAAAAAGGCCAAGTTAGTTTATCTGGCGTTCAATATACTAGATACAGTTAGGCCTGCGTTTCATACATCTGGAATTAGCAAATTAATGTGCTGGGGTTGGGAAAACATATATGTACCCATACTAGAATCTGTCAAAGAAAGCGGTACTCACATATAACAGTCATTCCATCTGTAATCCATACAGTCAAAAGACTGAAAGTATTCCAGTGAGGGAATTTTTTTTATTTAAAAAGGCCAAGTTAGTTTATCTGGCGTTCAATATACTAGATACAGTTAGGCCTGCGTTTCATACATCTGGAATTAGCAAACTAATGTGCTGGGGTTGGGAAAACATATATGTACCCATACTAGAATCTGTCAAAGAAAGCGGTACTCACATATAACAGTCATTCCATCTGTAATCCATACAGTCAAAAGACTGAAAGTATTCCAGTGAGGGAATTTTTTTTATTTAAAAAAGGCCAAGTTAGTTTATCTGGCGTTCAATATACTAGATACAGTTAGGCCTGCGTTTCATACATCTGGAATTAGCAAATTAATGTGCTGGGGTTGGGAAAACATATATGTACCCATACTAGAATCTGTCAAAGAAAGCGGTACTCACATATAACAGTCATTCCATCTGTAATCCATACAGTCAAAAGACTGAAAGTATTCCAGTGAGGGAATTTTTTTATTTAAAAAAGGCCAAGTTAGTTTATCTGGCGTTCAATATACTAGATACAGTTAGGCCTGCGTTTCATACATCTGGAATTAGCAAATTAATGTGCTGGGGTTGGGAAAACATATATGTACCCATACTAGAATCTGTCAAAGAAAGCGGTACTCACATATAACAGTCATTCCATCTGTAATCCATACAGTCAAAAGACTGAAAGTATTCCAGTGAGGGAATTTTTTTTATTTAAAAAGGCCAAGTTAGTTTATCTGGCGTTCAATATACTAGATACAGTTAGGCCTGCGTTTCATACATCTGGAATTAGCAAACTAATGTGCTGGGGTTGGGAAAACATATATGTACCCATACTAGAATCTGTCAAAGAAAGCGGTACTCACATATAACAGTCATTCCATCTGTAATCCATACAGTCAAAAGACTGAAAGTATTCCAGTGAGGGAATTTTTTTATTTAAAAAAGGCCAAGTTAGTTTATCTGGCGTTCAATATACTAGATACAGTTAGGCCTGCGTTTCATACATCTGGAATTAGCAAATTAATGTGCTGGGGTTGGGAAAACATATATGTACCCATACTAGAATCTGTCAAAGAAAGCGGTACTCACATATAACAGTCATTCCATCTGTAATCCATACAGTCAAAAGACTGAAAGTATTCCAGTGAGGGAATTTTTTTATTTAACCGCTTCAGCCCCTAGCTTAAACACCCTTAATGACCAGGCCACTTTTACAATTCTGCACTACACTACTTTCACCGTTTATTGCTCCGTCATGCAACTTACCACCCAAATGAATTTTACCTCCTTTTCTTCTCACTAATAGAGCTTTCATTTGGTGCTATTTCATTGCTGCTGACATTTTTACTTTTTTGCTATTAATCAAAAATGACCGAAATTTTTGCAAAAAAATGACATTTTTCACTTTCTGTTGTAAATTTTTTTAAAAAAACTACATTTCTATATAAATTTTTCTCTAAATTTATTGTTCTACATGTCTTTGATAAAAAAAATCCAATAAGTGTATATTTATTGGTTTGGGTAAAAGTTATAGCGTTTACAAACTATGGTGCAAAAAGTGAATTTCGGCATTTTGAAGCAGCTCTGACTTTCTGAGCGCCTGTCATGTTTCTTCAGGTGCTAGAATGTCAGGAAAGTATAAATACCCCCAAATCACACCATTTTAGATAGAAGACACCCCAAAGTATTCACGGAGGGGCTTGGTGAGTTCATGTATCATTTCATTTTTTTCACAAGTTAGCGGAAAATGACACTTTCTGAGAAAAAAAAAAAAAAAAAAGTTTCAATTTCTGATAACTTCTGGCAAAAAAAAAAAATCTCAGACGGACTCACTATGCCCCTCAGTGAATACCTTGGGGTGTCTACTTTCCGAAATGGGGTCATTTGTGGGGTGTGTTTACTGTTCTGGCATTTTGGGCGGGGCTAAATTGTGAGCCGCCATGTAAAACCTAAAGGTACTCATTGGAATTTGGGCCCCTTTGCGCACCCAGGCTGCAAAAAGTGTCACTCATGTGGTATCGCCGTACTCAGGAGAAGTGGGGCAATGTGTTTTGGGGTGTATTTTACATACACCCATGTTGGAGTGAGAGAAATATCTCTGTAAATTGTCAACTTTGTATAAAATTTTTTAAAAGTTGTCGTTTACAGAGATATTTTTCACACAAAGTATGGGTATATATAAAAATACACCCCAAAACACATTGCCCTACTCTCCTGAGTACGGCATTACCCATGTGTGCCACTCTTTGCAGCTTGCAAAGGCCTAATTCCAATGAGTACCTTTAAGATTTCACAGGGCATTTTTACGCATTTGGATTCCAGACTTCTTCTCACGCTTTAGGGCCCCTAAAATGCCAGGGCAGTAAAAATACCCCACATGTGACCCCATTTTGGAAAGAAGACACCCCAAGGTATTCTGTGGGGGTATGGTGAGTTCATGTAAAATTTTATTTTTTGTCACAAGTTAGTGGAATATGAGACTTTGTAAAAAACAAAATTAAACAAAACAAAAAAAAACAATTTCCGCTGACTTGTGCCAAAAATAAAAATTCTGTGGACTCACCATGCCCCTCACAGAATACCTAGGGGTGTCTTCTTTCCAAAATGGGGTCACATGTGGGGTATTTATACTCACCTGGCATTTAGGGGCCCCTAAAGTGTGAGAATCCAAATGCGTAAAAATGTCCTGTGAAATCCTAAAGGTACTCATTGGTTTTAGGGCCCCTTTGCGCACCCAGGCTGCAAAAAGTGGCACTCATGTGGTATCGCCGTACTCAGGAGAAGTAGGGCAATGTGGTTTAGGGGTGTATTTTTACATATACCCATGCTGCGTGTGAGAAATATCAGCTGTAAACGACAACTTTTTAAATTTTTTTATTCAAAGTTGTCAATTTACAGAGATATTTCTCTCACCCAATAATGGGTATATGTAAAAATACACCCCAAACACATGCGCTACTTCTCCTGAGTACGTGACTACCACATGTGTGACACTTTTTGCAGCCAAATGCTAAAGGGGCCCAAATTCAATGAGTACCTTTTAGGAGGAGCATTTTTACGCATTTTTCTTCTCACGCTTTAGGGGTCCCTAAAATGCCAGGACAGTATAAATACCCCACATGTGACCCCATTTTGGAAAGAAGACACCCCAAGGTATTCCATGAGGGGCATGGCGAGTTCATAGAAGATTTTTTTTGGCACAAGTTAGTGGAAATTGATTTTTATTGTTTTTCTCACAAAGTCTCCGTTTCCGCTAACTTTTGACAAAAAGTTTAATTTTTCATGGACTCATTATGCCCCTCAGCGAATACCTTAGGGTGTCTTCTTTCCAAAATGGGGTCACATGTGGGGTATTTATACGGCCCTGGCATTTTAGGGGCCCTAAAGCGTGAGAAGAAAATGCGTAAAAATGCCCTCCTAAAGGTACTCGTTGGAATTTGGGCCCCTTAGCATCTTGGCTGCAAAAAGTGTCACTCATGTGGTATCGCCGTACTCAGGAGAAGTAGGGCAATGTGTTTTGGGGTGTATTTTTACATATACCCATGCTGGGTAAGAGAAATATCTCTGTAAATTGACAACTTTGAATAAAATTTTTTAAAAAGTTGTCGTTTACAGCGATATTTCTCACACCCAGCATGGGTATATATAAAAATACACCCCAAAGCACATTGACCCTACTTCTCCTGAGTACGGCGATACCCATGAGTGCATTTTTGCAGCCAAATGCTAAGAGGCCCTAAAACCAATGAGTACCTTTAGAGATTTCACAGGGCATTTTTACGCATTTGGATTCTCACGCTTTAGGACCGCTAAAATGCCAGGGCAGTATAAATACCCCACAAGTGACCCCATTGTGGATAGAAGACACCCCAAGGTATTCTGTGAGGGGTATGGTGAGTTCACAGAAAAAAAAATTTGGAACAAGTTAGCGGAAATTGTTTTTTTTGTTTTTACAGTCTCATATTCCACTAACTTGTGACAAAAATAATATTTTCCATGAACTCACCATACCCCTCACGGAATACCTTGGGGTGTCTTCTTTCTAAAATGGGGTCACATGTGAGGTTTTGTACTGCCCTGGCATTTGAGGTCTCCGCAATCATTACACGTATGGCCAGCATTAGGAGTTTCTGCGATTCTCCGTATATTGAGCATACGGGTAATGAGATTTTTCCGTTCAGCCTCTGCGCTGAAAAAAAAAAAAATGAGCGGCACAGATTTTTTCATTCGCATCGATCAATGTGGATGAAAAAATCTCTGCCAAATCAGTGACTGCGGTGCGGTGGGCTGGGCGCTAGCTACCTAACAAGTAGCTAGCTAACTGGCGGTAAAGGGGGCCCTTATGCCCCATTCACACGTCCGAAATTCTGTTTGCGGAGCGGAGTTGCGGACCCATTCATTCTATGGGGACAGACTTTGTCCCGCTCGGATCGGAATTACGGATCTGCGCTTCCAGGTCTGCACTTCCGTTCTGCAAAAATATAGAACATGTCCTATTCTTGTCGCAACTGCGGACAAGAAAAAGCATTTTCTATATAGTTCTGGCAATGTGCGGATCTGCAAAATACGGAAAGCACATTGCCGGTGTCCGTGTTTTGAGGATCCGCGGATCGGATCCGCGGATCGGATCCGCGGATCGGATCCGCGGATCCGTGAATCACGGATCCGCCAAAACACATATGGGCGTCTGAATGGAGCCTTACAAGGGGTGTGATCAATGACAGGGGGTGATCAGGGGTCTAGATGGGGTGATCAAGGGGTTAATAGGTGAGGGGGTGGGGGGGTTAGTGTAGTGTTTGGTGCAACTTTACTGTGTTACCTGGTCCTCTGGTGAGTCGATCCCAGTAAATGGGACCACCAGAGGACCAGGTAGCAGCTATATCAGACGCTGTTCATAAAACAGCGTCTGATATAGCAGTTTGATGCGATTTTATTCGCATCTACAGCCTGCCAGCGATGATCCATCGCTGGCAGGCTGTAGCCAGGACTGCTGTGCCGCGCTTCCCTGTGAGCGCGCGCGCACGCCAGCGTTCACAGGAAATCTCGGCTCTCACGAGATGACGGCGCCCGGCCGCGTCAACTCAGAGCTACAGAGCCGCCCGCAGGGCGCATCCCTGCGTTAGGCGGTCCTGTAGCGGTTAAAAGGCCAAGTTAGTTTATCTGGCGTTCAATATACTAGATACAGTTAGGCCTGCGTTTCATACATCTGGAATTAGCAAACTAATGTGCTGGGGTTGGGAAAACATATATGTACCCATACTAGAATCTGTCAAAGAAAGCGGTACTCACATAGAACAGTCATTCCATCTGTAATCCATACAGTCAAAAGACTGAAAGTATTCCAGTGAGGGAATTTTTTTATTTAAAAAGGCCAAGTTAGTTTATCTGGCGTTCAATATACTAGATACAGTTAGGCCTGCGTTTCATACATCTGGAATTAGCAAACTAATGTGCTGGGGTTGGGAAAACATATATGTACCCATACTAGAATCTGTCAAAGAAAGCGGTACTCACATATAACAGTCATTCCATCTGTAATCCATACAGTCAAAAGACTGAAAGTATTCCAGTGAGGGAATTTTTATTTTATTTAAAAAGGCCAAGTTAGTTTATCTGGCGTTCAATATACTAGATACAGTTAGGCCTGCGTTTCATACATCTGGAATTAGCAAACTAATGTGCTGGGGTTGGGAAAACATATATGTACCCATACTAGAATCTGTCAAAGAAAGCGGTACTCACATATAACAGTCATTCCATCTGTAATCCATACAGTCAAAAAGACTGAAAGTATTCCAGTGAGGAGATTTTGCTTATAAAAAATAATATATTTCATTGTGGTGCGAGTTGAATCGCAACAATGAAGAAAAATACTATTAAGGGACGAGGGCGCGGTCGTGGTGGTGTCCGTGGAGCCTCTGTTGCTGGTAGAGGACGTGGCCGTTCGGCTAGGCGCACACAGTAGGGAGCGAACTCCCTCAACTAGCCGGCAGAATGTACCGCAATATCTCGTGGGGCCCAATGCCGCTCTTAGGATGGTAAGGCCTGAGCAGGTACAGGCATTGATCGATTGGGTGGCCGACAGTGCTTCCAGCACGTTCACCACATGGTCTTCCACCCAGTCTTCTGCGGAAGCGCACAGGTGGCACCTGAAAACCAAGCCCATCAGTCTGTCACATCACCCCCAAGCATATCAGGGAAACGGTCTGAGCCACAAGTTATGCAGCAGTCTCTTCTTCTGTTTGAAGACTCTGCTTCCAGGGTTTCCCAGGGGCGTCCACCTAGCCCTTCCCCAGTGGAGGAAGACATACCATGCACTGACGCACAACCACTTATGTCTCCAGATGAAGAGGACATGGGAATACCACCACAGCAGAGTCACCGACTCTCTGATGATGACGAAACACAGGTGCCCACTGCCGCGTCTTTTGCAGTGTGCAGACTGAACAGGAGGAGGTCAGGGAGGGAGACTGGGTGGAAGAGCGATGCAAGGGACGATGAGGTCTTAGACCCCACATGGACTGAAGGTCGTGGCGATGACTTTCACAGTTCAGAGGAAGAGGTAGTGGTGAGACCGAGACAACAGCGAAGCCAAGAGAGGAGCAGGGGGCCAAAGCAGGCGAGCCGCCGCCCCCAGAGTTCGCCTGCTACTGGACATCGCCAACAGGGACCCAGCCCCACAAAGGCAGCTTCAAAGAGTTCCCTGGCATGGCACTTCTTTAAACAATGTCCTACCGACAAGACCCGAGTGACTTGCACGCTCTGCCATCAGAGCCTGAGGCGAGGCATTAGCGTTCTGAACCTCAGCACAACCTGCATGACCAGGCATCTACATGCAAAGCATGAACTGCAGTGGGGTACACACCTTAAAAACCAGGCACTCGCTGAGGCTCCCCCTGCTCCCTCTACCGCTGCTGCCTCGGCTTCCGCCTCGAGAGGAATGTTGCCACCTGCCGAGCAGCAAACAGAGGATGTGCCACCGACACCACCACCACCGCCACCGTCAACTAGCGTCTCCACTATATCACACAGCAGCGTTCAGCTCTCAATATCTCAAACCTTAGAGAGGAAGCGCAAATTCCCCGAGTCACCCTCGGGCCCTTGGCCTGAACGCCAGCATTTCTAAACTGCTGGCCTTTGAAATGCTGTCATTCCGGCTGGTGGACACAGACAGCTTCAAACAGCTGATGGCCATGGCTGTCCCGCAGTATGTGGTTCCCAGCCGCCACTACTTCTCCAAGACAGCCGTGCCTTCCCTGCACATGCAAGTGTCCGATAAAATCAAGTGTGCACTGCGCAACGCCATTTGTGGCAAGGTCCACCTAACCACAGATACGTGGACCAGTAAGCACGGCCAGGGACGCTATATCTCACTAACTGCACACTGGATGAATGTAGTGGCGGCTGGGCCCCGGCGGACAGTTCCTTGGCGCACGTCCTTCCGCCCCCTAGGATCGCAGGGCATCATTCTCTGCCTCCTGTAGCCTCCTCCTCCTACTCGGCTTCCTCCTCCACTGCTTCCACCAGCTCATCCGGTCAGCCACACACCTTCACCACCAACTTCAGCACAGCCCGGGGTAACGTCAGCAGGCCATTCTGAAACTCATATGTTTGGGGGACAGGCCCACACCGCGCAGGAGTTGTGGCGGGGTATTGAACAACAGACCGACGAGTGGTTTCTGCCGGTGGGCCTCAAGCCAGGCCTGGTGGTATGCGATAATGGGCGAAATCTCGTGGCAGCTCTGGGACTAGCCGGTTTGACGCACATCCCTTGCCTGGCGCATGTGCTGAACTTGGTGGTGCAGAGGTTCATTCACCACTACCCCAACATGTCAGAGCTGCTGCATAAAGTGCGGGCCGTCTGTGCGCGCTTCCGCCGTTCACATCCTGCCGCTGCTCGCCTGTCTGCGCTACAGCGGAACTTCGGCCTTCCCGCTCACCGCCTCATATGCGACGTGCCCACCCGGTGGAACTCCACCTTGCACATGCTGGAGAGACTGTGCGAGCAGCAGCAGGCCATAGTGGAGTTTCAGCTGCAGCACGCTCGCGTCAGTCGTACTGCCGAACAGCACCACTTCACCACCAATGATTGGGCCTCCATGCGAGACCTGTGTGCCCTGCTGCGCTGTTTCGAGTACTCCACCAGCATGGCCAGTGGCGATGACACTGTTATCAGCGTTACAATACCACTTCTATGTCTCCTTGAGAAAACACTTAGGGCAATGATGTTAGAGGAGGTGGCCCAGGTGGAGGAGGAGGAGGAGGATGAGGGCTCGTTTCTAACACTTTCGGGCCAGTCTGTTCGAATTGGCTCAGAGGGAGGTTTGTTTAAGCAGCAGAGGACAGGTTCACAGAGTCGCCAGCCAAGGCACTGTACTGGAGGTCGAGGAGGATGAGGAGGAGGAGGTGGAGGGGGACGAGGATGGCGCAAGTTCACAGCGGGGTGGCAGCCCAGGCCCATCACTGGTGCGTGGCTGGGGGGATACGGTGGACGATGACGATCGCCTCCCACAGAGGACAGCTTGTCCTTACCCATGGGTAGCCTGGCCCACATGAGCGAATATATGCTCCAATGCCTGCGCAGCGACAGCAGAGTTGCCCACGTTTTTAACGTGTGCAGACTACTGGGTGGCCACCCTGCTGGATCCCGGTATAAAGACAATGTGCCCACTTTAATTCCTGAACTGGAGCGCGACCGTAAGATCTTGCGAGTACAAGCGCTACGCTGATAGAGCGCTCTTGAGAGCATTCCCACATGTCACAGGGGAACAGGTGGAAGGTGAAGGCAGAGGAGTGGCAAGAGGTCGCCAACGCAGCTGTGTCACGGCCAGCTCATCTGAGGGCAGGGTTAGCATGGCAGAAATGTGGAAAAGTTTTGTCTCCACGCCACAGCTATCTGCACCGACACCTGATGCGGAGCGTGTTGGCAGGAGGCAGCATTTCACTAACATGGTTGAACAGTATGTCTGCACACCCCTCCACATCCTGACGGATGGTTCGGCCCCATTCAACTACTGGGTTTGAAATTGTCCACGTGGCCAGAGTTAGCATGTTATGCCTTGGAGGTGCTTTCCTGCCCGGCGGCCAGCGTTTTATCTGAGCAGCGTATTCAGCACGGCAGGGCGTCATTGCTGACAAGCGCAGCCGCCTGTCCACAGCCAACGTGGACAAGCTGACCTTCATAAAGATGAACCAGGCATGGATCCCACAGGACCTGTCCCTCCCTTGTGCAGAGTAGTCCTTATTAACTGCCGAAAACATGTCTTGTTGTGCTACGGGCCACTTCTTTATTTGATACAAATTTTATGAAACCCACAGTTGAATGAAACTCTTCTCTGTCTGGGCGCCGGGGCTAACCAGATGAAAGTGGCCGGTTAAACTAACGGGTGACATGAAGCCATAACCTCTGCCATGCTACCTCTGTCTTCTGTCTGGGTGCTGAGGCCTAAGTCAAATAAAGCGGTCTTCTGCTGTGCTGGGGGGATATGAAGCTAATCTCTGACCTCTCTCCTCTGTCTGGGTCCAAGGCCTAAATCACTGAAAGAGGCCTTCTCCTGTGGTGTGTGATATGATGCCAGAATATGTGCTGTGGGGCCTCTCTCCTCTTCCTGGGTGCAGGGGTCAAATAAACTAAATTGTGGCCTACTCCTGTGGTGGTTGATATGATGCCTGATTCTCTGATGTGGAACCTCTCTCCTCTGTTTGGGTGAAGGGTCAAAGTAACTCAATGGTGGCTTCTCCTGTGGTGGCTGATATGATGCCAGAATATGTGCTGTGGTGCCTCTCTCCTCTTCCTGGGTGCGGGGGTCAAAGTAACTCAATGGTGGCTTCTCCTGTGGTGGTTAGTATGATGCCAGAATATGTGCTGTGGGGCCTCTCTCCTCTTCCTGGGTGCAGGGGTCAAAGTAACTAAATGGTGGCTTCTCCTGTGGTGGCTGATATGATGCCAGAATATGTGCTGTGGTGCCTCTCTCCTCTTCCTGGGTGCAGGGGTCAAAGTAACTAAATGGTGGCTTCTCCTGTGGTGGTTGATATGATGCCTGATTCTCTGCTGTGAAACCTCTCTCCTCCATCTGGGTGTAGGGGTCAAAGTCTTTCAAAGTCGCCTTCTCCTGTGCTGATTGATATAAAGCTGATGGTTGTGCCATCTGACATGGTTGCCAGGGTCTGATTCAATGGGGGCCTACTCCTGTGGTGGGTGATCTAAATGCCTGATTCTCTGCTGTGAAACCTCTCTCCTCCGTCTGGGTGTAGGGGTCAAAGTCTTTCAAAGTCGCCTTCTCCTGTGCTGATTGATATGAAGCTGATGGTTGTGCCATCTGACATGGTTGCCGGGGTCCCATTAAATTGGGGCCTACTCCTGTGGTGGGTGATCTAAATGCCTGATTCTCTGCTTTGAAACCTCTCTCCTCCGTCCGGGTGTAGGGGTCAAAAGTCTGTCAAAGTCGCCTTCTCCTGTGCTGATTGATATAAAGCTTATGCTTGTGCCATCTGACATGGTTGCCGGGGTCTGATTCAATGGTGGCCTACTCCTGTGGTGGGTGATCTAAATGCCTGATTCTCTGCTGTGTAACCTCTCTCCTCCGTCTGGGTGTAGGGGTCAAAGTAACTAAATGGTGGCCTACTCCTGTGGTGGGTGATATGATGCCAGAATATGTGCTGTGGGGCCTCTCTCCTCTTCCTGGGTGCAGGGGTCAAAGTAACTCAATGGTGGCTTCTCCTGTGGTGGCTGATATGATGCCAGAATATGTGCTGTGGTGCCTCTCTCCTCTTCCTGGGTGCAGGGGTCAAAGTAACTAAATGGTGGCTTCTCCTGTGGTGGTTGATATGATGCCTGATTCTCTGCTGTGAAACCTCTCTCCTCCATCTGGGTGTAGGGGTCAAAGTCTTTCAAAGTCGCCTTCTCCTGTGCTGATTGATATAAAGCTGATGGTTGTGCCATCTGACATGGTTGCCAGGGTCTGATTCAATGGGGGCCTACTCCTGTGGTGGGTGATCTAAATGCCTGATTCTCTGCTGTGAAACCTCTCTCCTCCGTCTGGGTGTAGGGGTCAAAGTCTTTCAAAGTCGCCTTCTCCTGTGCTGATTGATATGAAGCTGATGGTTGTGCCATCTGACATGGTTGCCGGGGTCCCATTAAATTGGGGCCTACTCCTGTGGTGGGTGATCTAAATGCCTGATTCTCTGCTTTGAAACCTCTCTCCTCCGTCTGGGTGTAGGGGTCAAAGTCTGTCAAAGTCGCCTTCTCCTGTGCTGATTGATATAAAGCTTATGCTTGTGCCATCTGACATGGTTGCCGGGGTCTGATTCAATGGTGGCCTACTCCTGTGGTGGGTGATCTAAATGCCTGATTCTCTGCTGTGTAACCTCTCTCCTCCGTCTGGGTGTAGGGGTCAAAGTAACTAAATGGTGGCCTACTCCTGTGGTGGGTGATATGATGCCAGAATATGTGCTGTGGGGCCTCTCTCCTCTTCCTGGGTGCAGGGGTCAAAGTAACTCAATGGTGGCTTCTCCTGTGGTGGCTGATATGATGCCAGAATATGTGCTGTGGGGCCTCTCTCCTCTTCCTGGGTGCAGGGGTCAAAGTAACTCAATGGTGGCTTCTCCTGTGGTGGTTGATATGATGCCTGATTCTCTGCTGTGAAACCTCTCTCCTCCATCTGGGTGTAGGGGTCAAAGTCTTTCAAAGTCGCCTTCTCCTGTGCTGATTGATATAAAGCTGATGGTTGTGCCATCTGACATGGTTGCCAGGGTCTGATTCAATGGGGGCCTACTCCTGTGGTGGGTGATCTAAATGCCTGATTCTCTGCTGTGAAACCTCTCTCCTCCGTCTGGGTGTAGGGGTCAAAGTCTTTCAAAGTCGCCTTCTCCTGTGCTGATTGATATGAAGCTGATGGTTGTGCCATCTGACATGGTTGCCGGGGTCCTATTAAATTGGGGCCTACTCCTGTGGTGGGTGATCTAAATGCCTGATTCTCTGCTTTGAAACCTCTCTCCTCCGTCCGGGTGTAGGGTCAAAGTCTGTCAAAGTCGCCTTCTCCTGTGCTGATTGATATAAAGCTTATGCTTGTGCCATCTGACATGGTTGCCGGGGTCTGATTCAATGGTGGCCTACTCCTGTGGTGGGTGATCTAAATGCCTGATTCTCTGCTGTGTAACCTCTCTCCTCCGTCTGGGTGTAGGGGTCAAAGTAACTAAATGGTGGCCTACTCCTGTGGTGGGTGATATGATGCCAGAATATGTGCTGTGGGGCCTCTCTCCTCTTCCTGGGTGCAGGGGTCAAAGTAACTCAATGGTGGCTTCTCCTGTGGTGGCTGATATGATGCCAGAATATGTGCTGTGGGGCCTCTCTCCTCTTCCTGGGTGCAGGGGTCAAAGTAACTCAATGGTGGCTTCTCCTGTGCTGGTTGATATGATGCCTGATTCTCTGCTGTGAAACCTCTCTCCTCCATCTGGGTGTAGGGGTCAAAGTCTTTCAAAGTCGCCTTCTCCTGTGCTGATTGATATAAAGCTGATGGTTGTGCCATCTGACATGGTTGCCAGGGTCTGATTCAATGGGGGCCTACTCCTGTGGTGGGTGATCTAAATGCCTGATTCTCTGCTGTGAAACCTCTCTCCTCCGTCTGGGTGTAGGGGTCAAAGTCTTTCAAAGTCGCCTTCTCCTGTGCTGATTGATATGAAGCTGATGGTTGTGCCATCTGACATGGTTGCCGGGTCCTATTAAATTGGGGCCTACTCCTGTGGTGGGTGATCTAAATGCCTGATTCTCTGCTTTGAAACCTCTCTCCTCCGTCCGGGTGTAGGGGTCAAAGTCTGTCAAAGTCGCTTCTCCTGTGCTGATTGATATAAAGCTTATGCTTGTGCCATCTGACATGGTTGCCGGGGTCTGATTCAATGGTGGCCTACTCCTGTGGTGGGTGATCTAAATGCCTGATTCTCTGCTGTGTAACCTCTCTCCTCCGTCTGGGTGTAGGGGTCAAAGTAACTAAATGGTGGCCTACTCCTGTGGTGGGTGATATGATGCCAGAATATGTGCTGTGGGGCCTCTCTCCTCTTCCTGGGTGCAGGGGTCAAAGTAACTCAATGGTGGCTTCTCCTGTGGTGGCTGATATGATGCCAGAATATGTGCTGTGGGGCCTCTCTCCTCTGTCTGGGTCCAAAGGCCTAAATCACTGAAAGAGGCCTTCTCCTGTGGTGTGTGATATGATGCCTGAATATGTGCTGTGGTGCCTCTCTCCTCTTCCTGGGTGCGGGGGTCAAAGTAACTCAATGGTGGCTTCTCCTGTGGTGGCTGATATGATGCCAGAATATGTGCTGTGGGGCCTCTCTCCTCTTCCTGGGTGCAGGGGTCAAAGTAACTCAATGGTGGCTTCTCCTGTGGTGGCTGATATGATGCCAGAATATGTGCTGTGGGGCCTCTCTCCTCTTCCTGGGTGCAGGGGTCAAAGTAACTCAATGGTGGCTTCTCCTGTGGTGGCTGATATGATGCCAGAATATGTGCTGTGGGGCCTCTCTCCTCTTCCTGGGTGCAGGGGTCAAAGTAACTCAATGGTGGCTTCTCCTGTGCTGGTTGATATGATGCCTGATTCTCTGCTGTGAAACCTCTCTCCTCCATCTGGGTGTAGGGGTCAAAGTCTTTCAAAGTCGCCTTCTCCTGTGCTGATTGATATAAAGCTGATGGTTGTGCCATCTGACATGGTTGCCAGGGTCTGATTCAATGGGGGCCTACTCCTGTGGTGGGTGATCTAAATGCCTGATTCTCTGCTGTGTAACCTCTCCTCCGTCTGGGTGTAAGGGTCAAAGTAACTAAATGGTGGCCTACTCCTGTGGTGGGTGATATGATGCCTGGTTCTCTGCTGTGGGACCTCTCTCCTTTGTCTGGGTGCTGTGGTCAAAATAATAGTAAGTGACCTTCTCCATTGGTGGGTGACTTGAAGCCTGATTCTGTGCTATGGAACCTCACTCCAATTAATATTGTTTAATTTTTATTTATTTTATGTTAACTCATCATTTCCCTATCTACATTTGTTTGCAGGGGATTTAACTACATTTTGCTGCCTTTTGCAGCCCTCTAGCCCTTTCCGGGTGTGTTTTACAGCCTTTTTAGTGCCCAAAAGTTCGGGTCCCCATTGACTTCTATGGGGTTCGGGTTCGGGATGAAGTTCGGGTCGAGTTCGGATGCCGAACGCGAACGTTTTCGAAAGTTCGGCCGAACTTCGTCGAACCCGAACATCCAGGTGTTCGCTCAACTCTATTGTTGAATAGACACAATGGTGCTTTTTTATCTATACTTGCTGTTTAGTTGGAGTCGGATTCAGGATTGCACTTTGGTGGAATCCGGGTGCACTGGTTGATCAGACGTTCCCACTGCTCCAACAGGTTTGGCATGTAATCCATATTTAATGTCCAAATGTTAAATCTCCCCTATGTGCAGTTTTTTATATCTGGATGTTCCAGACGGTCAGCAGTTAGGTAGTTAGGCGTAGAGAGGCTGTAAGAATATACGGAAAAATACGCACCATAGGGTAGTACGTCCTAGATAGTAAAACTGGTTCACAGAACACAAAATTGTAGGCTCACCTTGAGTGGTTGTGCTAAAAATATGCACAACTCTATAGTAGGCTTCTTATAAGTAGTTGTCCAATCACCGGGTATGCTGCCGTAGCATCCAAAGAATAAGAAGGAAGGGCCCAAATTCCTGAGAGCCAATGGCGTAGTAGATAGATAAGACCGCAGTTGAGGCGCAGAAACACCAGGCAGGACAGATGTGGTTATGAAGAAAGATTCTTTCTTATTAGATATTACTCATCAGCTAAAGCAGATAAAAACAACGCGCTTTGGGTGAAACTTAGGTCCCCTTCATCAGCTTAAAAGCTCCATACAGACATAGTGTACAATGCACATATTTATAACATAAAAACGCCAGAAAAACGCACCTGAGGGTGGCTCCCGGTGAGATGAGACGCCTCCAGGTGTACTCTCATTTGCATAACTTATGACAAACTCATAATACATAGATTAATAGGGTATGTTGAGATGGTATATTAATCAAATGAAATTCATTAAAATCGATGTGATTTTATTAAATTAGGTAGAATAAATCGTTTTTTTCTTTATTATTTATTCAGATCATGTGATCGCAGATCCGGTGGTAACGTGACCTCATTGATTTTCATTGTAGTGGAAGCTTGGGCTTCCGGACCCGGGCGCATTCAGTACGGGCTTCGCCACGTGATCGCTAGCACCACGATCATGTGACCAAAGAAGATGGTCACCTGATGGATTGTCATGGTGACGGCTAAACACAGTACCAGGATAGATTTCGTGATCGCTATCATCGCGACCACGTGACCTGCTGGATGCATTGGCCCAGCAGGTTATCAAAGAGAAGGATTTAAGGCGCTTATGCGGTTAAATGAGATTAATAAAACCGAGCATGGGCCATTGTGAAAGACTAATGCAGGTGGTTTGGGCTATATAGCTTGCAATTTAATAAATAAATAAGTAAATAAATAAATCTGTTAATTTGATGTGTATTAGGAAAATAAAAAGTGGGGATACTATTTGATAGATAAAAGTAGATTCTACATGTGGAGGGATAAAATATGTGTATAAATGGTGATATAAAAACATTTCCAGAGGGAAGTAAATATATTAATAGGGGTCATGGAGCAGTATATAATATGGTCATAATAATGAGAGATTATACATTGGTATTTAGTATTACAGGATTTATATATAAAATTATGTAATAATTATAGATATATATATAAATATTAAATCGTAAATAATATATACATATTGTGAGACAGGTTACTGGTAAGGAAGGGGTGGATAGTGCTGTCCACGCCCTATTCCAACACAGGTGGGAGAGCTGGAGGTATCAGGATGGGATAAAGAACCTCCCTTTTTCTCATTCAATGGAGATGTTTTGAAGGAGAGCCAAGGAGGCTCTGGGACAGAGTCTGAAGCAGAGGCCTGGGACAGCTCTGTGAGGGACCACGAGGCTTGGTATAGCCTGGTCTTGGGGGACGAAGCAACGCCTGGTAGTGGGTTGCATGGGTCCTAGTCAGGCAGACTAGTGAGCCCAAATCCCCCAAGGGACTTTGTTGCTGCACAGCCTAGAGGCTGGAGGACTGTAAGCCTGGGAGGGCTGGAGGACAACAAGGCGCATGAGTTCCAGGTGTGAACTGTAACTAATAGCGAGGTAGGGACACAGTGTATGTTTAGTTAGGGCCCAGCCGGGCAAGGTGTTTATTTTCTTTACAGTTTATGTTGTGCTGGAACCAAATAAATGCACTGTTTGGACATTTATACCGTATGTCCTGAAGACACTTGTGAAAGTGACCCCGAAACCGAGCTAATCCCTTACAATATACATATATATATATATATATATATATATATATATATATATATACACATATATATATATAGTATACAAAAGCAGAACAGCACTAGCCTATATATGGATCGGGTGCACGCTCACTGAATCGGCCAGTTCCAATAGTATATTCATAATGTTTCTCTTATTAGCGTACTGAATTTAATATGTAAATTAGTAGGGCCATTTTGCACTATTTAGTCAAATCACCAAAACTTTTTCTGTGTTTGGAATAAGAGTTTAGGGGAGATTTGTAACAAATTTGATCATTTATAATCAGTTTGCTCATCTCTAGTCGTTATAATTAGAGGGCATCATACTCTCCGAAGCCTAGATAAGGTAGGATTTGATTGATGCATTATTTATGCAAGTAAAAATCAATGTCCTTTATCAGTAAAAGGTCTACAAATCTAAACTGTATTGTAGGCCTTCACAATTGTGTATCATTTGCCTTGTGTTTGCCTTCTGCCACCTCACATCCTGCCCTGTGCAGCCATCTGGAGGGCAGCAGAGAGGAACTCACATTCTCTGAGCCCCCACTGAGCTGCTCTGTCAATGTGTTTTGGATCTGAAGGTTTTTTCCAGCTAAGCTGAGCCATCTGTCCGATTGCTGCCTTCGTCTCCCAGCATTGCAAACATGTGTGGCTCATTTGTTGTGTGAACTGGCTTGAACATTTTTTTAATCAACCAACACATTATGCCAGCCAAAGCCTGCCATTATTACTTTATTATGCCTCCTTAACCCCTATGTAGTATACCGCACTACATATATATATATATATATATATATATACACACTGCCTGTCCCAAAAAAAGTCACCACCTGGATTTAACTAAGCAAATAGGTATGAGCCTCCTATTGGATAATTACTGCATGGGCAATTATCTCTCAGCTGGCAACAAGTTATTTAACCCTAACTGGTACAATGAGTTTCTTCTCATTTATTTATCTCGTGGTCGTGGAAAAGCCTTGTGCTCAAATAAAAAAGCCACATTTTCCTCCATCAATCTCTGCACTTAATACCTCATAATGATAAAATAAAAAAATAATTTTAGGCATTTCTGCAAAATTATTATTAATAAAAAAAACTACGATTTTGCAATGGCATAAGTATTCAGACCCTTTGCTATGACAAATTTAGTTCTGGGCCTAAGGCCTCTTTCAGACGGGCGTTGCGGGTGCACTCCGTCAAACAGTGCGGGTGCGTTGCGGGAATTGCCGCGATTTTTCCCTGCGAGTGCAAAGCGCTGTCATGCGTTTTGCACGCGCGGGAGAAAAATCGGCACTTTTGGTACCCAGACCCGAACCTGCACTTCTTCACAGAAGTGCATGCTTGGGTCAGAAATTGTCCCGCTGGTATTATTTCACATTATAACATAGTTATAATGTAAAATAATACCCTTGGCCATCTCCCTAATGTTGAACCCGGTGCAGAATGGGTTAAAAATAATAAACTAATAATTACTTACCTGTTCCATTTGATCGCGAAGCCCGGCCTCCTCTCCGTTAGCTTGAAAGATGTAAAGGACCTGTAATGATGTCACAGCATCACATGGCCTCATCACCTGCTCCATCACTATGGTGATGGAGCATGTGATTGGTCCATGTGACCACGTGACATCATCCAAGGTCCTTAAGCACTAGCCACAGCCTGAGGATAGTGATTATGACCTTGGATGATGTCACATGGTCACATGGACCATCACATGCTCCATCACCATAGTGATGGAGCAGGTGATTGGGCCATGTGATGTGACGTCATCACAGGTCCTTTAGATCATCGATGCTGCAGGGAAAGAGAGGACAGATCGCGACTACGCGATCAAGTGGCTAAGGTAAGTTAACTTTTATTATTTTTAACCCCTTCCTCATCATTTAATAATGCATTCTTTATTAAGAATGCTATTATTTCCCTTATAACCATGTTATAAGGGGAAATAATAGAGATTGGGTCCCGTTGCTAGCAACAATGCGGAAAATCGCAACGCATCCGCACTTGCTTGCGGATGCTTGCGATTTTCCCGCATCCCCATTCACTTCTATGGGGCCTGCGCTGGCGTGAAAACGCAGAATATAGAACATGCTGCGATTTTCACGCAACGCAGAAGTGATGCGTGAAAATCACCGCTCATGTGCACAGCCCCATAGAAATGAATGTGTCCGGATTCAGTGCGGGTGCAATGCGTCCTCCTCACGCATTGCACCCGCGGAAAACTCGCCCGTGTGAAAGGGGCCTAAAGAGGATATCTGTAAATACCAGTTAACGACCTAGCCTTAGGATAGGTCATCAATATCAGATTGGCGGGTGTACCGGGTGTTGGATCAGCCATTAAAAAGACCAGGCGTTCCGTGAGCACCATGGCCTCTTCCTACATCGTGGGACATCATTGTACATCGGTCACATGGCCAAGTTGCAGCCTAGCCCCTTTAAAGTGAATAAGGCTAAGCTGCAATACCAAGTACAGCTGCTATACTATCTACGCCGCTGAGCTTGGTGAGCTGCCTGGGCCCCTAATGTTTTGTCCCAGGTCCCGAATGTCCTGCCTGCCTGCTAGATACAACTGTATTGCCATCCTCAGGACGGCAATACAATTGAATCTAATGCAGTGGAAGAGCTGAAGGACCTGTGGTGACATCACAGGTCATATGACCAGTAAACCAGGCAGTGGTTGAGAAGGACCTGCAATGATGTCACCATCATGTGACCAGTGCAGAGGACTACAGTGAAGAGCACAAGTCATGGGAAAGAAGCTGTGTTGAGGTCTGCTACATGAGGAGAGGTAAGTAAATAGAGAGGCAGAGAAATGCTGTGAGTTGTGGTTATTTAGCTGGGACTCTTTGTTAGGGCTGAAGGGAGGGGTGTTATTTACATGGAACTGTATGTTGGAGGTGGCTGGGGAGGGGTCATGTTATTTACATGAGACTGTATGTTGATGGTGGCTGTTGAGGGAGTGATGTTATATACATAGGACTGAATGTTACAGGGGTCTGATGGAGGGAATTATGTTATTTACATGGGACTGAATGTTACAGGGGTCTGATGGAGGGAGTGATGTTATTTACATGGGACTGTATGTTGGAGGGGATGAGGGAGAGGATGATGTTATTTACATGGGATTGTATGTTGATGGTGGCTGTGGGAGGGAGTGATGTTATTTACATGGGACTGTATGTTGGAGAGGGCTGTGGGAGGGAGTGATGTTATTTACATAGGACTGAATGTTACAGGGGTCTGATGGAGGGAGTGATGTTATTTACATGGGACTGAATGTTACAGGGGTCTGATGGAGGGAGTGATGTTATTTACATGGGAATGAATGTTGACAGGGCGATGTTATTTACATAGCATTGTATGTTGAAGGGGGCTGGTGGGGGGGAATTATGTTATTTACATGGGACTGAATGTTGAGGGGGTGATGTTTACATGGGATTGCATGTTGGAGGCAGCTGGGGAGGGGGTGATATTATTTACTTGAGTCTATATGTTGAAGGCGGCGGGGGAGGAGGTGATGTTATTTACATGGTCCTGTATATTGAGGGGACTGTAAATAGAGAGGGCTGTAATTTATATAGGACTGTATATTGGAGTGGGCTGGAGAGAAAGTGTGATGTTATTTACATAGGACTCTATGGTGGAGAGAGGTAAATAGTGTCGGAAGGCTGAAGGTAGCCGAGTGATGTTATTTACATAGGACTGTATTTTGGAGAGGTCAGGAGAGATGGTGTGATGTTATTTACATGGGACTGTATGGTGGAGGGAGGAATATAACTATAGGGCGCAGCACATCCAGGGACATTATAGGCATTCTTATTACTACTGGGGGCTCTATAGGAGGGACTTATAGATCTGCCTTATTTCTATATTTCTACTAAGAGCACTATGGGGGGCCATATTACTACTGAATGGTTTGTAGTGAGCTTTATTACCATTGGGTGAACAATAGGGGTCTGATTTATACTAGGGGCTCTGTGAGAGCATTGATAATACTGGAGGGCTCTTCTACTAATGGGGGCACTCTTGGGGAGCATTATCACGGTTGGGAGAACTTTAGGGGGCAGTATTACTATGGGGGCACTAATTTTTCTTCAGGATAGTATTTAGAGGTATTGGGGGCACAGCGAGCAGCAGGATAAGACTGTGGGGACTCAAGGTTGGGGGATAAGGGGATGTCACACTCTGCAGAGATGAGGCAGCTGAGAGAAGTTGTATGGACCAAATGGAAAACATGATGACAGAGAAGATCTACATCGGAGGAGATGTCACCTGGGAGCCACTGCATGTGACAGGTATGTGCTGCTGTATAGCAAATACATCAAAATATAGTGTGTGGGGCGAGGGGTTGCGACTTAAAGAACTGGGCCATATTTATTGGGGCTTGGGCCCCGGATCTTTTGAGACCCTAGACATGCCCCTGGCCCGGAGCCTTTGTGATTAATTTTAGATGAATCACATAAAATGGTGTGCAGCATACCATTATGCCCCAATACCCCAAAGAAGGAAGAAGGAAGCTCACATGACACTGGGAGGAAGTGGGAAGAAGGAAAGAAGGGGCTTGAACAATTCACGGATAATTGTGATAGGGTTTCTGTCACTTATATAGTATCAATAGTGCACTGCCTGAATCAGACGGTATAAAAGAACGTAAGATATATTAAAGATGATTTGCTTTGGCTGCCATCAGCAAAGTCCTGAGGTGTCCCTTAAATATGTTTAGGGGATTGTCACGTATAACCTGATAACAATTCTCATCACAGAGAATGGATTCACACATAGTGATATATTGTGTCCTCTCCATGATCACTATGTTGCTTCCCTTGTCCGAGGGTTTAAACACAATGGACTCATCGACGTCTAAAGACAAGAGACCCTCCAACTCTATCTGTGAGATGTTATTTAGGTAGGGGACATTGGTTTGAAAGTGCAAAAATTCTTCAGTGACCACCTCCAAAAAGGTGTCCAAGGGGAAATGGTCACTGATCAGCGGGGTTTTGGTAGAAGGTAACCTCAAGTTTGTATATGCTCCTTTACCCAGGCCCCTCTGTCCCTCTACCCATAAATCTATATATGTATGTGGACATCTTTACTTTTTGCTGTGTATGTATGTCTTCCTCTTCCTGAAGAAGGGGGTTTATATTCCAATACCCCGAAATGCGTCAGCTTCTACTATTAAATTATCCTCTTTGAAGTTTAGTCTGAAAGTCCTCTGGGTCATCATTTGTAAGGAGAAGCCCCCTCCAAGGTGAAGTGAGTAAAAAATTATATTTATTGGAAACAAAGTATATATATATATATATATATATATATATATATATATTATATTTAATGTAATTATAATGTGAGCATGGACATTTTATGTGTCCCACGATCTGTAACTCTGTCTTCCATCACAAGAGTTTGCTTGGTCTATCATAATAACAACAATAATATTTGATCTTCCCCCACCACTGGGGCTAATTTCCGATTGTATTTTATAGACCACTGCACTGATTATTTATTATTTTGAGCCTTTCTACTTTCTTGCCTCCCCAAAAAAAAAAATATATAATTTTTTTTTCATGTCTTGACCTATATGGATATTGGCATATCATCGGGTTGAATGTCTAATTCTATGCATTGTTGTCTGTCATATGTTAACATAGTATATAAGACCGAAAAAGACTTTTGTCCATCCAGTTCGGTCTGTTTCTTACAAGTTGATCCAGAGGAAGGCAAAAACCCCTGTGAGGCAGAAGCCAATTTTCCCCACTTTAGGGGAAAAAATTCCTTCCCAACTCCAAGCAGGCATCAGAATAACTCCCTGGATCAACGACCCTCTCTAGTAGCTATAGACTGTAATATTATTATACTCCAGAAATACATCCAGGCCCCTCTTGAATTCCTTTATTGTACTCACCATCACAACCTCCTCAGGCAGAGAGTTCCATAGTCTCACTGCTCTTACAGAGAATAATCCTTTTCTATGTTTGTGTACAAACCTTCTTTCTTCCAGACGCAGAGGATGTCCTCTCGTCACAGTCACAGTCCTGGGGATAAATAGATGATGGGACAGATCTCTGTACTGACCCCTAATATATTTATACATAGTTATTAGATCTCCCCTCAGTCGTCTTTTTTCTAAAGTGAATAACCCTAATTTTGATAACCTTTCAGGGTACTGTAGATCCCTCATTCCAGTTATTACTTTAGTTGCCCTCCTCTGAACCCTCTCCAGCTCTGCTATGTCCGCCTTGTTCACAGGAGCCCAGAACTGTACACAGTACTCCATGTGTGGTCTGACTAGTGATTTGTAAAATGGTAGGACTATGTTCTAATCACGGGCATCTATGCCCTTTTTGATGCAACCCATTATCTTATTGGCCTTGGCAGTAGCTGCCTGACACTGGTTTTTGCAGCTTAATTTGCTGTTTATTAAAATTCCTAGATCCTTTTCCATGTCAGTGTTACCGAGTGTTTTACCATTTAATATTTACAGGTGACTTGCATTATTCCTTCCCATGTGCATAACCTTACATTTGTCAGTGTTAAACCTCATCTGCCATTTCTCTGCCCAAGCCTCCAATCTATCCAGATCCCTCTGTAGCAGAAAACTGTCCTCTTCAATGTTAATTACTTTACACAGTTTAGTGTCATCTGCAAAAACAGATATTTTATTGTGCAGGCCTTCTACAAGATCATTATTAAATATATTGAAGAGAATAGGGCCCAATACTGACCCCTGAGGTACCCCACTAGTTACAGTGACCCAATCTGAGTATCTACCGTTAACAACCACCCTCTGTTTTCTGTCACTCAGCCAGTTACTTACCCACATACAGACATTTTCTCCCAGTCCGAGCATCCTCATTTTATATACTAACCTTTTCTGAGGTACAGTGTCAAATGCTTTGGAGAAGTCCAGATATATGACATCCATTGATTCGCCGCTGTCAAGTCTAGAACTTACCTCCTCATAGAAGCTGATTAAATTGGTTTGGCATGACCGATACCTCATGAAGCCACGCTGATATGGCGTTATTTGCTTATTTTCATTGAGATACTCCAAAATAGCATCTCTTAGAAACCCTTCAAACAGTTTACCAACAATAGATGTTAAACTTACCGGCCTATAATTTCCAGGCTCTGTTTTTGGACTGTTTTTGAATATTGGCACCACATTTGCCATGCGCCAATCCTGTGGAACATTCCCTGTCAGTATAGAGTCCGTAAATATCAGAAATAAAGGTCTAGCTATGACATCACTTAATTCCCTTAGGATACGAGGGTGTATGCCATCCGGTCCTGGCGATTTGTCTATTTTAATCTTTTTAAGTCGCTGTTGTACTTCTTCCTGGGTCAGACAGGGCACTTGTAATGGGGAATTTACTTTTACATTCTGCATTTCATCTGACAGTTTATTTTCCTCAGTGAATATAGTGGAGAAAAAATATTTAATAGTTTTGCTTTATCCTCGTCGCTCTCTGCAACACCCCCTCATTGCTATGTAGAGGGCCGACTCCTTCAGATTTATATTTTTTACTACTTATATAATTGAAGAACATTTTAGGGTTAGTTTTACTCTCTTTGGCAATTAATCTCTCGGTCTCTAGTTTGGCAAATTTTATTAGTTTTTTACATATTCTATTTTTTTCCTTATAGTTTATCAGTGCTTCCTGACTCCCTCCTGTTTTAGTGATTTATATGCTTTCTTTTTGTCATTTATTGCTTTCTTTACGGTTCCATTTATCCACATTGGTTTCTTATTGTTCCTTTGCCTTTTATTCCTATAAGGTATGTACCTCTCACAATTAGATGTTACAATGCTTTTAAAAATCTCCCATTTTATGGTTGTATTTTTATTTTTGAGGACTTTGTCCCAGTTAGTTAGGCCTATGGCCTCGCTTAGTTGGCTAAATTTTTGCTTTTTTGAGGTTTGGTATTTTTGTTCCTCCCTTTAGAAACTTTAGTTTGAAGGATAATTGGAAGGTTATAACTTTATGGTCACTATTTCCCAGGTGTCCCCCAACCTGCGCATCTGTTGTTCTATCAGGTCTATTGGTTAATACTAAGTCCAGTATGGCCGTCCCGCTAGTGGGGTTCTGAACCAGTTGGGAAAGGAAATTGTCTTTGGCTATTGCCAAGAACCTGTTTCCTTTTGGGATGTACAGCTTTCAGTTGCCCAGTCTATATCTGGGTAGTTGAAGTCCCCCATAATAACGACTTCATTATGATTTGCCGCCTCATCTATTTCGTTTAGTAATAGATTTTCTGTGGACTCTGGTATATTAGGTGGTTTATAATACACTCCTATTAGTATTTTATTATTGTTTTTTGCTCCATGTATTTCTACCCACAGTGACTCCACATGTTCATGTCCCTCAGAGATGTATTCTCGAATTACGGGATTTAGACACGACTTCACATAGAGGCAGACCCCTCCACCTCTCCGGTTTTAACGATCCTTTCTAAACAGATTGTAACCTTTTATATTAACTGCCCAGTCATAGCTATCATCCAGCCATGTCTCAGTTATTCCCACTATGTCATAGTCCTCCTCACACATCACTAATTCCAGTTCACCAGTCTTGTTAGTCAGGCTTCTGGCATTAGTATACATACATTTGAGAGGTTTATGTGTATTTTTTACCCTACACCTTTCATTCTGAACTGTTCTAGTCCCCCCTTCCATTCCTCCCCCAGTCACACTACCTCCCCCTGGTCTCTATCTGCACTATCTCCCCCTCCTATAATGTAATTACCCTCCTCCCCCAGTCCCTCGTTTAAACACTCCTCCAACCTTCTAGCCATCTTTCTCCCCAACACAGCTGCCCCTTCCCCATTGAGGTGCAGCCCGTCCCTACGATAGAGCCTGTCGCCGACAGAGAAGTCGGCCCAGTTCTCCAGGAACCCGAACCCCTCCTCCTTCCTACACCAGTTCTTGAGCCACTTGTTAACCTCCCTAATCTCCCGCTGCCTTTCTTGTGTGGCTCGTGGTACAGGCAGTATTTCAGAAAATACTACTTTTGAGGTCCTTGCCCTAAGCTTTTGACCTAAAACCCTGAAATCATTTTTAAGGACTCTCCACCTTCCTCTAACTTTGTCATTGGTTCCGATATGACCACTGGGTCTTCTCCAGCCCCTCCCAGTAATCTGTCAACCCGATCTGCGGTGTGTCGAACTCTAGCGCCAGGAAGACAGCACACTGTTCGACGATCAGAATCTTTGTGACAGATCGCCCTATCTGTACCCCTAATAATTGAGTCTCCCACTACCAGCACCTGTCTGGCGTGCCCTGCTCTTCTGGTCCCCTGCTTACTGGAGCTGACATTCCCCTGACTGGCAGAGGAAGTGTCAGGCTGCAGCAGTGCCATCCCTGAACTCTCATCCCCCTCATCTGCCAACCGTGCAAACTTGTTGGGGTGTGTCAGATCAGGGCTAGCCTCCCTGGCACTCTTCCCTCTACCCCGCTTTCTTACTGTTACCCAGCTAACTACCTCACTCTCCTCAGCCTCCTTGCTACCACCCTCCCCACATCTACCCCATAGAGTGCTTGCTCAGTGAGCAGCAAACTCTTTTCCAAATTGTCAGTGGCTTTCAGTGTTGCAACTCGCCTGTTTAGAGACTCGATGTGCGATTCCAAACGGGTAATTTGCTCACATTTTGAACAAACATATACACCCTCGAACAGCTGTTCCAGGACTGCATACATCAGACAAGATGTGCACTGGACGGCGCTGTCAATAATGGAAGTCATACTAAATGGGGATTACGCAGGAAAAGAGAGGGAAAAAAATACAATATAGAGCAGTGATATCAAGATTCTTACTTACTGTGGTCCCTTACAGCAGTAGGAAGACTAGCTAGAATCAAACCAACTGTATACAAGGATGATCTAATGAATCTCTGTTTCTTACCCTTTTCCTAAAATCCGGTTTCTTTAACTCCACTTATGAAAGCAGCCACTTAATAATGCAGAGTTGAGTGGTCTAATTTATAGCACCTGTTAGGCCAAGCCACTCCCCTCACCTAGCAGAGAAAAAAACTGCTTTAAATGACACTACACAACAGAGAGAAAAAAGCGGTTTTAAATGGCAGAACTAAACTGAAGTACTTAACTTTCTAGGTTAGCAGCTTCACGCCACACTCAGACACTTGCAATCCCAACAAAAAGACACTCAGCAGTAGAACTCCGGTTTCTTTAACTCCACTTATAAAAGCAGCCACTTAGTAATGCAGGCCTCATGTTAGTAAGAATTTCTTCCATTTAAGTTAACGAATAAACAAGTTTATGACCTTGACCCATTCAAAGGCTTCAAATTTCCAGGTAAGGACAAATAACAGACCTCTTTGTAGGACTTTGTTGGCGAGATTAATGATTTGTAAGTTATCAGTGACAGTAAGCTGTTAATACCCCATCTATTGTTGGTTTTTCTTCACTCGTAGGAGATAATCTGAGACCGGAGGGGTATTGGTTAAAAAAAACCTCGGTTGGTTCTAGTAGTGCCCTTACCACTATAAGACCTGCTTCTATCTCTACCAGTCTGTGGTCTCGAGTATGATCGACCTCTACTTTCCCCTTCAGAGGATGAGCATTCTGTGTCAGTCTCTAATATTTTCCCTTAGTTGAATCCAAAGTCCAGGATCCTCCCTTCTCCCTCCTGCAGGATACAGATTCTACTTGCCTGGTTCACTTATACTTTATAGGGTGTAGCCCAATTTTAGTGTGTTCTATTAATAAAATATTTTTTGTTTTCTTTTATACCGTCCGAATCTTGCCGTGCACTAAGGAAGGAGGGCATGCCCTGATCGGCTCAAAGGCCAATAGACAGCCTAGATCAGCCAACATTATTCTGCTTTGTACTTCAACCTGGAAAGAACCTGTGCTGTTTATCTCTGCCTCTGCAGAATGAAACTCTGAGCTAGGGACAGTATGAAGAAAATATAGGGAGAGAATATTTGCGAATTTTGGGTATATTAGCCTCTTATGGACATAAAACGTACCGGTATGCCCTGTTGTCCTGGTACTTAAGGACACAGGATGTACCGGTACGTCCTGAGTATTCCGATCACCGCCGGGCAGTGCGGAGGAGTGAGGAGAGAGCAGCCTGCAGGTCGTCGGCCATCTTCTGGATCCCAGCACCCAAACTTCACCCCCACCACCCTTCTGCTGACCCAAGTGCCATTTGGCACTATTAAGTAAGTTAGGAAAGCTTTAGGTCAAGCATAGAGACTTAGGGAGAGTTTAGTGTTAAGTTTTTTTTTAACTCTTGCATCACCCTCTTAGGGTGTCTGGGGTCCACAGCACAACACAATTCACGGTAACGGCATCTCCCCTGTCCCTGTGTGAGGTACCGCGGCAACTGTCCTAAAGCCCAATTGTAACGTCGACTCACGATCGGTATATGGGAGGAGTTGAGCTCTCTGATCAAGTCCTCAAGCCATATAATGCCATGTGCAAAACATGGGCATGGTACAAAAAGTTGCGGTCTACTTGGTACAGGTTGCCATGCACAACTCTTTGGTGCTGTCCCGGAGTGCTGGCAGCACAGGGAAATTCCTGCAGTTCTATGAGGCAGTCCTCAAGGACCTGAACTTTTCTGACCGGGAAAGAGCAGGCCGGAGTACCTCGGGAACTGGTGGTGCCCGGATCGTTCCTGGCAAACACTTTCCAGGTGTGGTCCCCCATACTGGAAAGAAGGGACGAACCCCCAAAAATGCAGAGTGTGTCACAGGAGGGGGATATAGAAGGACACCACCACTCAGTCAGTGTGACACGTGCCCCAATCATCCGGGCCTCATCCGGGCGTTATTGCTTGCTTCAGGGAGTACCACACTTCCATGGAGTACTAAATTTATTATCCCCTTTCAATTTACCACTGACAATCGGATAAAAACTATGGTTCTCAGACTTGAGACACCCAAAAATTTGTAAAACTAAATAAATTTAAAAAGTAGACAAATTATGTATCGCCGTGTCCGTAATAATCTGCCCTATAAAAATACCCCATGACCTAACCCCTTAGATAAACACAGTAAAAAGGAATTTTTGATCACCTTACATAATAAAACGTGTAGTAGCAAGCAATCAAAAAGTCATATTCCTCCCAAAAACTGCCAATAAAAATGTCCCGACTCTTAGACTGTGTAGACTGTGTAGATAGTTAATTTTTTTCGGTTTGTTTCAAATAGGATAATATAGTGTTAAGCCTAAAAATTTTTAAAAAAGTAATAATCTGCATTATAAAAATACCCCATGACCTAACCCCTCAGATTCACATGGTAAAATTTATTTCAAAAAGGTGCAAAAAATGAATAATTACCGGTCAAATAAAACTTAAAATGTATTGCCCTGATTCTGAAGTTTACAGAAACACCCCATATGTGGTGGTAAACTGCTGTACGGGCACACGGCAGGGCGCAGAAGGAAAGGAGCGCCATATGGTTCCTGGAAGGCAGATTTTGATGGCCTTTTTTTACACCATGTCTCATTTCAAGAACCCCTGATGCACCCCTAGAGTAGAAACTTCATAAAAGGGATCCTTCTAATAAACTACACCCTCAAGGTATTCAAAACTTATTTTACGAACTTTGTTAACCCTTTAGGTGTTCCTCAAGAGTTTATGGCAAATGGAGATTAAATTTCTGAATTTCTAATTTTGGTAACCTTGCGTCACAAGAATGTAATGTAGAGCAACCAAAAATCATATGCACCCTAAAAATAGTCCCAACAAAAAGCCTCATTATACCGTAGTTTCGAAAATGAGGTCACGTTTAAGGAGTTTCTACCAGAGGGGGAGGGGGAATCAGGGGGCTTCAAATGGGTTTTGTTTGGCTGTTAACCCATACTTAGATACTGGGAAAAGGATTAAAATGGGAAATTTGACAAAAAATCTAAATTCAGAAATTTTTGCCCCATTTCCCATTAACTCTTGTGAAACATCTAAAGAGTTAACGATGTTTCTAAAATCAGTTTTGAATACCTTGAGGGGTGTAGTTTTTAGAATGGGGGCATTTTTGGGTGGTTTATATTATGTAAGCCTCACAAAGTGACTTCAAACCTGAACTGGTCCCTAAAAGTGGATTTTTGAAAATTTCAGAAAATTTTCAAGATTTGCTTCTAAACTTCTAAGCCTTGTAATGTCCCCAAAAATAAAATGTCATTCCCAAAATGATCCATACATGAATTAGACATATGGGGAATGTAAATGAATTACTTTTTTGGCGGTATTTCTATGTATTTTAGAAGTAGAGAAATTGAAACATGGAAAATTGCAAATTTTTCCAACTATTTGGTCAATTTGGTATTTTTTATAGATAAAAATACATTTTTGACTCCATTTTACCAGTGTCATGAAGTACAATGTGTGACCAAAAACAATCTCAGAATGGTCTGGATACGTAAAAGCACTTTATAGTTATTCACACATAAAGTGACACTCGTCAGATTTGACAAAAATGGCCTGGTCCTTAGGGTGAAAATGAGCTCAGTCCCTAAGGGGTTAAGAGGTGTAATCAGGGGAGGGACTGAGAAGTGGTCACTTTTAGATGTATTTACTGTCAGGCTAAAGTCAGTTAATCTGGCAACTAGTTTTACATTACAGATTGCTGCCAACAGTCTTTTTTCTTTCTTTTTTAATTTCTTTAATTTTCTTTAATTTCTTGTGTATGTGAAAGCATACTGCATTACAGCATGTAGTTGAAAAGACATGTAGTGCATCACTACTGCAAAAATTGCACAAGTTTTAGTGCAGTAGTGTTATTCTTTGAAAAAAGCGCACAATAATTCTACCTCATTTCCAATTCGTGATGCAAATTACAACTGTGTTAAGTAAAGACTAGAGATGAGCGAACACCTGGATGTTCGGGTTCGAGAAGTTCGCCGAACTTCCGAAATGTTCGGGTTCGGGATCCGAACTCGACCCGAACCTTATCCTGAACCCGAACCCCATTGAAGTCAATGGGGACCCGAACTTTTGGGCACTAAAAAGGTTGTAAAAAGTCCAGGAAAGGGCTAGAGGGCTGCAAAATGTAGGTAAATGCCCTGCAAACAAATGTGGATAGGGAAATTAATAAAATACAATAAATAAAAATTAACCAATATCAATTGGAGAGAGGTCCCATAGCAGAGAATCATGCGTCATATCACCCACCACTGGAGAAGGCCACTTTCAGTTATTTAGGCCCCAGCACCCAGACAGAGGAGAGAGGTCCCACACCAAGGAATAAGGCGTCATATCACCCACCACTGGAGGCCACTTTCAGTTATTTAGGCCCCAGCACCCAGACAGAGGAGAGAGGTCCCACAGCAGAGAATCATGCGTCATATCACTCACCACTGGAGAAGGCCACTTTCAGTTATTTAGGCCCCAGCACCCAGACAGAGAAGAGAGGTCCCACAGCAAGGAATAAGGCATCATATCACCCACCATTATAACAGGCCACTTTCAGATATTTAGGCCCCGGCGCCCAGATTGAGGAGAGGTTCATTCAACTTTGGTTTGCACCGCAAGATCATGGTAAAGTTAAAAAATGAGGATTCAATAAAGAAGTGCCCCAGAGTACAAGAATACATGGTTGAGGGGAGGCAGTTATAAATGTCTATTCTGCACAAGGGAGGGACAGGTCCTGTGGGATCCATGCCTGGTTCATTTTTTATTGTTACGTTGGCTGTAGACAGGCGGCTGCGTTTGTCAGTAATGACGCCCCTGCCATGCTGAATACACGTTCAGACAAAACGCTGGCCGCCGAGCAGGCCAGCACCTCCAAGGCAAAAATGCTAACTCTGGCCACGTGGACAATTTGGAGACCCAGAAGTTGAATGGGGCCGAACCATCAGTCAGTACGTGGAGGGGTGTGCAGACGTACTGTTCAACCATTTTAGTGAAATGCTGCCTCCTGCTAACACGTTCCGTATCAGGTGGTGGTGCAGTTAGCTGTGGCGTGAGACAAAACTATTCCACATTTCTGCCATGCTAATCCTGCCCTCAGAGGAGCTGGCCGTGAAACAGCTGCGTTGGCAACCTCTTGCTCCTCCTCTGCCTTCGCCTTGGGCTTCCACCATTTCCCTGTGACATTTGGGAATGCTCTCAGGAGGGAGTCTACCAGCGTGTGCTTGTACTCGCGCATCTTCCTATCATGCTCCAGTGCAGGAAGTAAGGTGGGCACATTGTCTTTGTACCGGGGATCCAGCAGGGTGGCAACCCAGTAGTCTGCACACGTTAAAATGTGGGCAACTCTGCTGTCGTTATGCAGGCACTGCAGCATCTAGTCGCTCATGTGTGCCAGGCTCCCCAGAGGTAAGGACAAGTTGTCCTCTGTGGGAGGCGTATCGTCATCGTCCTCCGTATCCCCCCAGCCATGCACCAGTGATGGGCCTGAGCTGTGTCGGGTGCCACCCCGCTGTGAACCTGCTTCATCCTCATCCTCCTCCACCTCCTCCTCATCCTCCTCGTCCTCCAGTAGTGGGCCCTGGCTGGCCACATTTGTACCTGGCCTCTGCTGTTGCAAAAAACCTCCCTCTGAGCCACTTCTAACAGACTGGCCTGAAAGTGCTAAAAATTACCTCTCATCCTCCTCCTCCTCCTGGGCCACCTCCTCTTCCATCATCGCCCTAAGGGTTTTCTCAAGGAGACATAGAAGTGGTATTGTAACACTGATAACGGTGTCATCGCCACTGGCCATGTTGGTGGAGTACTCAAAACAGCTCAACAGGGCACACAGGTCTCGCATGGAGGCCCAATCATTGGTGGTGAAGTGGTGCTGTTCCGCAGTGCGACTGACGCGTGCATGCTGCAGCTGAAACTCCACTATGGCATGCTGCTGCTCGCACAGTCTCTCCAGCATGTGCAAGGTGGAGTTCCACCGGGTGGGCACGTCGCATATCAGGTGGTGACCGGGAAGGCCGAAGTAACGCTGTAGCATAGACAGGCGAGCAGCGGCAGGATGTGAACGCCGGATGCACGCACAGACGGCCCGCACTTTATGTAGTTGTGAATGAACTTCTGCACCACCAAATTCAGCACATGCGCCAGGCAAGGGATGTGCGCCAAACCGGCTAGTCCCAGAGTTGCGACAAGATTTCGCCCATTATCGCACACCACCAGGCCGGGTTTGAGGCCCACCGCTTAAACCACTCATCGGTTTGTTGTTCAATACCTCGCCACAACTCCTGCGCGGTGTGGGGCCTGTCCCCCAAACATATGAGTTTCAGAATGGCCTGCTGACGTTTACCCCGGGCTGTGATGAAGTTGGTGGTGAAGATGTGTGGCTGACTGGATGAGCTGGTGGAAGCAGAGGAGGAGGAAGCCGAGTAGGAGGAGGAGGCTACAGGAGGAAAAAATGATGCCCTGCGATCCTTGGCGGCGGAAGGACGTGCGGGCACAGCCGCCACTACATTTACCCAGTGTGCAGTTAGGGAGATATAGCGTCCCTGGCCGTGCTTACTGGTCCACATATCTGTGGTTAGGTGGACCTTGCCACAGATGGCGTTTGTAACGGATCGACGGGCACCCCGACTGGGTACCTCCGTTGAAAGATGCTCCTAGCGCTTCTTAAGGATTCCAAGCACTATAGCCGACACCACAACCACCAAATCAGAGGAGCATATGAGTGCTGTAAACAGCCGAATAGGAAAAACCATACAAATAGGTTTACCCTCCTAGCAGTCAAGCTGGAACAGCATACAATAAATCCCCCCAATAACGAGACGACACTTCGCTTTGAGGGTCAAGCAGGAACTGACTGTACTGGCACATACAGCCTCTTTTATTCACAAACCACAAACATAGTACGGCCCACAGGGTTTTGAAATACAACCAATCAATCCGTACAATACACACAGACACTCCCGCACAAAATCTCACCTATGCCTGTGATATGATTACTGAACACAATGGTTAATATAATTATCACAGGCAGAGTTAAACAGGTGAGTTAAATGGCTGCCATCCATTGTTCTCACCATGTGTCTCTGATACATGAAATGGTGGCCATCCAGTAACTCCACAGTATGTCCCCAGATGGTTCTTAAAGGGCCAGCAGCAGCAGCATAATAAAATACAATATGACCAAATGCTGGTTTAAAAGGGTACTATCTCCCAGGGGCCATAGTCGCAGGGGAGGAGGCGGGCAATCAGTCATCTCCAATGCCCAGTGGCAAGGTTGGTTTCGCCACAGCGTTTAGCAGTGCACACTTTATTTTATCGGTTACTTGGTTGTGCAGGGAAGGCACGGCTGTCTTGGAGAAGTAGTGGCAGCTGGGAACAACATACTGTAGGACAGTCATGGACATCAGCTGTTTTAAGCTGTCTGTGTCCACCAGCCTGAATGACAGCATTTCAAAGGCCAATAGTTTAGAAATGCTGGCATTCAGGCCCAGGGCTCGAGGGTGGCTAGGTGGGTATTCACGCTTTCTCTCCAAGGTTTGTGAGATGGAGAGCTGAACGCTGCTGTGTGACATGGTGGAGATGCTTGGTGACGCAGGTGGTGTTGTCGGTGGAACATCCTCTGTTTGGTGGGCGGCAGGTGCCAACATTCCTTCCGAGGCGGAGGAAAGGCCGAGGCAACAGCAGAAGAGGGAGCAGGGGAGCCAGAGTGAGTTCCTTGCTTTTAAGGTGTTTACTCCACTGCAGTTCATGCTTTGCATGTAGGTGCCTGGTCATGCAGGTTGTTCTAAGGTTTAGAACGTTAATGCCTCGCTTCAGGCTCTGATGGCACAGCATGCAAACCACTCGGGTCTTGTCGTCAGCACATTGTTTAAAGAAGTGCCATGTCAGGGAACTCCTTGAAGCTGCCTTTGGGGTGCTAGGTCCCTGGTGGCGGTGGCCAGTAGCAGGCGAACTCTCTTGGCGGCGGCTGGTCTGCTTTTGCCCCCTGCTCCCTCTTTTGCTACGCTGTTGGCTCGGTCTCACCTCTGCCTCTTCCTCTGAACTTTGAAAGTCAATGGCACGACCTTCATTCCATGTGGGGTCTAGGACCTCATCGTCCCCTTCATCGTTTTCCACACAGTCTTCCTCCCTGACCTTCTGTTTGGTCTGCACACTGCAGAAAGACGCAGCAGTTGGCACCTGTGTTTCGTCATCATCAGAGACATGTGGACTCCGATGAGGTGGTAATCCCATGTCCTCATGATCAGGAAACATCAGTGGTTGTGCATCAGTGCATTCTATGTCTTCCACCGCTGGGGAAGGGCTAGGTGGATTTCCTTGGGAAACCCTGCCAGCAGACTCTTCAAACAGCATAAGAGAATGCTACATAACTTGAGGCTCAGACAGTTTCCCTGATATGCATGGGGGTGATGTGACAGACTGATGAGCTTGGTTTTCAGGCACCACCTGTGTGCTTTCTGCAGAAGACTGGGTGGGAGATAATGTTATGAACGTGCTGGATCCACTGTCGGCCACCCAATTGACTAGCGCCTGTACCTCCTCAGGCCTTACCATCCTTAGAACGGCATTAGGCCCTACCAAATATCGCTGTAAATTCTGGAGGGTACTGGATGCTGAGGTAGTTAGTTCACTAGGACGTGTGGCTGTGGCAGAATGGCCACGTCCTCTCCCAGCACCAGAGGATACACTAACACCACCACGACCGTGTCAGCGTCCCTTACTAGATGTTTTCCTCATCTTACCGTTCACCAAGCACCACAATAAGAAAAAATATTTGGCCCAATGTATTGATTTCAAATTCAGGCCATTTTTTACAGACACTTAACATTCTCTGCCTATTTATTTATGTAGCGTATTACACTAATCCAGGCACAGCAGTAACCACTGATTCAGGGAATATCTCTTTAGGGCTAGTATTTAGGCCCTGGATGAAAGGTATCCTTTTATGGACAGATTTACACTTGGAGATGCACAGTAGCATGTGAAAAACATGTAGGATTATGCCTTCAGCAATTGTATTTTAACACTTTGTGTAATATACCTTTAAAACTGTCTGCTCAGCGCCTACACATTGGTCAAGACCAATGTGTAGGCGCTGAGCAGGCAGTTTTAATAATTATTCAGTTCAGAGCTATTAATTACCACAACAGAAATAAAAGTTAAGTTTTAACCATTTAGTGGCAGAGGTCAATAATAGGTTAGAAAGATATAAGTAAGTGGTTTAAATGAACCTTACCATCTGCCAGGGTCACTAGCAGATTATATACCCTTTAACGGACAGAAATACAATGGGAGATGCACAGTAGCGTGCGAAGTTATTGAGGATGACCCTCTCAGCACTTGTATATACACCTTGAGTGTAATATACCCTTTTACGGACAGATTAACACTGGGCCTGCAACAGCTGGAACACCAGATTCAGGGTATTGCTATATTGGCAAGTGAATTTCACCCCAGAACAAAATATATGTTTTGGCGGACACTATTATACTTTGCCAGCCAGTGCTGAGACACTAGATTCAGGGTATTGCTATTTTGGCAATTGAATTTCACCCCAGAAAAAAATATACCCTGTTACGGACAGATTTAAACTAGGCCTGCAACTGCTGGAACACCAGATTCAGGGTATTTCTATTTTGCAATTGAATTTCATCCCAGAACAAAATATATGTTTTGGCGGACATTATTATACTTTGCCAGCCAGTGCTGGGACACCAGATTCAGGGTATTGCTATTTTGGCAATTGAATTTCACCCCAGAACAAAATATACCCTGTTACGGACAGATTTAAACTAAACCTGCAACTGCTGGAACACCAGATTCAGGGTATTGCTATTTTGCAATTGAATTTCACCCCAGAACAAAATATACCCTGTTACGGACCGATTTAAACTAAGCCTGCAACTGCTGGAACACCAGATTCAGGGTATTGCTATTTTGCAATTGAATTTCACCCCAGAACAAAATATATGTTTTGGCGGACACCATTATACTTTGCCAGCCAGTGTTGGGACACCAGATTCAGGGTATTGCTATTTTGGCAATTGAATTTCACCACAGAAAATAATCTATCCTTTGCCAGACAGCAGACGGTATTACACTTGGCTAGCCAAAGCTGGAACACCGGATTGGTATTTTGGCAATTGTATTTAACCCCTTAAAAAATATAGAAATTGCTATCCTGAGTTTCTAGGGGTGACAATAAGCGACAGCCTAGCCCCTTATGTAGGATATAGCAAAAAAAAAAATAGCATTGATGGATTGATGGACTTGGTGGCAGCTTTTTCTGGTGCACCACAAGTCACAAAATGGCCGCCTATCACCCCAGAAAAAAGTGACAAAAAACGCTCTGTGCAGCCTAAAAACAGTGAGTAATTAACTAGCAGAAGTTGAATCATTCACAGCTGTAGATTGATCAGTTCATTAGGTGCTGTTGCTGACTTTTACCTGCCTAATCTCGCCCTCACAGAAGCTGCGTCCTCTCCCTACACTAATCAGAGCAGTGTGACGTGCGGCGCTACGTGACTTCAGCTTAAATAGAGGCTGGGTCACATGCTGCACTTGGCCAATCACAGCCATGCCATTAGTAGGCATGGCTGTGATGCCTTCTTAGGGCAAGAAGTAAAACGCTAGCTGATTGGCTGCTGTGCAGCCCTTCAGAAAGCGGGAAGAAATCGCCGAACAACGGACCCGAACCCGAACTTTTTGAAAATGTTCGGGTCCGGGTCCGTGTCCCGAACACCCAAAATTCGGTATGAACCCGAACTATGCTCGAACTGTTCGCTCAACACTAGTAAAGACATATTGCATTAGAGCATCTAGTTGTTTATCATCACTGCAAGAATGTTGCATGACTTTTAGTGAACGCGTTTTAGTCTGTAAAAAGCGTTTAAAAACGTCTACCATTTTTCATATCTGTAAAACAAATTACAACTTTGCTAGTGAAGGCGTATTGCATCACAGCATGCTGTTGAATAGACATTTATTATCAGTGCCCAAACATTGGATTGTCAAACTCGAGTGTTAGTGGCCGGTATTACTACTTCAGAGCATCTAGATTAAATATGTGTCACTGCAAAAATTGCATTATTACTATTGTAAATTCTCAATACCAGTGTGCTTGTGAAAGGGGAGGGAGTTGAGAAATGTATTTGCACCTCTGTCTTGCAATTTTGCTAGTACCATTAAATAACCTATGTGAACAAAACCCATGACTTTTTATTTAGAAAACCCATGACTTTTCATTTATAGGAAACTGGTGACTTTTCATTTATAGGCCTCATAATAATATGTCTGGAAAACGACTGCAAAATTAAAACCCAGGCCTCATCATTTTAGAGTCAGAATGTGTTTAGTAACAGCACCAGCCAGCTGATCAATATTAGTAGTAGTAGTGGTGGTGGCGGTAGGAGCAGTGATAGTGACATTGGTAGTCGGAGCTAACATAAAGCACAAAACCTTGAGGCAGACCAAGGAGCCCATGAGGACATATCACAGTCTGGTAAAAGGGGTCGGAAGGGTGATTTTTATGATGATAATTGTGTTTTGGACAGTACCTGGGAGCCGAACCAGGGTGCTGAGGAGGAGTGTCATCAAGGATGAAAGCAGTGGTTGCTGTGGCAATAAAGAGCAGAGGCAATACACAGTCAGAACCTCGCTTAAAATGGCAAGGCCAGCTCTGCTTCTTTTGTGGTCAGCTGGGGAACTGGTGGTGACACTGATACTGTGGGTGCAGGCTCAAAACGTGCTAGACTTACGGCAAGCTGAGCTGCCTCTAGTTTGGTTTGAGCAACTCCTGTATGATGTTTTTTTTTTTAAAAGGCCAGCATACAAAACCATAGAAGTGTTTAAAATCTGCAGGACTAAAATAAGGTACCAGGCCTCTATAGCAGCGCATTAGGCGGTATCACCACATTGTATGGGAAAACAGAATTAGCGAACATTTTGAATCAGAACAAGTTTATTGTCCTTCTCCTGTTCTTCTTTGTGGCAGCCTGCCCGCATCCCCAATCAGTGCGTCATTATCATCAGCTGCTTCTTCTACTCCTTGTCCTCCACTCCATTGTAAAACATCCAAAGTGGAATGTGTGGCCATGAGAAAACTATTCTCGACCAGCAATTAGTTTGTGTGCGCTCTGAACTCTCAACTGGCCATGTTGCCGGTGTTGAAGTTGCACTGTGGGAATTGTGATGCACTGTAGGCCACTCATTCCAGTTATTACTTTAGTTGCCCTTCTCTGAACTCTGAGCTGTACACAATACTCTACGTGTGGTCTGATTAGTGATTTGTAAAGTGGCAGGATTATGTTCTCATTACGTGCATCTATGCCCCTTATGATGTGCCCCAAAATGTTATTGGCCTTGGCGGCAGTTGACACTGGTTTCTACAGTTGAGTTTGCTTTCCACTTAAATTCCTAAGTCCTTTTCCATGTGTTTTACCATATAGTATGTACTGGTGACTTGCATTATTGTTCCCCGTGTGCATAACCTTACATTTATTATTGTAACTTAAACCTCAAGTGCTACTCCTTTGCCCAAGACCAAGGTTCAACTCTATCCAGATCCATCTGTAGAAGTATACTGTCCTTTTTCATGTTAATTGCTTCTGCAAAAATTAATATTTCACTGTGCAAATCTTCTACCAGATCATTAATAAAGATATTGAAGAAAATAGTGCCCAATACAGACACCTGTTGTACCCCACTGGTGATGGTGACCCAATATGAGTATGAACCATCAATTACCCTCTTTTTTTTTTTTTTTTAGCACTGAGCCAGTTACTTACCCACGTACTCACATTTTCCCACAGTCCAAGCATTCTCATTTTATGTACCAACCATTTATATGGCACAGTATCAATCGTTTTGGAGAATTCAAGATATAGGACATTGACTATTGACTCACCCCGGTCAAGTCTAGAACTTACCCTCTCATATAAACTGATTGAATTAGTTTGACAGTAGAGATGTCCCGAACTATTCGCCGGCAAACAGTTTCCGGCAAACATCGCATGTTCACGTTCGCCGTGGCGGGCGAACATAAGTGATGTTCGATTCGCCCCTATACTTTATCATTGAGCAAACTTTGACCCTGTACCTTACAGTCAGCAGACACATTCCAGCCAATCAGCATACCCTCCCTCCCAGACCCTCCCACCTCCTATCAAAAAGCAAGGACAGCATCCATCTTAGATTTATTCTGAAGCTGCAGTGTTAGTTAGAGCAGGGAGAGTGCTGCTGCTGCTGAATTAATAGGGAAAGCGTTAGCTAGGCCAGTGTTCTGTGTCCACTCTAGTCCTCAAAGACTCATCGGCCTCTTTCACATGAGCGTGTCCGGATTAGGCTCCATTCACACGTCCGTAGTGTGTTGCGAATCTGCAACACACCATGCCGGCACTCCCTATAGAGATGCCTATTCTTGTCCGCAGGCTCCGGACAAGAATAGGACATGCTCTATCTTTGCGGAGCCGCAGCCGGATGTTTCGGGTCCGAAACCCGAAAGTTCGGGGCAGCGAAGCGGAGAGCACATAGTGTGCTCTCCACATCACGTCCGGCCCCATTCACAATGAATTGATCTGCATCCATTCCGCAGAATTGCGGAATGGATGCGGACAAAATTGCAGATGTGTGAATGGGGCCTTAAGTCCGGATGCGTTGCAGATGCGTTCAGTGAAAACTGTGCGATTTCACAGGCAAAGCCATTCAGTTTTACAATCACTGAATGTCGAGTTACCAAAGGAATACCGCTTCAGTATAATGCCTATTACTGAAAAATGCAAAGACACTAAGACGTAGCTTTTATTATTTTTGACTAAAAATTGGAGTGCTATATTTAATAATAATAACCGTGTGTGTGAGTCATACCACAGACGGTGAGCCTGGTGTAGCGTTTGTGTGCTCACAATAAATTAACTCATACCATCCTCGTAGGGGATTTACACACCACACATTCAAAGTCACATCCAGTATCCCGCCGATGAGGCAGATTTCGGATATAAGTCCGAATGTGACTGAATTAGTAAAACCACAGACAGATACGCACTATTATAAGTGCATGAGAGGGTCAACACTATATGCATCGGTCATATAATTAAATTACCGTATGGCAACTATTACAGGCCACCCTAGGTATTCAAGGATCAGGTACTGCCATAAAAGCTTCTACTTTTACCTCAAATCCTCCCTATAGGGGTAAGCTATATGTCGATCATGTATGTCGCCCTCACTATATCTCTGTACTTTTCCAGCCTAATAAGTACAGAGATATAGTGAAAGCTGACAGATAGGTTACCCCTATAGGGAGGATCTTCCATCTCCCGGTTCCAAAAATCTATTCACTACACCGGCCCTGGTCCTGATAAGGGACAAAACAGAAATTAAACTGATAGGAATAGTACTTAGTTAACACTAGTTGCATTGGTGGCAAATTCCATTGCAAGTGCCCAAAATTAGAAGGACAGAGCAGACAGAGCAAGCTTTTTCTCTATCTCCCCATGAAAGGATTTAATTCAATACACATCCCCTGATAGTGGACTTAACAAAGATTAAAATAGTAAGAATAGTAGTTCACACTATTTGTATTGGTGGCACAGTACATTGTGCGGCGCACGTGCAGTGCCCCAAATTGGAAGTAAGAGGACCGACCAATCATCTTTTTCCATCTCCCGGTTCCTAAAATCTATTCAATACACATCCCCTGATAGGGACGTAACAGGGATTAAACTGATAGGAATAGTACTACTTAACACACCACTCATATAGGGTGGCACAGTATATTGCATGGCGCACGCGCAGTGCCGAAATTGGAAGTAAGAGGACCGACCGATCATCTTTTTCCATCTCCCGGTTCCTAAAATCTATTCCATACACCGGCCCCTAATATGGGACAAAACAGAGATTAAACTGGTAAGAACAGATTTTTAATAAAAAAAAAAAAAAAAAGAGGACAGCCTCTCTGGAGCTGGGTATTTTTGCCCGCGTTACTGAACGCTCATGCACAATGGCTGTAGGCTCATGCCTCCTTTTGCACAGGTGACAAACCTGGTCAGTCAAACCCAAGGCAAGTCAAGACCCATCGACCTCATTCCATATGCATTTTTTCTGGAGCGTGCCCTGCGAAGAGTGCTGGATCAGGCCGTAGATGAGCATGAAAAGGAAGAGTTGTGGTCACCATCACCACCAGAAGCAGCCTTGTCACTGTCGATTGCTGGACCTGCAGCAACGCAGAGAGGAGTCTGAAGAAGAGGAGTCAGAGGTGGAAGGTGGCTTTGAGGAGGTGGAAGACCAACCACAGCAGGGCTTGTTGTCACCTTCGGGGTCCCTTGGTGTTGTACGTGGCTGGGTGGAGGAAGAGACCTTTAATGACGTCAGTGAGGACAAGGAACGGGACATGGCTAGCTTGGTATCCAACCTTGTGCAAATGGGGAGTTTGCAGGTTTTGCAAATGGATTGTTTGCGGTTGTTTGCGGTGCGTTAAACGGGGAGTTTGGTCTGTCAGAGTTTGATCTGTCACTGTGAAGCGGGCGTAACCCTTACACTACCTGATCGTTAAAACATCATACCTGATTGTATACACGTTAAAGCACGTTATTCCAAACAATTTAGGAATGTTAGGTGATTTATGCCCTTTATGGATTAAAACCCGACTGCGTCAACTACGTAATTTTCCATGGGAGTTTTGCCATGGATCCCCTCCGGCATGCCACAGTCCAGGTGTTAGTCCCCTTGAAACAACATTTACATTACTATTGTGACCAGAAAGAGTCCCTGTGGGTTTTAAAATTCGCCTGCCTATTGTAGTCTATGGTGGTTCGCCCGGTTTGTCCGTTCGCGAACATTTGCGGAAGTTTGAGTTCGCGGTCGCGAACGAAAAATTTTATATTCGTGACATCTCGATTTGACAGGACCAATCCCTCATGAAGCCACACTCATATGACATTATGCATTTATTTTCATTGAGATACTCCACGATAGCATCTCTTAGAAAACCTTCAAAAAGTGTACCCATGACTGATGTTAGACTTACTGGTCTGTGGTCTCCAGGATCTGTTTTTGACCCTTTTTTTGAATATTGGTAGCACATTTGCTAAGCACCAATCCTGTGGAACACTCTCTTTCACCATAAATAAGGGTCTGCCTATGACATTACTTAATTCTCTTAGAGTATGCCACCCTATTTTAATCTTTTGAAGACACAGCTGCACTTTTTCCTAGGTCAGCCAGGCTACTTTTAATGGAGAATTTACCTTTACACTCTGCATTTTATCTGAAACTTTATTTTCCTCAGTGGATAAAAAAATATCTAATAGATTTGCTTTCTCCTCATTGCTCTCGACACCTCCTTTTTCACTCTGTAAAGGGCTTTCAAGTAAAAAATGTTTCGATTTATATAATTGAAGAACATGTTAGAGTTTGTTAATCTCTTTGACAATGAGTCTCTCTGTCTTCAGTTTAGCTGCTTGTATCTGTCTTTTACATATTCAGTTTTTTTCCTTATAGTTTTTCAATGCTTCCACACTTCCCTCCTGTTTTAGTGATTTAAATGCTTTCTTTTTGTCATTTATTGCTCCCTTTACATTTCTATTTATCCACATTAATATTTTTGCTCCTCAATCTTTTATTCCCATAAGGTATGTACCTCTCGTAATTAGAGTTTAGAATGCTTTTAAAAATATCTAATTTAGTGGCTGCATTTTTATTTTTGAGAACATTGTCCCAGTTAGTGAGGCTAATGGCCTCTCTGAGCTGGTAAAATTTAGCTTTTTTGAAGTTTGGTCTTGTGCCTCTTTGAAGAAATACTATTTTGAATGACAATTGGAAGGTTATTATATGGTCACTATTTCCCAGGTGACTCCCACCCTACACGTCTGTTGTTCTGTCAGATCTATTGGTTAATTCAAAGTCCAATATAGCCGTCTATTTAGTTGGATCCCAAACCAGTTGGGAAAGGTAATTGTCTTTGGTTATTGCAATAGACTTGTTTTTCTTTATGAGATCCACAACTTTCAGTGACCTCATTATGATTTGCTGGCTAATTTTTTTCACTTAGTATTACATTTTCTGTGGACTCTGTTATATTAGGTGGCTTATATGTATTTCTACCCACAGTGACTCCACATGTTCATTTCCCTCATATATCTTCCCAAAGTATGGGCTTTAGACAGGACTTTACATGAAGGCAACCCCATTCTCCTGTTTTTATGATCCTTTCTAAATAGACTGTTACTCTCTACATTAACTGCCCATTCATAGCTATCATCCAGCCATGTCTCAGTTTTATTCCCACTAAATCCTATTTCTCTTCTGACATTATTAATTCCACTTTACCAGTTTTATTAGTCAGGCTTGTGGAATTAGTATACAAGAGGTTTTTGGATATTTTTTACCCTATGCCTTTCCTTGTTAACTGTTCTAGTCCCTCCCTCCATTTCATCCTCAGTTTCATTACCTAGCCCTAGGTCACTATGTGCACTATCTTTCCCTCCTATAATGTAATTACCCTTCCCCCAGTCCCTAGATTAAACAGTCCTATAATTTTCTAGCCATCTTCTCAAAAACATATTCCCAAAACAGCTGCACCCTAGCCTGTAGAGCATGTAGCTGACAGAAAAGTTGGCCCAATTCTCCAGGAATCCAAAGCGCCCCCTTACTATGCCAGTTCTTGAGCTACTTGTTACCTACCTAATCTCCCACTGCCTTTCTGGTGTGGCTTGTGATGCAAGTAGTATTTCAGATAATACTACCTTTGAGATCCTTGCCCTGACCTTGCGACCTAAGTTCCAGATATCATTTTTAATCACCCTCTATCTACCTCTAACTTTGTCATTGGCTCCAATGTGGGCCATGACCACTAGGTCACCAGCTCCTCCCAGTAAACTGTCAAACTTGAGCTCCAGGAAGACAAAACACTATTCATCTTCGTGACTGATCGCCCTATCTGTACCCCAAATGATCGAGTCTTCCACCACTTGCATCTGTCTGGCCTGCCCTGCAATTCTGGTCCCCTGCTTACTGGAGCTGACATTCCCCTAACTGGCAGAGGAAGTGTCTTACTGTAGCAGGGCCATCCCTGAACTGGCATCCCCTTCATCTGCCAAGCTTGCAAACTTGTCAGAGTGTGTTAGATCAGGGCTAGCCTTCCTGGCACTCTTCCCTCTTGATGGTATAGGGGAGTACCAAGATAGTGGGACCCCCTGGGGAGAAACCTCACAGATGGGAGGTGGAGGGTAGTGCAGAGCACTTATGTGCAGGGATTTCATCTGTGCTCTGCACTACCCTCCACCTCCCATCTGTGAGGTTTCTCTCCAGGGGGTCCCACTATCTTGTTACCTACCCTATACCAGCAGATGTAGACTCCATTTATCTGGTAGTTTCATCTTTCACTTGTAGTCTGGGAATTTTAGTTTATATCTAGCTATTTATTCCTGGCATTTTCTATCACCCCTGATGAGCTGCTTTTGTCCTGGCAGTGAAACATGCGTGTAGGGAGTTTTGTTCGTATTTAGGGAGTCAGGGACATATAGTATTACCTGCTGAGGGACAGGTTCCGGACGGGGTCGCCCTTTTTTGGACTAGTGCCGTGTGGTGAGGCTGCTACCTTTTTTTAGCATCAGAGTACAGCGTTCAGTTAGCCACAGGGCATAAATAGGGACCCTACACCATGTGTTATTACTGCCACCCCGCACATCTGATTTGAGATCATCATGGGAACGGCAGGATACTGGTTATGTGACCGGACAAGGATTTGCTGATCATCCCTCGGTACTGGTAGGATGTGCTGGTTTCAGGTGCTGCCGTGCACCCAAAAAAATTTTTTTGTTTGGGATTTTTAATGCTGCCTATCACTGTATAGCGGGGTTCACATTCCCTAAATCCCTACTGTTTAAAGGAGTCTTTCACCCGAAAACCCATTTTCAACACTCACATCTTTCTCTGCAAAATTGCCCCCAGATTAAAAGCTTCTTACCCTATTGCTGTACCTCTTACCGATCTTCAGAAAATCACTTTAATTGCAGATGTGAATGACAGTTGAAGGTGCCCAGTGGCGGCGTCATAACGACCGGTGCCCAGGCCGCACGCTCATCTTCATAACTTCAACTGTGATTGACATCTGCAATTAAAGTGCTTTTCTGAGGTCGGTAGGAGGTACAGCAATAGAGTAAGAAGCTTTTAATGTGAGGGCAATTTTGCAGAGAGATGTGAGTGTTGAAAAATGGGTTTTAGGTGAAAGGCTCCCTAATTGAAGATGTCAATCACAGTTGAAGTGTTGAAGATGAGCGTGCGGCCTGGGCACCGGTCGTTATGACGCCGCCACTGGGCACCTTCAGCTGTCATTCACATCTGCAATTAAAGTGATTTTCTTAAGATCGGTAAGAGGTACAGCAATAGGGTAAGAAGCTTTTTAATCTGGGGGCAATTTTGCAGAGAAAGATGTGAGTGTTGAAAAATGGGTTTTCGGGGTGAAAGACTCCCTTTAATTGACTTTGCACATTATTAGTGGACACGATTGATTTTAATTGGATTACTAAGGCCTCTTTCACACTTGCGTTCTGAGGATCCGGCAGGCACTTCTGTCCCGCCGGATCCGTCAGAACGCAAGTCGCCTGAAAGCATTAGAAGACTGATCAGGATCCTGATCAGTCTTCGAAATGCTTTGAGGTTACAATGGCAGCCAGGACGCTATTAAAGTCCTGGTTGCCATAGTAGTAGTGGGGAGCGGGGAGCGGTATACTTACAGTCCGTGTGGCTCCCGGGCGCTCCAGAATGACGTCAGAGCGCCCCATGCATCACGTGATCCATGCGATCACGTGATCCCATGCGCGTGGGGCGCCCTGACGTCACTCTGGAGCGCCCGGGAGCCGCACGGACTGTAAGTATACTGCTCCCCGCTCCCCACTACACTTTACCATGGCAGCCGGGACTTTAGCGTCCTGGCTGCCATGGAAACTCAGTCAGAAAAAGCTAAATGTCGGATCCGGCGGTGCGCCGAAACAACGTTAGCTTAAGGCGGATCCGGATTAATGCCTTTCAATGGGCATTAATTCCGGATCCGACCTTGCGGCAAGTGTTCAGGATTTTCTTTGGCCAAAAACTTTCCAGTCCTGAACTGAAGACATCCTGTTGCATCCTGAACTGATTTCTCTCCATTCAGAATGCATTGGGATAATCCTGATCAGGATTTTTCCGGCATAGAGCCCGACGACGGATCTCTATGCCGGAAAACACAAACGCTAGTGTGAAAGAGCCCTAAATGTTATGTTTTAGGATTACCCTTTGAATAATATGTTTTGATCCTTGGTAATCTGTAGTGCGGGCACTTATCAGTCCTGGCTCTTGTTGTTGATTTGTACATAGTAATATCTCCAAAAATAGTTATTAATTTACATGTCCCATATGTCTACTTCATGTATGGATCATTTTGGGAATGTCATTTTATTTTTGGGGACGTTACAAGGCTTAGAAGTTTAGAAGCAAATCTTAAACTTTTTCAGAAATTTTCCAAAACCCACTTTTTAAGGACCAGTTCAGGTCTGAAGTCACTTTGTGAGGCTTTCATAATAGAAGCCACCAAAAATGATCCCATTCTAGAAACTACACCCCTCAAAGTATTCAAAACTGATTTTACAAACTTTTTAACCCTCTAGGTGTCCCACAAGAGTTAATGGCAAATGGACATACAATTTCAGAATTTCGATTTTTGGCAAATTTTCCATTTTAATCCTTTTTCCAGTAACAAAGCAAGGGTTAAAAGCCAAACAAAACTCTATATTTATTGCCCTGATTCTTTAGTTTGCAGTAACACCTGATATGTGGTCGTAAACTGCTGTATGGCCAAATGGCAGGGCACAGAAGGAAGGCAACGCCATGTGGTTTTTGGAAGGCAGATTTTGCTGGACTGTTTTTTTAACACCATGTCCATTTGAAGCCCCCTGATGCACCCCAACAATAGAAACTCCAAAAAGTGACCCAGTTTTGGAAACTACAGGATAAGGTGGCAGTTTTGTTTGTACTAGTTTAGGGTAAATATGATTTTTGGTTGCTCTATATTACACTTTTTTTGAGGCAAGGTAACAAAAATAGAAATTCAAAAATGTCATCTCCATTTGCCAATAACTCTTGTGGAACACCTAAAGGGTTAACAAAGTTTGTAAAATCAGTTTTAAATACCTTGAGGGGTGTACTTTCTTATATGGAGTCAGTTTTTGGATTTTATACTCTAGGGTACATCAGGGGGCTTCAAATGGGACATGGTGTCAAAAACCAGTCCTGCAAAATCTGCCTTCCAAAACCATATGGCGTTCCTTTCCTTCTGCGCCCGCCGTTTAGCCATACGACAAGATGTGGGGTGTTTCTGCAAACTAGAGAATCAGGGAATCAGGGCAATAAATATTGAGTTTTGTTGGCTATTAACCCTTGCTTTGTTACTGGAAAAATGGACTAAAATGGAAAATTTGCACAAAAAAAAATAGCTGTTTTGAGACCGTTTTTTATTTTTGTTATTTACATCGTTGATCTGACAGGTTAGATCATGTGCTATTTCTATGGAGCAGGTTGTTACGGACGCGACAAGATCAAATATGACTACTTTTGGGGGTTTTTGTAGTGTCAAAATTCACGGAACCTGCATGGTTATTATTAGCGTTTAATGAAAGGGTCTCACGGAAAGGGGACGCTATAATATATACTTTATTAAATATACAATAAAATTGGGAAGGGTCTCACCCGTATAAGGCCCTCAAATAACTTGACACAAAAACAGACATATAAAGGGTATATCCCAGGGACTTGAACAAATAGGTCCCGGGTCAGTAGGTCCCGTATGGATGGGGACACTACTGTAAAATTGTGTAAGTGAAAGGGACACACAACTGCAGCAGTGGTTAACCTCCCAATTGTATAGCCAAGTGCGGTGCCTTCACTACTTTGTATAAGCAGGACAGGTGAGATTTACTCTGTCTGCTTAGAGCTGCGACTGGCAATCACTTCAGGGCCCCCAGGTTAGTTGGGAGAAAACTGATTGATTCCCTGGGTGAGCACAGAGACCCAGTATGCTGTGCGGACCCTTTAATGACAGAGGGGTGCACACAGATGTCTCTATACAGCCGCGTCAATATTGCTTAGCTCAAGTATATGGCAGATGGGTGTTGATGCTCAACAGCGTTTCTTCTTATTTAAAAGAATCATCAGAAGCCAATAAATCCCTGCCTATGATTAGGATATAGAGCTAGTGCTGTCCCAACACGTGGTGACAGCATCCGGCGCTAGTTCGGCCGTGAAGCGGCGGCCGAGCGCCTGTATTTGAAAGTGTAACTCCTCCCAAGGGTGGATGGGGGCACATCTCAGCGGGCCAATCGCAGGCGAGAATGGGCGGAGCCGCATCTGACATCTCGCCCGTGACGTGGATCGCACATACATCGAGGTGCCCGTCCGATCACAGGCATGAAGAGGGAAGGGTATATACCATAGATAAGGGGGAAGCATTTATGGTAGGAATAGAGAGATGAGAGGACGGTACCAAGCGTGTAAGGGGATACTGATATCCTGTGTAGCCCAGCCAGTCCACACTTTAGGAAGGTTAAGATAAAGACCCTCCTAAAAGGTACAGGGAGGATATCCAGTTACTGGCTAATAATTAGGGCGTAATGGTACCTCAAATGGAGATTCAGAATATGTATGTGCAAGGATGGAGCAGATGTAGGTTGGGGATATCGCCACAGGTATTGAACTATAGACCCAGGTATTTGGAGGTATGCTACCTCAATATGCTGTTAGGAATGTCTCGATTCAAGGATCAGACAAGCTGTATGTGGGTCCATATGTAAAAATGGAATGTCGCCCATAGGGATTAAGCGATGCTCAATCAATAAAGCTGACAAATGAGATATGATCGTTATGACCCTGTGGTTGTACAGTGCCAAGCTTAAATGTCCACTGGGCTTCTTTCTGTAATAGAATTTGATTCAAGTCTCCACCGCGAGGGAGGGACAGATCATTTAAATAACTTGAAAGCGTACTGCCATGGATTTTCCCGGAATGACATGTATTGACATGTCGTGCAACAGTAGTGTCTTTGTTATTCCGGATGTCATTTATATGCTCACCAATGCGGCGTCGGAACTCACAGAGAGTTTTGCCAACATACTGAGTACCGCAGGTACATGTCAACAGGTATATCACCCCAGTGGATTTACAGTTGATGAAGCTGCGGATGGAGTATATCCTGTTGGTGGTAGTACTTTGAAAGGTGGAACCTGGCATGATGAAGTCGCAGGCAATACATGCACTGCATCTGAACGTCCCTTTGGGGAGATTCTCCAACCATGTGCGTTGGGACACAGTCTGAAAGAAACTATGGCAGAGATGGTCTTTCAGGTTGCGTCCCCTCCGGTAAGTTATGGCTGGGTTGGCTCCCACTAGATGGCCCACATAGGGATCCATTTGTAAGATATACCAGTGCCTCTGGAGAATTTCCCTAACAGGGCCATTGGCAGCATCAAACGATGCCACCAATCTTGCTTGATTCTGAACGGGCTCTCTAACTCGAGGAGGGAGTAGAGATGACCAGGGACATGCCTGTGAATGTTGATATGCTGTAGAGAGTATACTTTGAGGATACCCTTTCCTGGCAAATCTATCAGAAAGAGTTTTTGTAGTGTCTCCACATTCTGAAAGCCATTTTTTGGGCGACAGTCTTGGGGCTAATTTTTTGCGGGATGAGATGATTGGCACTATCTTGGGGTGCATATGACATTTTGGTCGCTTGCTATTACACTTTTTGTGAAGTAAGGTGACAAAAATGGCTTTTGACACCGTATTTATATATTTTTTTTTGCTGTGTTCACCTAAGGGGTTAGTTCTTGTGATATATTTATAGAGAAGATTATTATGTCCACAGCGATATCTAATATGTATCCTTTTTTAATTTATTTTACTTTTAACACAATAACAGCGTTTTAGTCTGAAAAATATGCTTTAGTGTCTCCATAGTCTGAGAGCTATATTTTTTTTACTTTTTGGGCGATTGTCTCATGTAGGGGCTCATTTTTTGCGGGATGAGATGGCGGTTTGATTGGTACCATCTTGGAATACATACGACTTTTTTGATCACTTTTATTATCTTTTTTGGGAAGTAAGGTGGGCAAAACTTCAATTTGATCATAGTTTTTATTTTATTTTTTATGGCGTTCACCGTGCGGGGAAACTAACATGACCGTTTCATAGATAAGGTCGTTACGGACACGGTGATATCAAACATGTGTAGTGTATTTTTTTATTTTTTTATTCAGTGATAAAAGTGTTTTTATTTTTAAATTTTTTCACTTTTTTGACCCAGACCCACTTGGTTCTTGAAGATCCAGTGGTTCTGATGCCTGTATAATACCATACAGTACACTATATAGTGTACTGTACTGTATTTTCACTTTTACACAGTTTGGTCAGACTTCTGCCTTTAGCAGAAGTCTGATCACTACTACCATTGCCATGGCAAGCAGTCCAGTTGCCATGGTAACCATCACCTGCTACCACAACAGAGCAGTGGGTGATGGGGAGGGAGGAGAGCCCCTCCGTCTGTGATCCTGTCAAGAATTGGGAGCTGCAATGGCACAGCAGCCCCCGATGGGAGAGGGAGCTCCCTCCCTGTTAAACTCTTCCATACAGCGGTCCCTACAGACCACGGCATGGAAGGGGTTAAACAGCTGATATCTGTGTCAGATGTCAGCCGTTTGAAGCAGAGTGTCAGCAATGTGCTGACACTGCTAAACCGCTCGGCCATTCTGGAAAAAAGAGAGGGAAAGCGGGCGGGGGATCGCACTCCTGTCCACTGCATCACAGCACCGCCAGCAGCGGGGGTGGGGGTTCCAAATTTAAAAAATGCCATTTTTAATTTTCTGATCCCCGCTGTCTGGAACAGAAACTTCAGAAAGCGATGCAAACCGCAGGTCTGAATTGACCTGCGGTTTGCATCGATTGCCGATATGGGGGGGGTCACAGGACCCCCCTTGGCATTGTCACAGAGTGCCTGCTGAATGATTTCAGTAGGCACTCTGTTCCGATCCCTACCAGCCGCACGGCGGTGATCAGAAGTACACAGGACGTACCTCTAAGCCCTGTGTCCGTAAGAGGTTAATACATGGTTTTTTAATAGGTGATCTTTTGATTTTATCCAAATAATATTGCACTACTCCTGTAGTTCGCTCCTTCTGTAACTGCTACAAGGAGTTAAACGGCATACATCAGCACTCCTCTATTAGAGCAGGAGCACAGCTTTTTTGGGAGAACTAAGCACTGGCTATTTGCTGCACAGTAGCCCCATGCAGCACTTAGACTGGGCCTCCATGAAAAGGCAGCGGCCCAGGCTAAGACCCCTTTGTGACCGCTATAAAAATCTGTATTGGTGGTACCTAAGGGGTTTATAATAAGTGCATCAAATGTGTGACTTTTAATTGTCTAAATAGGCCTCAAAATAAAAAGTCTGGTAAGCAACACAGTAGCAATGGGTGTGGTAATAGAAAATGAAAGATCTGTTCCATGTCATCTGCAAGAGAGAACGTGGGTGACTCTGCTGCGAAATTGGTCTCCACACGTGTGGAAAGCATTACATTTGTGAAAATGAATAACGCATGGATCCTTGAGGATTTCCATACACCTCTCACTGATGCCAACAAGTAATCCTTCCATTGCTGACACAATTTCTTGGTGGTCCAATGCCCAAGAGGTTACCTCACAGGCCAGGTACATAACAATCTGATGTTCCCAGCATTAATTAATGCTAGGAGTATCAGGTACTTACAGTGGAGGAAATAATTATTTGACCCCTCACTGATTTTGTAAGTTTGTCCAATGACAAAGAAATGAAAAGTCTCAGAACAGTATCATTTCAATGGTAGGTTTATTGTAACAGTGGCAGATAGCACATCAAAAGGAAAATCGAAAAAATAACTTTAAATAAAAGATAGCAACTGATTTGCATTTCATTGAGTGAAATAAGTATTTGAACCCCTACCAACCATTAAGAGTTCTGGCTCCCACAGAGTGGTTAGACACTTCTACTCAATTAGTCACCCTCATTAAGGACACCTGTCTTAACTAGTCACCTGTATAAAAGACACCTGTCCACAGAATCAATCAATCAAGCAGACTCCAAACTCTCCAACATGGGAAAGACCAAGAGCTGTCCAAGGATGTCAGAGACAAAATTGTAGACCTGCACAAGGCTGGAATGGGCTACAAAACCATTAGCAAGAAGCTGGGAGAGAAGGTGACAACTGTTGGTGCGATTGTTCGAAAATGGAAGGAGCACAAAATGACCATCAATCGACCTCGCTCTGGGGCTCCACGCAAGATCTCACCTCGTGGGGTGTCAATGGTTCTGAGAAAGGTGAAAAAGCATCCTAGAACTACACGGGAGGAGTTAGTTAATGACCTCAAATTAGCAGGGACCACAGTCACCAAGAAAACCATTGGAAACACATTACACACGCAATGGATTAAAATCCTGCAGGGCTCGCAAGGTCCCCCTGCTCAGGAAGGCACATGTGCAGGCCCGTCTGAAGTTTGCCAATGAACACCTGAATGATTCAGAGAGTGACTGGGAGAAGGTGCTGTGGTCTGATGAGACCAAAATAGAGCTCTTTGGCATTAACTCAACTCGCTGTGTTTGGAGGAAGAAAAATGCTGCCTATGACCCCCAAAACACCGTCCCCACCGTCAAGCATGGGGGTGGAAACATTTTGCTTTGGGGGTGTTTTTCTGCTAAGGGCACAGGACAACTTATTCGCGTTAACGGGAAAATGGACGAGAGCCATGTATCGTGAAATCCTGAGCGACAACCTCCTTCCCTCTGCCAGGAAACTGAAAATGGGTCGTGGATGGGTGTTCCAGCACGACAATGACCCAAAACATACAGCAAAGGCAACAAAGGAGTGGCTCAAGAAGAAGCACATTAAGGTCATGGAGTGGCCTAGTCAGTCTCCGGACCTTAATCCAATCGAAAACCTATGGAGGAGCTCAAGCTCAGAGTTGCACAGAGACAGCCTCGAAACCTTAGGGATTTAGAGATGATCTGCAAAGAGGAGTGGACCAACATTCCTCTAAAATGTGCGCAAACTTGGTCATCAATTACAAGAAGCGTTTGACCTCTGTGCTTGCAAACAAGGGTTTTTCCACCAAGTATTAAGTCTTTTTTTGTTAGAGGGTTCAAATACTTATTTCACTCAATGAAATGCAAATCAGTTGCTATCTTTTATTTAAAGTTATTTTTTCGATTTTCCTTTTGATGTGCTATCTGCCACTGTTACAATAAACCTACCATTGAAATGATACTGTTCTGAGACTTTTCATTTCTTTGTCATTGGACAAACTTACAAAATCAGTGAGGGGTCAAATAATTATTTCCTCCACTGTATATACCTCGCCAGCAACCTCAGGTGCCAGAGGTTGCTGGCGAGGTATATAAGAGGTTGCAGTATTTTAAGCTGCATGTGGTATTTGGTTTTGCTAGGACGGTACTTTGTGCTGTACTGTGGTATTGCTGCCCCCCCTACTTCTGTTGTCCCTGCCTACTTGTTGCTTGTGTTGGCCCTAGTTGGACTTGCCTACACTTTGGGACCACTTTTAGGTTATTTTCCACTGTTCCCAGTCCACCCCTTGCTGCACATCACCTGCCTTATTTATCAGGTTTAATACTTTACTTCTAATGCTATTACTACTGTTACTACTAATACTACCCTTACACAGCTATATATATATATCTTGTCTGTCAGGTTCTATACTGCTGACATAACTATCCTTGCTACTACTGCTCCTACTACTACTACCCTTTCACAACTCCTGCTCTGTCCATAATGTACATCATTTTTGGACCACGTGTTTAGAAGAAGTCCCTGCTTTTTCAAATACTACAAAACACAGACAAACATCTTCCCACATGAAGGGATGATTTTTGGACTGGTTGTTCAGAACAAGCCATCACTTCTTCCGATATAACCATGTGTTTATAAACAATGCCAGACATCTTCCTCCAAAAGGGATCATTTTGAAATGTTTTTTAATTTTAAATAACTTAACAAATCCAAAGGTGCACAGTGTTTTAAACATGCTGTTTGTTACCATTCATTTACCTACAAATAAATATGTCACTTTGACATTACCAATACTATGACAAGGGGAAATACTGAATCCAGAGATAGATTCTGGCGGCTATAGCAACCACAGAAATTAATCAAGTAATCAAAGAACGTTCTTTGATTACATTACCAATACTATCTTGTCGATAAAGAACTTGAATGTATTTGCATACAGCCCTCGGAAACCCCAGAATATCATACATAACTTTTCAGGGTAATCTGAGCACTGTCAATTTGGGTTGAATTTATTCGTACTCAAGTCTAATCCGGCCAATATTTTTTAGAATCAGACCTAAAACAAATTTCAAGAAAATCACTCATCTCTACTCATTAATTATTACAACTTATCAATAGTAAAATAAGCTCTAGATATGATTCAAGCATAGCGAATAATGCATTGCATGCAACACAATTCCTTTTGCCATGCATAGTAAAGGATCTTTTGTCAGTTTGTAATGTACTAAGTTAGAAGTTACTAGGTTTCCAAGTAAAGGTTATCCCACAGGTTCCTATGCTGCCCTGTGAATATTTTGTTCCATTGTTATAACAAAACCTTTTTAAGCATCAAAACTTGGCTTCCTTGCAGACTGGTGAATATTTTCTAAAAATAGCAAAGAAGTTACATTCCCATGGGTTCTCTGTATCATTTCAGCATTGCACCACCATATTCTCAGTTGATGTTCTCATAGTTTGTTAATTTCCTCAGTCTATTTATATTTTTGTTAGGAATTGCTTGCACCAAAAACTTTGATTCTGGGCATTAGCAAATGATTACCTGTCCCAAAATGTTACATGGGTTCATCTCAGTACAAAATGAATTGGTCAGATCAGATCATGTACAACTATATGCCACCTTCAGTCAACTACAATCTGTACAACTACCACTAGCACAGCATGCACAAATTGCTACAGATATAATGTTACTCTATAAACAATGAAAATGGAGGCAGTTTAACTTGCACTTCTATATTTACTTTTTGTTACAATGACATTTAAGGAAGAAAGTACACTGTGTCTGAATAAATGTCAACATCAAAGGCAATTTTTTTTTATACCAAAACAGATAGCTCTGTATAATTACTAAATGTGTTGTGTAAAGAAGTGGAGCAGATGGATGATTCTTTGTTTGCCCTAGTAGAACCCTAACTAATGACTGAGAAAATGTAATACTATTGGATATATGCCAATTAACGGTTCCTCCTTGTGTAGAAATATTCACAATCTAATGAAACCATGTCTAAAGGGATAGTAGAGTTGCAAAAAAAAATTTGTGAACCTACTGGAATTTCCTAGTTATTTTATTCACAATTATAGACAATTACATGTTACTGAACTTATGACGCACACATAGTTGTGCATATTAAGCAGACGTCCCCAGTGCTAGGATAAAAAGTAAGCGAACCTGTGGATTTCATAACGTGAATAACCTGTTGAGCCCCATTGATTAGCATTTGACGCTTTAGAATCCAATATTCTCTAACTCAGTGTTCCTAAACTCCATTCCTCAGGCCCCACCTGCTGGTCATGTTTTCAGGATTTCCTTAGTATTGGGCAGGTTATATAATTACTGTCAATACCTTAGGACTTACCACAGGAATTCATTCTGTGGGATATTCTCAAATCATGACTGATAGTTTGCCCCCGAGGACTGGAGTTGAGGCACACTGCTCTAACGCTGGGTTCAGACCTGAGCGTTTCTGAGACGCGCGTTTTCCGCGGGTTTTTTACGTGTTTTACACGCGCTTTTGTGCGCGCTTTGGCAATAGTAAACGCGCGCTTTACGCGCGCTTGTGTGATTGACTGCAGTGTTGTCCAATGACCAAATGTCCCTGTCTATATGAAGTTTGGCCTTTCCAGCATGTTGCAAATTCATAAGCGCGTTGGCTCGAACGCGTTTTCAGTGTCAAAAACGCGCAAAAATACAAGCGCTGCGCATTCCCATTGAAGTCTCTGGGCCAAAACGCGTGACAAACGCCCCAAAAAAGCTCAAGTACTTGTTTATGCGTGGCGTTTTTCAGCGCGCTCGAACGCTCTGTAAAATGCGAAAATGTGAACCAGTCCCATAGGGAAGCATTGGTTTGCATCAGTTATGCGTTTTACAGCGCGTTCGAACAGCTGTAAAACACGCAAGTGTGAACTGAGGGTAAATGAGGCAGCAGCGAAACACCAAATCATGATGCTCCCTTCACCATGATTTACAGTTAGATGAAGTTTTAGTGTTGGCTAGTGATGAGCGGCAAGGGCTATATTCGATTTCGTGATATGTCACAAATATATGGGCCAATATTCGCCATAGATTCGCAAATTCACGGTTATTTTCTTGATTGTGAAAAATCGGCAATGTAATATTCGTGTAATGCACGCTCAATACAGGCGTGGGTCACTTTGGGTACATTTTTCAAGCTGCTAGAAGTTTACTGAGACTCGAGATAATGGTTGGCATGGCAGAACATTACAATAGCTTTATATATGCAGGTAGAGTGCTCCAATATATATTTGCAATTGCAAAAGATCGGCAATTAATGATGCACATATTTTTGCTAATACGCTCAGCTGGGTGACATCACAGCACTATGTATGTATGGACAACAGAACCCTACCTAACACCCTGCACCTTAACCTATCAGCTACTCTATAAATCAATGTAACCTACATGGACTATCTCCCCTATCTGAATTAGGGCACTTTACACTTGCGCTTTCATTTTCCGACATAGAGTTCCGTTGCCGGGGCTCTATGCTGGAAAAACTGATCAGTCACATCCCCATGCATTCTGAATGGAGAGAAACTGTTCAGGATGCATCAGGATGTCTTTAGTTCAGTCTTTTTGACATTTCAGGACGGAAATAATACCGCAGCATGCTGCGGTATTATCTCCTTCCTGAAATGCTGGAACACATGCCTGAATGCCGGATTAAGTCCCATTGACTTACATTAGTGCTGGATCCGGCATTGAGAAATACCTGAAGGACGGATCCGTCCTTCGGGTCTGCGCATGTGCAGACCTTTAAAACTGTAAACAAAAAAAATACAAGACGGATCCGTCTATCCGCATGACAAGAGGACAGATGGATCCGCACTTGCAATGCATTTGTGAGACGGATCCGCATCCGGATCCGTCTACAAATGCTTTAAGTTGTTATGCGGTATGACTGATGCGGCGGGTAGTTCCAGTGACGGAACTACTTGCCGAATCCTCACAACGCAAGTGTGAAAGTAGCCTTATATATTGTAAGAGGGCGCAAGGTGTCGTCATGGACGGACGATACGTGTCACCGAGGTTCCTGGCCTCGGTGAGGTGAGAGCCGGGTTTTTTATGTGTCAGCAGCAGCTAGTGCTGTTTGACATTGTCAGTTAGTTTGGCTGCAAAGCCAATCCGGGCCGGCTCTTACTGGGAGTAGGCAAAGAGTTGGGTGGGTGCCTACTCCCCACGGTCCAGGCCGGACTTTTGCCGGGCCTTTAAAGGCAGCCTCCTCAGCAGCTGAGGGAGATGATTGTCCTGGAGCTGCTGTTAGGCTGTGGAGTCATTTGAGTTTGGGAGTTCTGATCCATTCTGTGCTATGTGGAGTTCCCTGGGCTGGAAGCCAGAGCCCAACAAGGAGGAGTGCAGACGGCCCGGAAACCTGAAGTCGACTGTCTTGCGGCTGGACTGACAGCCAGGTGCGAACCTGCACCTAAAACCTCCCAGGTGACTGAAACCTGTACGGGACTGTTTTGTTTTGCCTTAATACTTCTGATGTATGTGCATTAACACCAAGAGACTGTTTGTCGCTTATTTTTGTGCAAGTGTAAATAAAACACTGTTGATTGCACGTTCTGGACTCCTTGTTTTGCCTCGGTACTGCACCCGCACCGCTATCTACCAGAGCGACTCCCCACATTTGGTGTCGGATGCGGGCATGCGCAGTGAGGCTGGCGTGAACGCCGAAAATTTTTGTTTTTGCTGGGCACGACTGGATGTCCTATATTAGGCCGGCAAAGTTGCAGCCTGTGTCCCCGGACAAAATGGAGGCGGTTGTAAAAGCCCTTGTGGAGGCTAACTTGCAGCAGCGGGAGGCCAACAAGCAGCAGCAGGAGACCAACCAGCTACTACTACAGCAGGTGATGGCCTTACAAGCTGCAGGAGCGCCCCACCACGACCATGATGCCCGGAAAGCGGTCCGTGCAGCGATTCCCAAGATGACCCCCGAGGATGATGCTGAGACCTATCTGGCGGTCTTTGAGAAGGTAGCCGTGAGGGAGAAGTTACCCCGTGACCAGTGGGCCGAGGTGGTCGCTCCGTTCCTGGCATCCGACCCCAGCAAGTTTTTTTGACCTATCAGATGACCAGGCTGCTGATTACCCCACGGTGAAGGGGGAGATCCTGGCCAGACTGGGGGTAAACGTGTTGGTCCGGGCTCAGCGGGTCCACCAGTGGGACTTTAAAACGGCTGAACCCGCCAGGCCGCAGTACTTTGAGTTGCTGCACAGGTTGCAAAAGTGGCTGCAGCCTGAGGTTCTAAGTCCGGCTGCTATGCTGGACCGGCTGCTGGCCGACATCTTTTGGAGGGCCCTGCCTTATCCCCTCCAGCACTGGGTCGGCCAGGCGTCTCCGGTATGTGCCCTGGAGATGGTGGACCTGGTGGAGCGTTACGAGGCCACCAGAAACCTGCAGGGGAGTCTTGCTGGGAAGGGGTCAGTCAAACCCCGGAGGCCTCCACCCCAGTTCCGACGTCCAGCGACAGAGAGGCCTGCACGGAATGTACCCCCTGCGGATCCGGCTCCCATGGTATGCTGGAGGTGTCAGGAGCCAGGCCACATCAGGGCCGACTGTCCGCATCGGGGTGAGCCGATGGAAGGGAACTACGGCTATCGCCACTCCCTGTATGCACGGAAGCTGTGTGCAACTGGCACCCGTGAGGTGCAGGACAATAACCATCTGTGTCAGGTAGAGGTGGGAGATTCTCTGGCGGTGGCCCTGCTGGACTCCGGGAGTCTAGTCTCCCTGGTAAGGGCTGCCCTGGTACGGCCTGTGGAGTATACTGGCCGTAAAATCGGGGTCCTGTGCATCCACGGAGACCTAAAAGACTACCCCACTGCACTAGTGACTTTGTCCACAGCGGCTGGTAAGTGGACCCACGAGGTGGCTGTCGCTACTAAACTCCCACACGAACTGATACTTGGGAGGGACTTCCCAGGTTTTCCGGCGCTGTGGTATCTGATGGACCCGAGACAGGGGTAACCCTAGTAGAGTGGCCTGATACCACTGGAAGGCCCGAACCCTGGGAGCCCGAATCTGAAGGGCCAGCGGTAGGGGTGACCACTGCTTCAGCGGTAGAGGGGGAGACAACCCCACTGAGTGTAATGGTGGGAGACACGGAGGACTTGCCACCGGGACCTGAGTTGGCAGACCTCAATGTCTCCGGGGGAAATTTTGGGACCGCACAATACCGGGACCAAACCCTAACCAGGGCCTGGGAAAGTGTTGTAATGATTGATGCTAAACCCCAGAAACCTGGGGCTGAATTAATGTTCCCACGATTTATTGTTCTTCAGGATATGTTGTATCGGGTGAACCAAATCCGAGGTGAGCCCGTTGAACAGCTGGTGTTGCCCACCGCATATCGCAAGCTTGTTATGGAGCTTGCCCACCAACATGTTCTTGGGGGACACATGGGGTGGCAGAAAACGCAGGACAGCGTACTACGGCGATTTTACTGGCCCAGTTTTTTTAAGGAAATAGAGGAGTTCTGTAAGTCCTGTCCGACCTGTCAGGTAAATAGCCCCCAGCCGCATTACAGAAGTCCCCTGGTCCCTCTCCCAATAATTGAGGTCCCATTCGAGCGTATTGCCATGGATCTGGTCGGACCCGCACCGAAGTCTGCTAGGGGTCACCAACATATCCTGGTGATTCTGGACTATGCTACTCGATATCCAGAGGCGGTGCCTCTGCGACATACCTCGGCTAAGCTCATTGCAAAAGAGTTAATGGAAATGTTTTCCGTGTGGGCCTGCCAAAAGAGATTCTGACCGACCAAGGGACCCCTTTTATGTCCAAAGTTATGAGGGAACTGTGTAAATTGTTGCGTATAAAGCAGTTACGGACGTCCGTTTACCATCCGCAAACAGACGGTCTTGTCGAAAGGTTTAACCAAACTCTAAAAATATGTTAAAAAGGGTGGTGTCCAGAGATATGAAGGACTGGGACCTGCTTCTGCCCTATCTCATGTTCGCCGTGCGAGAGGTGCCCCAGGCCTCTACTGGGTTCTCGCCCTTCAAACTGCTTTATGGCAGACACCCTCGGGGCCTGTTGGATATCGCCAAGGAAGCGTGGGAACAACAGCCTGTCCCCCACAAAAGTGTCATTGAGTATGTCACCCAGATGCAGGAACGGATGGAAAGGGTGTTGCCGCTGGTCCGGGAGCATATGGAGGCAGCGCAACAAGCCCAGAGTAGGGTGTATAATCGTCAGGCTCGGGTACGGAACTTCAACCCGGGAGATAGGGTTTTGGTTCTGGTGCCCACCCTTGACAGCAAGTTCCTAGCTAGGTGGCAGGGCCCCTATGAGGTTATCGAGAAAGTAGGGGAAGTAAATTACAAAGTACACCAGCCAGGGCGGCGCAAGCCGGAGCAGGTGTACCACGTGAATTTACTGAAGCCGTGGAAAGACAGGGACACGGCCGACGACAACAGCCCCCGGCCAGGGCTTCTAGATGACAAGGGTCCAGCCCCACAGTTCGAGGCCTGCGAAGCTGTAGTCACGGTAAAAATTGCAGACAGCTTGTCTTCCAAACAAGTTCAGGAAGTCAGGGAGTTCATCAGTCGGAACACAGATGTGTTCTCGGACCTCCCTGGCCGCACGTCTCTCTTCCAACATGACAGCCTCAGGCCAAAATCCGGTTAAAACCATACCGGGTACCCGAGGCTCGGCGACGGGCCATCATGGACGAAGTGCAATTAATGTTGAAGCTCGATGTCATTAAGGAGTCGAAAAGTGAGTGGGCCAGTCCCATAGTCCTAATACCCAAGCCGGATGGGACGTTGCGGTTCTGCAACGATTTTCGCAAGTTAAATGAAGTGTCCAAGTTTGATGCGTATCCCATGCCCCGGGTAGATGAGCTTGTTGAGAATTTAGGGCAAGCCCGTTATTTTTCTGTGCTCGACCTCGCTAAAGGGTACTGGCAGGTACCCTTAACGGAGTCGGCTAAGGAAAAAACCGCTTTGTTACCCGCAGGGCCTGTATCATTACAAAGTATTACCCTTTGGCCTGCATGGCGCCCCACCACCTTCCAAAGGTTAATGGATATTGTGCTGCGACCTCATCGCCGGTACGCCTCGGCCTACTTAGATGATGTAATCATCCACAGCGCCCGACTGGGAAAGCCATTTGCCCAAAGTGCAGGCGGTAGTGGATGCCCTGAGGAAAGCTGGACTAACCGCCAATCCAAAGAAATGTGCGATTGGGTTGGAAGAGACCAAATATCTGGGATATGTTATTGGGCGGGAGTCATCAAGCCGCAGGTAACTAAGGTAGAAGCCATACGCAACTGGCCCCGACCGGTCACCACCAGGCAGGTAAAGTCCTTCCTGGGAATGGTAGGGTACTACATGCGGTTTGTGCCCCACTTTGCCACAATAGCAGCGCCGTTGACAGACTTGTTGAAGGGGCGAAAGTCTGGAAAGGTTAGCTGGAGTGAAAAGGCGGAGGAGGCTTTCTCTGCGTTGAAGTCGGCCCTGAGTGGGTCCCCGGTTTTGGTGACACCCGACTTCAACAGGGAGTTCGTCGTACAGACCGACGCCTCAGAGGTAGGCCTCGGTGCTGTGCTGTCTCAGGAGGTCAACGGGAAGAACATCCCGTTGTCTTCCTGAGCCGTAAGCTCAGTCCCGCCGAGTCCAGGTATAGTATAGTGGAGAGGGAGTGCCTGGCTATCAAGTTGACACTCGAATCTCTCCGCTACTACCTGTTAGGGAGGAGGTTCCGTCTGGTGACCGACCATTCCCTCTCAAGTGGATGAGCCAGGCCAAGGAGAGGAATGCTCGGGTCACCAGGTGGTTCCTATCCCTGCAGAACTTCAAGTTCTCTGTCGAACACAGGGCAGGCCGCTTGCAGGGTAACGCAGATGCCCTGTCCCGCGTCCACTGCCTCACATGTGTTCACCCCTCAGGGTTGAACAAAGGGGGTGTGTAAGAGAGCGCAAGGTGTCGTCATGGACGGACGATACGTGTCACCGAGGTTCCTGGCCTCGGTGAGGTGAGAGCCGGGTTTTTATGTGTCAGCAGCAGCTAGTGCTGTTTGACATTGTCAGTTAGTTTGGCTGCAAAGCCAATCCGGGCCGGCTCTTACTGGGAGTAGGCAAAGAGTTGGGTGGGTGCCTACTCCCCACGGTCCAGGCCGGACTTTTGCCGGGCCTTTAAAGGCAGCCTCCTCAGCAGCTGAGGGAGGTGATTGTCCTGGAGCTGCTGTTAGGCTGTGGAGTCATTTGAGTTTGGGAGTTCTGATCCATTCTGTGCTATGTGGAGTTCCCTGGGCTGGAAGCCAGAGCCCAACAAGGAGGAGTGCAGACGGCCCGGAAACCTGACGTCGACTGTCTTGCGGCTGGACTGACAGCCAGGTGCGAACCTGCACCTAAAACCTCCCAGGTGACTGAAACCTGTACGGGACTGTTTTGTTTTGCCTTAATACTTCTGATGTGTGTGCATTAACACCAAGAGACTGTTTGTCGTTTATTTTTGTGCAAGTGTGAATAAAACACTGTTGATTGCACGTTCTGGACTCCTTGTTTTGCCTCGGTACTGCACCCGCACCGCTATCTACCAGAGCGACTCCCCACAATATCTAAGTTAAAGGGATTCTGTCACGGCATTTGACGCTATAGAGCTGCGGACATGCACGGCTAGATCGCCGCTAGCATGTCCGCAATATAGCAGTAGAATAGCTCTGGGTGCTTTTATTTTCTTTAAAAATTATTTTATTGATATGCAAATTAACATTAAGGTGCCCAAGGGCGGTACTAACCTTCCTGTGCCTAGCCACGCCCCATGTGAAGGAGCCCAGCACCGCCTGCGTCTGCCAAATCTCCTCCTTGCTCGCATTGCGAGATCTCACTGAAGCAAGGAGGAGATTCGGCGGACGCAGGCGGTGCTGGGCTCCTTCACATGGGGGCGTGGCTGGGCTCCAGGAAGGTTAGTACTGCCCAGAAAATAAAAGCACCCAAAGCTATTCTACTGCTATATTGCGGACATGCTAGCGGGAATCTAGCCGTGCATGTCCGCAACTCTATAGGGTCAAATGCCATGACAAAATACCTTTAACTGTCTAATTATACAGCAAAGCACAGAGCACAGCAATCACGCTGCTGTCTCTCTCAGAACTCCATTACACTAAAGAAAATGGCTGCTGGGGAGGCTCCTTATATAGTAAGGGGTAGACAACTTTCCTATTGGTTGCTAGAGATGTTACTAAGCTCAGACATTGCAGCCTTCTCATTGGCCACGCAAGCAAGAGGGAGGTTACTGATAAAAAAAAAATGTTGTATATTCAAAATTACAAATATAAAGCACTATATTCTAAATATTACCGAATCCTCAAAGTTGCGATATTCGCAATAAATATTCGCGATTCGAATATTCGTGCCCAGCACTAGTGTTGGCATTAGTGTTGGCACTAGTGTTGGCATTAGTGTTGGCACTAGTGTTGGCACTAGTGTTGGCACTAGTGTTGGCATTTTTTCACCAAACATTTTATCCTGGAATTCGCTACTATTAACATATATATTGTTGTTTATATAAAATTGCCTGAATGTTTCACAAAGCTTATAGCTAAGTGTTCTATTGACAAATGAGACAACAGTAGAACTTTTTCACTGCAGCACACCGTCAAATACGGCAGACGGGAGAACATTATGCAACTGTGCTGAGTGGTGTAGTTGTGACTCAAACACTAGGGTGAGAGAGTAAATTTACTACAGTAAACAGCATTATCTACGGTATGTGTTTCTTCTCTCTCTCTCTCTCTCTCTCTCTCTCTCTCTCTCTCTCCCCCCTCTCTTTCACTCCTCCTCTCTCCATAGACTTCCATGGGAAACATTAATGTCTATGTTATCAGTGAATTGAGAGTGAATGATCAGTTCAGATGAAAGGTAGTAGAAGAACTGACTTATAAATGGAAAAATACATTTTATAGAAGTAATTAATCTTTATTGTAGCTTGTTTTATTCATGTATATAAAATTTGCTGAAAGGACAGTTGGACACGTTAAATGTACACGTTTTATTTATTTTTTCTCAGACTTTTATTTTAGTGCCACTATCCAATTTGAAGCTTGCATTAGCTAGCTGTACAATGGTCTTGGATGTCTAAAGGTATAGTGGTGGAAATGCAAATCCAGCATATAGTCAAAAAAGCTTACATTGGAAATATCAGTGATTAAATATTTACATCTTTAACAAGTGTGACAATGACTGTGCAGGTCCCAGGGATCTCAAAATAAAGATGTGCACAGGGAGTTCCTGGTTTGCCCACTCATATCTGAATATTTGGTTTTACTGCTGCAACCAAAGAAATAGACACCCTGGTGACAGTCCTAGTGTCCCATGCAGAACAGATAACTTTGGGAAGCATTACTGCTTGGATCTATGTACTAGGCTTGGTTCTTTTACCATATCTAAGCAGTAAGCTAGGTTACCATTCCTGTGCTCTAGGTTTGAAACTTTTAACAGTTTTTTGCATGCTCACATATGCAGAACGTGTAGCAGTGGTGGCCCGCAGGCATTGCTGTTCTGCTCACCTGCCTCAGAACCCGGCAGCACAAGCCTGTCTCCTACTGATCCCTACTGCATGAATTTCTTCATTAGGGATGTGGTTTAAGTTCACAACCTCTCTTTAAATAGGTTCTGTATCCATGGGTTAGGGTGCCTTCACAGAAAATTGGCAGAAAATTCTGCGACTGAAAATCAGTTTCATTCATTGCAGTAGGGCAGCAAGCACATGGATTTCTGCAAGCTCCGGTAAGGTGAATGGAATTAATTTTCAGTCACAGAATTTTCTGCCACAAAATCTGTCGCGTGTGAAGGCACCCTAACACTTTAATCACTCTAACATCTATCTCATGAACAATTTAACTCCTTCAAACCTAATTCATTTCCAGTAGATAACATGCACATGCAAAATGCCTCCACATTGCGTACATAAAACGCACAGATATGTATTATTCTCCTGTGAAACCAAAACTCCAGAGAGATCAGCAAATTCTGCTTACAGAAAGCATCTGAGAGACAAGACGGCAGAGTGATCAGCCAAATACAGCTTTACAGACACTACTGCAAGCTGAGGGACTACAGCTCAGACACCTAACCCCATAGCACCATTAGTACCAGCAAACCACGCAAATATATACTCATTCAACCTGCCACCATACCTTCTCAACTGGTGCCAGAATTGAACTTTGTATTTTCTACTGCTAGATGTACTAACTTATATTTTGCACTTAGTAAAAGGAGACTGTTATACGTTTACATCTGGCCTGATTGTTCAAACACTGCACCAAACCACAGGAGGCCACAGCCTAAAGGAGTATGCTGTGACACAACACAACATCAGGGCCACAACTACTCCCATCTTCTGTATCAGCTTCTGAGAGGCTCGCTGCACATATCAACTCGGAGGGTGTAAAGTCTATCTCCACTACCGTAAAGGAGGTGAGAAGTTTTCTGGGATTACAGGATATTACCAACATACATAGTATACTTTACCATGATTGCAGAGCCACCACAAGAGCTCCTGAATAGACATCCCAAGAAATACTTAAAAAGCCAAATATTAGTAGAGTGGATTTCCAGCTGTTGAGGCAGAAATTAATTAAACCTCTCATGTTTAGCAGCATGGTAGGGATCACTGAGCCCTGAACACCACCCGTACCCCTATCCCTACCTACTTTAATTACACGATCCACCCTACATAGTGGCCCAAAGCTGGATTACAATCCCTTCTTGAATAAGTGCTGGGGTCAAGCAGGGAAGGAAATAACAGGAAAAAAATAAAGTAGTGATGGATAGGCACCAATAAATAACAGTGAATAGACCGGAAAATAAACAAGCTGGGTCAGACCTGAAGAGATGGTCCAGAGATGGACCTTTCGTCTTTCCAGCTACAACTTAGTTGTCAAGTACAGAACCTAATGATAATGTCGAGGCCTTATCCCCACTACCAAAATGTGAAGAACCTTCTCAGAATGAAGATGCCTGGGAAAAAGGAGATGGCAGTCTTCTACACCAAGTTTTCCCAGTGGAATACAGTCAACCTTAAAGGAAAAGGACTAAAGAGCAATATACTCTCAACAACAGAGCTCAGAGCCACTCCAGGAGAAAGAACAGTGGGACAAACTTCAAGCAGATGCGATGGGGTGATGGGAGAGTTGCAACATGTCCTTATCAGTGGAATTTCTTAAAGGCAATGCAGACCCAGAATTGATAAGATTATTGAGATAAAGAACATATCTGTTCAGGAGCAGATATTTTTTTTTTTTGCACTAACCTCTTCATTAGGTAAGTAACACCATAGTTAAAACAAGTTTTTTTCAAACTTATCCTGGGTATATTCATCCTTAAGGCACCGAATACAGCATTCTTCATGCTGACGTATATTCACTTAGTAATCATAGGGAAAGAAAAATAAATGTGTCATGTACTGTCATGTATTATCTATGAATTATGAGATAATTGTAAGATAATTGTATATATTATTGCATATATTACTGTATATATTTTTGGAGATTTTGGGGATTAACATCTTGGGGTTAGTTAGGTTGGGTGGTGGGTGTTTGGGGGATATATTTTTTCGTGTGTAACTTTCTATACAAGCTGGTCAGCCCCAGTCTGACTCGGGAGTTGAACTATGGACTGAAAAGCTCGGGGTTATCCTCTGGAACTTTGTTGGGAGGCCGGCTTGTGTGTTCGGTAGGTGAAGGGATAGAAGTTAAGTTGGGGTTAGAGGGGTTAGAGGTTGAGAATAAGTCCAGTCTCCAGCAGCATTAGTTCCCTAATGATGCCACCTTGATGAGCTAGTGCATTGTCATCCATGAAAGATTACTATATTTTTCGCCCTATAAGGCCGCATCCGGCCCATAAGGGCGCACCTAGGCCACGACCTCTGCATGCACCATCAGCAACACGGCCACTAGCACGTCCCTTACTGGCCGCATTCTTAATGCTTAAAAGTATGTCACACATACTGTAGCGTAGGATTTGTAAGTGTATGCGGCAATAAGTTGCGGTATTTGGGATGCGCAAACTTTACACAGGAGATGTAACCCTGATAATGTCACAGAGTAGCATACACCGTCTTCGGATAAAGTACAGCATATGTCTGTGATATGTATGAAATGCAAACACACTGATGTTGTACAAATAATGTAAATTTCCCCAAAATACACTGGTTTCACCTGTGGTACATTATTTGACACAGAGAGCACATGCTGTGGACAGTAGATGTTGCACAAGTAATGTCAATTTCCCCAAAATACACTGTTTTTACCTGTGGTACAGTATTTGACACAGAGAGGCAAATGCAGTGGACAGTAGATGTTGCATAAATAATGTAAATTTACCCAAAATACACTGGTTTCACCTGTGGTACAGTATTTGACAAGAAGAGGCACACGCTATGGACACTGGATTAGGCCCGAATTATTTAGATTCGCGTATCAGACACTCTTTTTGGATGACAGACAGTATATGTCCCATAAAACCACAGAATACGGACACTATATTAGACCCAGATTGCTGCTGTGAAACACATCCAGTAGTCATTAAAGGCATTGTGGGGTCTTTGAAAAGCATTTGGTATTAAATCTGTCCCTTCCTTAGCACGGATGTCCCTGACACTGCTGTTAAATATATTGTTGATCTAAAACACACACACGGTAGTCCTTAAAAGGAGTTTTGGGCCTTTGAAAAGCTTTCTCTAACTAAAATCGCTAAAATTCGTTCCCTGCTCTGTCTTTACCTTCCTACCCGATGCTCTCCCTGACTACGACTAATCCGAGCATGTGTCTTCGGGTGCTATAATAACCTCCAATGACGCATTCCGGCCAGCCAATCACTGTAATGCCAGCAGCTAACATGGCTACTGGCATTACAGTGTGAACAATACTCAGCTGCACCTTTATAGGCGGCCTAAAACCCGCAAAACGTGCAGGGCGGAGACTCGAGCATTTCGCTCGAGCACATGCGGTACTCAGCCAAGTACCGCCATGTGCCCAACATAGTGATGCTCGAGCCAAACCGGTACTCAGCCGAGCATGCTCACTCATCACTACCATTTCCACTGCATTTCAACCCTGCCTCAAAAATGGCCTGCTAACATAATTTCATTTAACGTATCTTCTCCTTAGCTCAGGAGAAACTGTTAACGAGGACAAGGCAGCTGATATCAGTCTGTCAGAAGTTGCTGTAAAAATGGGTAGTGCTAGAAATCATTGTCTTCTTTTGTTAATCATTGTTACCTCCAATGACACACGTGCAGTTATCATTGCTTGGTTTAAAATAATCTTCACAGGCAAGGACATTACTGTATGTAAGATTGCCCATAAATCAAACATTTATCGGATTATCAATGTTCAATTTCTGTGAAGAAGACTTCATGGCACCAAAAATCCTCAGCAAGTGCCAGAACCATCTCCTAAATAGGATAAAGCTATGGAATCAGGTCACCACCAATGTAGAGCTTGCTCAGGGATGGCAGCAAGAAGGTGTGAATGCATCTGTGTGCAAAGTGAGGCAAAGCCTTTTGAAGGATGGCCTGGTGTCAATAAGGGCAGCAAAGAACCCATTTCCAAGAAAAGATCAGGAACAGACTGATATTCTGCAGTTCAGGGATGAAGCCCCATTCAGACTGTTTAGGACATCTGGAAAAATGATTGAAACATTATTGAAAAAATGTCCTTTGTCATGCTAGCATCCTAAGATCATTCATGTGCAGGGTTGTCTCTCACCCATGGAGCACCATATCACAAGGCAAAAGAGATAACTAAGTGGCTTTTAAACAAAACATTTACATTTTAGGTCCATGGCCATGAAATTCCCCAGATTTCATTCCTATTGAGAACCTGCAGTCGATCCTCAAAAGGTGGGTGGACAAACAAAAACATAAAAAATTGTGATACATTTCAAGCACTGATTAGGCACGAATGGTTTGCTTTCAGTCCAGATTTGGCCCAGGAATTGATACACATGCCAGGGTGAATTACAGAATGGTCAACACTGTAAATATTCAGTCTTTGTATAAACATGATAAATAAAAATACAAACAGTTATAATATGATTATAATTGTACTTTACCATTGAAACATCTGACTAAAAGTTCTAACACTAAAGCAGCAAACTTAGTGAAACCAGAATTTGTGTTAATCTCAAAACTTGACTATCTTCATAAGGGATAATTTATCTTTTTATTTTATTGTAATTTTTAGTAGTTGTTTGACACTATGGCACATTCAATAGCTCCAGTGAGTGTAACCTGCACCTACAATTATAGAAAACCTACCTTTCAATCTACCATGTACGCCACCTGTAAGCTGTGATACTATTTTTGTACATCTAATGTATATGGCAAATCTTTTGCCTGGCAGATTTCCAAACTTATATTTTAAGCCAGAGACAGTCACACAATAGCCTTAACAACCATCTGTTTAAACTCTCTGTAGAAATACATTTATATAAACCTAGACTGAATTTAGCATGAACTGATCATCTGTGCAATCTGGGTGGTCAGCAGAAAAATAATTACTGACATTTTCATCCAATTATCTTCTGCTTCTGTGGTATCTTGGAAGCCCAGTGCAAAGGGTTAATGTATTGTACTTTATGCACTGTTTATCCAACTGGCTGTAGATGGGGAGAATGGGAGTGTTCTAGCTGTTGTCATTAGGCAGGGCTGGCACCACCCTTTCCTCTCTAAGAAAGAAGTTTCATCAGTCTAGTGTTGACAGTGAACAAGAAAACATCTAAGACCAGTGAAGAACAGAGTTACACAGGAAGATCTGTTGCTCTTTGCGTGATAAGCAGCCTAAACTTTGTCAGCACTTGAGGGAAACAATTACTGAAGCATCAGAAGTTCTGGGGCCATACAAGTAGATTTGCAGAGCACTTGTCAGAGAAAGGTAACATATCTATATTCAGGCTACAAACTTCTCTGCATACTGGTGGGACTATACAGCTTCAGGTTATGCATCATATCAGACTGAGGGGCCCTCTGTTCAGAAATTGCATTCCACTAAGGAAACTATAAAGCTTTTATACTACAAGAGTATACAAGTATGCCAAACCTGGAGTGGTGTAGAAATTAGACCGTTTTTGCTCAAAGTCAGACTCACAAAAAGAAGCAGCTACATAAATAGGTCCCAAAAGTTAGAAACAAAATAGGCTAATGAGGCACAAAACCTTCCAAAACAGGAGCATTTTCAATGTAATTAAAATAAAGACTTCTAAAACAGCATTTTGTAAAGTTAAAAACAGGCTCAAATACTTAAATAAATGTACATTTACTGAGCGTGTGTGATCCCCTTCCAAAGCGAGTGAAGAACCAACAGTTGGCTCCTTATGCTGGTACATGGGAGTACATAACAGGGAATATTTATCATCTCTCTTGAGCCTGAAAAGAGGTGTTAAAACATTGCAAACTATAGGATCGTTTACTATCAGAAATATGTCTATATTAGGCATATTTCTGGCGCAATTTGCGACTTTTCCCTGCTCACGCCAGGTCTAAAAAAGTGGGCCTGGTGTGGGCGCAGAAGGGGATAGGCCATCAGGCCCATCTCATTTATCATTTTCTACACCTGTTTTAAACATACAAAGTAGTCTATATTTAAGCCAGCAAGGACGTGGTCTTACATTTAGACCGCGCTGGATCCGTCGAAGTTATGTAGAGGTCGGTGCCTCTCTCCCTCATAGAGCCTTACTGGCTCAGTGTACTGGCACCTGATTAATGTTATTAGCAACCACCTAGCAACACAACACTGGTGGTTACTGTGAACTGTGAATGACTCATGGTTGTAGTTGCCCCTACTGATTCCCTCTAAATCTGCCCCAGCTGGTCAATCTCCTTTTACACACATTTAAGGGTGCCTTCTCAGGTGTTGATTTTGTTGTAGATTTTATGCACAGATTTTGTAGGTGATTTTGTTTCAGATTTCTGTGCAGATTACATTCCCCATTGAAATGAATGTAGACATTCTCTTTCAGAAAATTTGCGATGCATCATTATTTACACTGTGAAGCACAGAGAAGGGATTTACACTTGTCAACTCCCTAGGATCATGGGGAAAGTCGTTATACTGCATATTTTCTGGCAGAGTTTTCCGCCACATGGGTAGGCACCCTAAAGCAGGCAGTAATTAGTGGCGATTGGCCAATAACAAAAGAAGTGAGTTGAACAAGTAACATGTTCTCCTGTTGTTGGGCCCTTTAATGGTAAACATATGCAACTTCTAGGTACAATTTAGTAGTAACTGACAACTGCTGTGTATGTAATTATAAATGTCAATTACAGTCTAGGAGAAACCAATGACAATGTTCCCAATTCTGTAAGATCTTCACATTACTAACACATATTTAATACTTGGAAATGTTTTAGTAAAAGTCCATTACATATGATTTGGCTGTGAGTAATGTTCATTACAGTCTAGGAGAAACCTATGGCACTGTTCTCTTTAACATCTTCTTTAGCAAAGACTGATGCTATAAGCATTGATGGCCTTCGCCGAATTACTTATTGGATTAAGGGTAAAGATGACAGGCGTCCACTATTAAAGTATAGTATATAAATATTCACTGGTAAATTTGGAAACTACTGAATGACTTTTGCAAACTCTTCTGTCTAGCTGGCTCCTCCAAACAGATTGCCAAAACAGGTGCAGATTCTTCTTACTTTCATATGCAGAAGGATTATAGATTGAAAAATTGAACACTTGTGAAAGAGTGTGATGTTTCGCTTTTCTAATAGACTGTGACCATCTGATAAAGTCAGGATACTCACAGGTAGGACTTGCTTTCTGTTTCTTGTGTTATCTCCTCCAGAATGCAGATAATCATGGCAGTATGTTGGCATCCTTTCTAATGAGCTGTGACAGTTTGACTGCAGATTATCAAGAAAAAGCGTGTGCTAGTTTTCCATTGCGTGTGCCCTCTGTTCTACAGATTATCAGAATAGATGCAGTATGTGCTGGCCTCCTACAATCTACTGTAATGTAATGCAGTCATCAAGCTGAGCACTGTCAGAATCACATCTCTGAAATTCCATCCAGGGATGGTGGTGCTTGGCCCTTATCAAAAGTCATTGAAGCATGACAAGAAAATGTTGTCCAGTGTCTCATCTATGTGAACTATCAGTTTTCATGTCACCTCTGTGCTGTTAATTCTGACTTCCCATTTTGATATCTGAGAAGGTTCTTCCCGTCAGTATGAATACATGTTGCATGCAGGTTGGCTTTGTGATTTAAAATCCTTTACTCAGAATTCTGTGATTGACAGTAGTGTTGAGGAAATCGGAGCCGATCAAATTAGACCTCAGGAGAATTTAGAAAAATTTGATTCGCCGCAAAGTCGAATTTCCTCATGCTTCGTGCTAACGAATTTATTTTTCCTGAAATGGAGGTAAAAAAAATATACATATTCACCTTATCCATTTGCTCATGGAGAGACTATCACAGCATCTTGATTGAAGAAACTGCGCAAACTCACGTCACTGGATGTCACTGGGCCCGGCCAGCGTGATGGCGTCATCACGTCACCTCTTGAGATTTCGCACGGTTTCTTCAATCAAGATGGATAAAGTGAGTATGAAAGGCCTCCATTTTAACATTAGATGCCGCAATCAGCGATCAGCATTTTAAAACAGCAATCAAAAGTGTGATTCGCTCACCCTACTCATCACATTTATATCCATATCGTTCAATTATTTATTACCATTGTTTGCCCATTTGTTCAAACTGACCTGTTCACTTGAGGTTAGACACAGATACATGGGTGTCGTATCCTGATTATTGTGATTTTGTATTTTCCATAACAAATTCATAGTCCCACAAAGCATATGCATGGATGATATTCAGTCAGAATTCAGATTAGACAGCGGAACACATCTACTGTCTATGTAGCTCACCACTTTTCTTAACCCTTTGATTTCCACTGTGCGTGGCATATAGGGCTACAGAGAATCATTTAACAGCTATTACTGTCTGATTCTTTATAACTGCAAAGCTTTTATATAGAATGTCTTCGGTTTGAAAACACCTCAAGGACAACAAACATTTTATTACATTTTTGTGATATTTTCTGTATAGAAATGTGAGATCTGCCTTTTGAATAAAGCAACATATTACTTATGTGATATACTGTAAAATAGAATTATGACGATCAATGATAAAGTCACCGATTCATTAAAAAATTGAAGCATATTTTGCTGTTTCTGGGTTAAAAATGGCTTAGCATAAATGACAATAAAATGAATCAATTACAGTCCAGTGTTGTTTTTCTCCTATATTTTTACCCTGAACCTGGTATAGCCACTTTAATGTGTATGCTTTTAATTTCATGATTCTCACTTGACACTGCAATCCATAAGGGATATGACAGCACTGTGAACAGTCAGTAGGATGCGCTCACATTTTATAAAAGGACAAACAGATTACTTAACATATTCTAATAGACAACTAAATACGCCGAACTGACATTCAGAATTGTGGTATGTAGAATCTTATGTTGCACCTCCCATCGATAATACTCTGGAATATTCATCATCTCTCAGATACCAAGAAAAGAAAAGCATTTACATCTCATAGTTTGAGCATTTCTAAAATAATCACTTGTACTCAATAACTGATGTATATTCTTTAAATACATTTACATAAAAAAATGTTCTTCTGAATGAAAATTTGAAAGGTTGAAAAAGTCTTCATAGAATTTTGAAGATCGTAAGAGTAAATATTGTACTTATTCCACCCACATGCTTTCTCAATTACAAGGGGTTACAGTTTACAAGGCTGGTAAGACAGGCACAGTTGAAGAACACATGTTTTAAGAAGAACAATGGGTTTGCATTCCATTTACCTTACCTTTAGCCCGGACTATCCAGACTCCTAGTGAATATTGGGGTCTCCTGTAATTATATGAGATCCAATGTTGTAAGCACTAAGCCATAAAGATAGGTTGCACTTGAATATGTCTGTATCTTCCATTGGGACAGTCAAGTAAGATATTGCAAAGGTCACTTGGACACTGCTAGAGAGGCTGTAACATCTGTAAGGAACTTCCCAACATCATGACAGCCTCTGAGTGGTCATCATGTCCCAAGCCGTGTGTAGCTAAATCAGGGACTCTACACAATTTAGATTATTAGAAGTCAATTACTTCTTAAAAGCTCCTCTGAAATTCAGTAAAAATCCTTGTTTAGTCTTCTATTAATTCCTTGTAAAATCCAATAAGAATGGTTGTAATTTCTCTTCCCAGCCTGTCTTACCCATCCAAGAGCTGTCAAAAGTTATAGCTGCTTCATTATATAAGTGCAGCTCATTAACATAGGTGTTTTGGAGGCATGTCATGTGTCTAACACATTAAGCAACACTTCTTCCACTTAACCTCATCTGTCCTGAGAATTAGGTTGAAGCTCTTGAAATCTCCCAAATAGATCTTCTGTTGGTCCAGATATATTTCCTTCTCTGAGTAATTTTGCTTTATTGGAGTGTGATCAGAAAACTCCGTTTTAGGATTGCTGGATTCTTTCGCTGTAGGATTAATTATTTTTAGCAGTAGTCTTATGTTTAATCTTCCTCCTTCTCTCAGTCACCCAGAACCTTGCTTGTAGGAGAAAATGAGTTTCTTTTGAAGGAAGGGCTTGAGGTGGGAGGGTGAGTGTGTGTCTATATGTGTAAGGTTCTGACTTTTTTCTCCAACTTTAATCTTTCTTTCTCACTAACTCCTCCTGCTGGCCAATATCAGGTTACAGAAAATATGACATTTAACCCTTGAGCCACTGATGTAAGCCGCAACACATAGCAGTACTGCACATAAAAGCCTGCATTTAATGGCAGAAGTTTATTAAAACTGTCCATGCAAGATGAAAATACAATAGTGCTGGGATATGCCTAAAGTAATTATGGCTAATTGCACTCCTGGACCATCAATATCATGAGAAATCCATACTTAAAGTTATTGCTAGCTGATTCTTTTCCTGATTCACTTGATGAGATGGATGTGAAATCCTTTCATAACAGAATTAAGTTCAGTTAGTGCCATATGAAATTGAATTGAATAAAGAGAAATACTTCTCTCAGACATGATAGATCTCAGATCTTGTTGCCATAAAAATGAAGGATATATTACTTATAATCTAATCACATAATTTCTTAGCATTTTATTATATCAACTAGGCATACAATTAATTATTGCTAGCATTGGTTTCTAGTACTTCTTTTATATTAATTTCTTTATCTGGTGCTTATGTAACCTGGCCCATAGTATTGTATATTACCCTCCTTAGGACCGCCTAACACACGGATGCGTCCGGCCGGTGGTCCTGTTGCTCTGGCTGGACGCATCCGTACGTCATCCCGAGAGACGCGAGATTTGCTGTGAAGACGCGCGTTCACAGTGGCGCGCGGCTCGGCAGTTATACTGCAGCCTGCCAGCGATGATCAATCGCTGGCAGGCTTTAGAAGTTAAATAAATCGCATCAAAGAGGCATATCAGACGCTGTTTTGTTAACAGCGTCTGATATACCTGCTACCTGCTCCTCTGGTGGTCCCATTTGCTGGGAACGACCACTAGAGGACCAGGTAGCTCTGTAAAGTTGCACCAAGCACCACACTACACTACACCCCCCCCCTGTCACTTATTAACCCCTTGTTAACCCCTGATCACCCCATCTAGATTCCCTGATCACCCCCCTGTAAGGCTCCATTCAGACGTCTATATGTGTTTTGCGGATCCGTGGATCTGCAAAACACGGACACCGGCAATATGCTTTTCGCATTTTGCAGATCCGCACATTGCCAGAACTATATAGAAAATGCCTTTTCTTGTCGGCAATTGCCGACAAGAATAGGAACATGTTCTATATTTTTGCGGAACGGAAGTGCAGACCCGCAATTCCGGATCCGAGCGGGACAAAGTCTGTCCCCATAGAAATGAATGGGTCCGCAATTCCGTTCCGCAAACAGAATTGCGGACGTGTAAATGGGGCATAAGGGTCCCTTATCACCGCCAGTTAGTTAGCTACTTGTTAGGTAGTTAGCGCCCAGCCCACCGCACCGCAGTCACTGATTTTGGCAGAGATTTTTTTCATCCACATTGATCGATGCGAATGAAGAAATCTGTGCCGTTCATTTTTTTTTTTTCAGCCCAGAGGCTGAACGAAAAAAAAAAATAATCTCATTACCATTATGCTCAATATAAGGAGAATAGCAGAAACTCCTAATGCTGGCCATACGTGTAATGATTGCGGAGACCCTCAAATGCCAGGGCAGTACAAACACCACACATGTGACCCCTTTTTAGAAATAAGACACCCCAAGGTATTTCGTGAGGGGTATGGTGAGTTCATGGAAAATTTTATTTTTTGTCACAAGTTAGTGGAATATGAGACTTTGAAAAAAAAAACATATATATATATATATCAATTTCGGCTAACTTGTGCCAATTTTTTTTTTTTTCTGTGAACTCGCCTTGCCCCTCACGGAATACCTTGGGGTGTCTTCTTTCCAAAATGGGGTCACATGTGGGGTGTTTATACTGCCCTGGCATTTTAGGGGTCCTAAAGCGTAAGAATCCAAATGCGTAAAAATTCCCTGTGAAATCCTAAAGGTACTCATTGGAATTTGGGCCCCTTTGCGCATCTTGGCTGCAAAACAGTGTCACTCATGTGGCATTGACGTACTCAGGAGAAGTAGGGCAATGAGTTTTGGGGTGTATTTTTATAAATATCCATACTTTGTGTGAGAAATATCGCTGTAAACGACATCTTTTTAAAAAATTTTATACAAAGTTGTCAATTTACAGAGATATTTCTCTCACCCAACATGGGTATATGTAAAAATACACCCCAAAACACATTGCCCTACGTCTCCTGAGTACGGCGATACCACATAAGTGACACTTTTTTGCAGCCTGGGTGCGCAAAGGGGCCCAAATTCCAATGAGTACCTTTAGGTTTTAAAGGGATGCTCACAATTTTGCCCCGCCCAAAATGCCAGAACAGTAAACACACCCCACAAATCACCCCATTTCGGAAAGTAGAAACCCCAAGGTATTTACCGAGGGGCATAGTGAGTCCGTGGGAGATTTTATTTTTTTTTGCCAGAAGTTAGCAGAAATGGAAACTTTATTATTTTATTTTTTTCTTTAGAAAGTGTCATTTTCCGCTAACTTGTGAAAAAAAAGAAATGATACATGAACTCAGCATGCCCCTCCGCGAATACTTTGGGGTGTCTTCTTTCTAAAATGGTGTCATTTGGGGGGTATTTATACTATCCTGGCATTCTAGCACCTGAAGAAAGATGACAGGTGATCAGAAAGTCAGAGCTGCTTCAAAATGCGTAAATTCACTTTTTTGCACCATAGTTTGTAAACGCTATAACTTTTACCCAAACCAATAAATATTCACTTATTGGATTTTTTTTTATCAAAGACATGTAGAACAATAAATTTAGAGAAAAATTTATATAGAAATGTAGTTTTTAAAAAAAAAATTACAACAGAAAGTGAAAAATGTCATTTTTTTGCAAAAATATCGTTACATTTTGATTAATAGCAAAAAAGTAAAAATGGCAGCAACAATGAAATACCACCAAATGAAAGCTCTATTAGTGAGAAATAAAGGAGGTAAAAATTCATTTGGGTGGTAGAATTGTATGATGGAGCAACATATGAATTTTAGAGAGCAGATGTCGCTTAGATAATTTTAAGTTACCATGTCGCTTTAAGAACAGGGGTGCACAACCTGTGGCCCGCCAAGTTTTGCGGCCCCCATCTTCCTGGGCAGAAGCACAGCTGATCGTGTGATCAGCTATGTTTCTGCCGCCAGCACCGCACAATGATGAAGACAGACAGCTCCCCACTCCCCCTCTGGAAGACATAGTGAGACAGCAGAGGAGAAGGCAGAAGCTCTTTTGCAGCTTCTGCCTTCTAAGACGAGATGAGCGGAGAGATAAGCAACTTGGGCCAGAGGAGTGCAGAGCTGCCGGGTCAGGAAACCCTGATCAGCTCTGCCTTCTATAAACCACCCCACAGGAGGCTAGTCTCCCCTGTAACTGGGGCTCCTTTGAATTCCCCAGTTACAATGGAAATAGTACAAAAAAAGCCTCTCATTGTCTCTCAAAGGTCTTTCAGTGGCCTCTTGGGGACAAATTTTGTGTATAAAATATAAAAAAAATTGTTTTTAAAAATTCTAAAAGAAAAATTTGAAAACGAAATAAAAAGTAAAATACAAATAAAAGAAAAAAAGAAATAAAACGTGGCCAAAAAATAGAATATTATTAAAAAATACCATAAAAAAGGAAAAAGTGCAAAATAAAAGTGTTCACGGTCTTTTTATGACCATTTGGGGAAAAAATAATATATTTTAAAAAATAGAAAGTTCTAAAAAAAAAATACAAATAAAATAAAAAAAAGGAATAAAAAAATAAATAAAATGCAAATATATGCAAAATATATTTAAAAAATAATAAACCAATTATAAAAAATACAATAAAATATTAATAAATACAAATAAAAGTGAAAAGAAAAAGTGCAAAAAAAAAAAAGGCAGTGTACCCCAAAAGTCTTTCTATGACCTCTTGGGGGATATATGGTAGTAGAAATATATAAGAAATTAAGTTAAAAAAGATAAAGATAAAATTAATTTAAAAAAACACCCACACCAACCGAAACCGCCACTATTACTGCCCCATTCACGTAAAACGAATACATTTTATATAACAAAACAGCCTACAAAAAATAGGGAACTAATTATTATAATTTATTTTGGTGTCAGTTTGCACATTTAAAGAATAAGGAGCTATAGTTTGAAAAAAAATACTTTTAAAAATGTTTTGTACAGTTCCCTCAAATAAAACTACTAAAAAAATAAGTTACAAAGCCCTATGTGTCAGGTAAAAATTGTCGCAAAACTTAATTGGTAATTCAACAAATAAGATAGTTACAGCCGTTTGAACCACTGGTGCTAAATCACAAAATAGTGTCTAGTCATTAAAGGGTTAACCAATGAGCTCCTTCCCCACTAGTAAGTTAAAGCAGTGAGCGTCGTCCTCCGCAGTGAAGGAAAGTGCTTACTGGTTATTGCAGGGCCCCTATAATGGCAGGAGGCGGTTATAACCAGTGAGCGGCAGTCTCTGCAGTGAAGGAAAGTTCTTACTGGCTATTGCAGGGCTCCTATAACTGGGGGCAGGGGCGGTAATAACCAGTGAGCGCCGTCCTCTGCAGTGAGGGAAAGCACTTACTGGTTATTGCAGATCCCTATAACTGGGGCAGGAGACGGTAATAACCAGTGAGCGCCAGTCTCCGCAGTGAAGGAAAGTGCTTACTGGCTATTGCAGGGCCCCTATAACTGGGGGCAAGAGGCAGTAATAACCAGTGAGCGCCGTCATCTGCAGTGAGGGAAAGAACTTACTGGTTATTGCATGGTCCCTATAACTGGGGGCAGGAGGCGGTAATAACCAGTGAGCGCCAGTCTCCGCAGTGAAGGAAAGTGCTTACTGGTTATTGCAGGGCCCCTATAACAGCAGGAGGCGGTAATAACCAGTGAGCGGCATTCTCCGCAGTGAAAGAAAAAACGGATTTATAAATAGGAGGTAGGATGGAAGGAAATGTCTCCACTTTTCCGGTAAAAATTATTTTTAACCAGTTCCTGCAGCATGGTCCCTGAAACATAAGGTTCATACTTACCTGCTCCCCTGCCGCTCCTGTCTTCTGCGCTGCCCTCATTGCCTCCATCTTCCGGTCCCCGCACTGTTTACACTTGCCAGTGCATGGCCATGGTCATATGCACCTCTCTAGCCATTGACTGGCTTTAGCAGTAACACGCTGCTTGTGGCCACATCACCGCTGAAGCCTGTCATTGCACATGCACTGCCAGGTGTAAACAGCGTGGGGTCCGGAAGATGGGGGCAGTGCAGAGGACCACAGAGGTGGGGAGCAGGTAAGTATAACTCTTTGGTTTCAGAGGCCATGCTGCAGAATGATAATGATATTCGGACAATTACTGGGAAAAAGTGTTCATAGCAGCACTCATGTCTTATATCTGGCCGGTATAATCGTGCCGCTGGTCAGTCGATAAACAAGGAATCGTTTGTTTTTTGGCTGATTTGCATATTTTATCAGGATGAAAGGTTTACAATTATCGGCAGCACATCTCACTGTGTAATCAGGGATGGGCCACCAATAATCAATATAACTAAATGAAGGCGGAATGACTGTGGTAGTGATCATTCGTCCCCAATCACTTTGCATTTGCTTGTGTAATAGGCTGATGCAAACGAGTGCCGATCAACGTGTTTTTTATTTGCGGCCCCTTGAAACAGAGTGATGTGACAATGCGGCCCTCAGACCAAAAAAGGTTGTGCACCCCTGCTATAGAAGATCCCTTGATACACCCCTACAATAGAAACTCCCAAAATATAACCACAGTTTGGAAACTTCAAGAGGAGTTGACAGTTTTATTGGTACTATTTTGGGGTACATATGATTTTTGACTACTCAATATTATGCTTTTTGTGACAAGGTAACAAAAAATGGTTGTTCTCACACAGTTTTTATTTTTTGATTTTTACAGGGTTCATCTGACAGGATAGGTCATCATGTGTTAATAGTGCAGGACATTACAGGCGCGACAATACCAAATATGTATATTTTTATTTTAATTGTTTCAGTTTTACATAATAAAACATTTTTGAAAAGCAAAATGAGTTGACAGTTTGGTACCATTTGGGGGACTTTTTGCTTGCTAGGCATCACATTGTTTGTGAAGCAAGGTGACTAAAAATGGCTGTCTTAGCACATTTTTTATTTCATTTTTTTTTACGGAACTCATCTGAGGGGGTAGACCATGTGATATTTTCATAAAGCAGGTTGTTATGGAACCAGTGATATGCCTCCATAACATGTCTATTATAAAAAAAATATTTTTTTGAAAAGCAAATACAGTATCTTGTGTTTGAGTTGACATATTCTGAAAGCCATATATTTTTTATTTTTCTGCCGTTCATCTTGTGTAGGGACTCTTTTTTTGCGGGATGGGAGACATTTTGAGTGATACCATTTTGGAGTACATAAATCAATAGGGTTTCTACAGCAGGAACCCACACAGACCATGAGAACTGGGGCCCTGTACCCTCTGCAGCCCCCCTGAAATGAATAGAGCAGCCAGTTGCAGATTTGCCTTGCTGCCCCATTCATTTCTATGGGAGTTCCACAATGCAGTTATTGCATTCACAAAAACTTCACAGTATATAAACTCAATACAGTGCGTGAAATTAACTGCAATAGTAATGCAGTTTATTGCAGTTTAATGCTTTCACTATAATGCACTGTAAATTATCATACTACAATGCACCAACTAAAACCGGTAAATTAACCTCTAGACGACCTGTGGGCGGTGACTTAAAATTCTGATTGGGTAGGTGCAGTAGCTGCGCTTGCTTAATCAACTGCAGGGACTCGGATATTACTGACAGCTGAGCCTCTGCTGTATACGCCAGCATCAGTAAATACACTGATGCCAGTGAATTAACCACTTATATGACCGCGTCATGTACAAGGTTTGCAGAAGGTATGGGCTTCTCTCCAACCCCAACAAGTCCCCTCCCCACGCTGCAGTGACAGGGATTCGATACTTGCTATGGCAGCCTGCCAGCTACGGAAGCCTATGAGATTCAGCCCCTAGGCGATGACTGGCAATGTATTACAATACACAATGAATTGCAATGCATTGTAGAGGGAATCAGACCCAAAAGTTGAAGTCCCATAGTGGAACAAAATGAAAAAGTTAAAAAGAGTGTTTGACATAATAAAAAATAAAAGTTTCAAAATTGTAAAAGAAAAATAGACATATTAGGTATAGCCGCATTGGTAAGAACCAGCTCTATAAATATATCACATGATCCACTCAGTCGGTGAATGTCATAAAAAAAACTGTGTCAAAATCTTGCATCACAAAAAGTATAATACCATGCAATGAAAACGTCATATGTGCTTTTTCTTCTTCTGTGTAAAATGTAACAAAAATAAATAAATAGACATATTAGGTATCACCACTTCTGTAATGACCTGTTCTATAAAAATATCACATGATCTACCCCGTCAGGTGAACTCTGTTAATAAAAACACAAAAACTGTTCCAAAACATAAATTAAAACATAAACAAAACTGTTCCCATTTTGTGGTTACCTTGCCTCACAAAAGGTATAATACCAAGCGATAAAAAGTCGAATGTACCATACTCCAAAATGGTATCAATGAAACTATAATTTCATCCCGTATCCCACACAGGCCCCCACAAGACAATCACCAGAAACGTAAAAAATATGGCTTTCAGAAAATGGCGACACAAAAGTTTTAAAAAATGCTTTTAGGCCCCTTTCACACGGGCGAGTTTTCCGCGGGTGCAATGCGTGAGGAGGACGCATTGCACCCGCACTGAATCCGGACCCATTCATTTCTATGGGGCTGTGCACATGAGCGGTGATTTTCACGCATCACTTCTGCGTTGCGTGAAAATTGCAGTATGCTCTATATTGTGCGTTTTTCACGCAACGCAGGCCCCATAGAAGTGAATGGGGCTGTGGGAAAATCGCAAGCATCCGCAAGCAAGTGCGGATGCATTGAGATTTTCCCGCATGGTTGCTTAGCAACGGGACCCGATCTCTACTATTTCCCTTATAACATGGTTATAAGGGAAATAATAGCATTCTTAATAAAGAATGCATTGTTAAAGAAGAGGAAGGGTTAAAAATAATAAAGTTAACTTACCTTAGCCACTTGATCGCGTAGTAGTGATCTGTCTTCTCTTTCCAGCATCAGCTAAGAACTAAAGGACCTGTGATGACGTCACATCACATGGTCCAATCACATGGTCCATCACCATGGTAAGATGGACCATGTGATTGGACCATGTGATGTGATGTCATCACAGGTCCTGTAGATCTTAGAAGATGCAGGGAAAGAGAGGAGAGATCGCCACTACGCGATCAAGTGGCTAAGGTAAGTTAACTTTTATTATTTTTAACCCCTTCCTCTTCATTTAACAATGCATTCTTTATTAAGAATGCTATTATTTCCCCTTATAACCATGTTATAAGGGAAAATAATCAATTCTCCAGAAGACCCGAAACCGGACTTCAGTGATGAAGTCCGGCTTCGGGTCTGGGTACCAAACATGGCGTTTTTTCTCACGCGCGTGCAAAACGCGTTACAAACGTTTGCACCCGCGCGGAATAACACGCATATTCCCACAACGCACCCGCCTCTTATCCGGGCGTCAAACATGACGCCCGTGTGAAAGAGGCCTTACTGTGTAAATTGTAACAAAAAAAAAATAGACACATTAGGTATCTCTGCGTCTGTGATGACCTGTATAAAAATATCACTCATCACGTGAACGCTGTAAAAAAATAAAAACAGTGCCAGAACAGCCATTTTTTGTCACCTCATCTCACAAAGGGTGTAGTATTGAGCGATAAGAAAAAAATATGTACCTCCAAAATGCTACCAATCAAACCAGCACCTCATCCCGCAGCAAGCTGTTAAACAAGACCATTGCCAGAAAAATAAAACAATTATGGCTTTGGAAAATAGTGATGGAAAAACATAATATATCTTTACAAAATCTTATTGTGTAAAAGTGGTAAAATGTAAAAAAAAAAATATATAAAATTGGTATTTCTGTATATATATCATACGGACCAGCAGAATAAAGATAACATGTCATTTTTCTCACACAGTTTACGTCGCAAAAACATGACACAAAAAGCTGTAGCAGAGTTGCTGCCATTTCTTTATACTGCTTTACAAAAAGCAAAATAAAATGAAAAGTGTATGATAATGCCGTCAAATGTGCATTTACCCATAGCTATGTATGTCAGTGTCACTCAGACATCATTTACTATTGCTGTCATTGTGTTGAAGAGCTTAGAGAGGAGGGAAGGAAAAAATCATAAAAATAAATAAAAAGAGATCACAAGTTTTCCGAAAAGTTAGGGAGGCTTTAGGTTTTCCTAAAAGAGAAGGGAGATGGCACGTACACTGTCACGATGCGCTCTGTGCGTGGTTCCAGGAGGCGGCACGGCCGAGGCTTACTCACGTTATCAGCGACCCAGCGTCGCCCATTCCCATGGGAACCACACTGGGGCTTAGTGCCAAGCTGATCACTCGGCGCTCGGCTGTATGGGATGCATTAGAACCCAAGAATCATGTGACGCTGGCCACGTCACATGACTCCACTAGTGCATTATTTAAACAGGAATCTGCTGGCCACAGATTGCCTGTTATTGAAGTCCTTCCTGCATGATACTCACCCAGGGCCGGAGTGTCCTATAAGCGGACTAGGCAGCAACGTAGAGCGCCCCTTGGGAAGGGGCGCCGCTAGGAGCGCCGGCCCCCCCTCATGCTGCAGCCGCCCAAACGCTCTATATTGAGCCTCTGGCGGCTGCAGCACTGCCCGGGCTGGCGCGTCCATGAGGGCGCACTGCCCGGGCGCAGCAAGAGGAGAGGAGCTGACAGGAAAGGAAGTGCTCAGCGCTCCCTCCTGTCACTCCCTCATTGTAGTGTGGCCGAGCCCTGTATGGTCTACTGGTACAGAGAGCATCTGTCTCCTGTACCCGGCCGGACTGACATGAAGTGCGCACACAGTGTGCACTTCCTGTCAGTTTGCTCGGGTACAGGAAACAAAAGCGCCTGTACCTGCGGACCATACAGAGCTCGGCCACGCTACAAGTGGGGTGGGGGGTAAGAAGAATGACAAGAGGGGGGAGAATGACAAGAAATGGAGAGAGAATGACAAGAGGGACAAAGAGAATGACAAGGGGGAGAGAGAATGACAAGGGGGGAGAGAATGACAAGGGGGAAGAGAATGACAGGGGGTGTAAGAGAATGACAAGAGGGGGAGAGAGAGAACTGGCATTCGTTAAAGGGGTTCTGCACTTTGTTTAAACTGATGATCTATCCTCTGGATAGATCATCAGCATCTGATTGGCAGGGGTCCGACAACCGGGACCCCCGCCGATCAGCTGTTTGAGAGGGCAGCACGCTGGCAGTAGAGCCTCGGCCTCCTCGCTCCTCGCAGGCCCAGTGACGTTACGTCTAATATCACTGGCCTTGGCGGGGTTAAGCTCTGTTCACTTGAATGAAGCTTAGCCCGCCCAGGCCAGTGATATTAGTCATGACGTCACTGCGCCTGCGGTAAACAGCGAAAAGGCTGAGGCGCTACTGTCAGCGCCGCTGCCTTCTCAAACAGCTGATCGGCGGGGGTCCCGGGTGTCAGACCCCTGCCGATCAGATGCTGATGATCTATCCAGAGGATAGATCATCAGTTTAAATAAGCTGCAGAACCCCTTTAATATGGCAGATCATATGGGTGGGGCATTGTGATGTCACAGGGGGGGGGGCTGCAAACTTTTTCTTTTCCTAGAGCGGCAAAAATCCTTGCCCTGTACTCACCTGGTTTGTTTGTTCCTGATTGGCTTCCGATTTCCCGTCTGTCTCATCCTCTGGTGTTAAGATATATGACATTTTCTTTATATGCCCTTATACAGCTTATCCATTGATCTACAGTCATATGAATATGATGTCTGTTTGTTAACCAAGAAGTGTTTAAATAAAGTTGCACTCAGAGAATAAAAAATAAAAAAGGAATAGGCTGCAGTAAGCAGAGCAGTGTGTGTTCCTGAGGAAACAAAAGCATGGTGCCTGTGTGAGTTTGTCCTCCATCAGAGATCTGCTGTAATCCACAAAATAAGTTCAGAAGCAATTTAATCCGGTTATCCTATCTCTTAAGTAAAAAATGGCAACAGGTTATGGGCCCAGGAGAGATGGAACAGGCTACTTTTCGATGGAGATGAGAAGAATTATGAGCTGTGGGAGACAAAATTCCTAGGCCATCTACGCTTGATGAATCTTAAAGAAACCATCCTGTGTGAACCAGCAGATGGAGCAGACCCTTTGCAAGATAGGAATAAGAATGAAGAAGCTTATGCTGAACTAATACAATTCCTAGATGATAAAAGTCTATCTCTTATAATGAGAGAAGCAACTGATAATCGAAGAAAAGCGCTGAAAATCCTGAGATATCATTATGCTGGCCAAGGTAAGCCACGTATCATAAATTTATACACAGAACTAACATCTCTTCAGAAATCTGAAGGTGAAAGTGTCACAGACTATATCATACGCACAGAAACGGCTATTACAGCACTTAAAAATGCAGGAGAGACCCTCAGTGATGGACTATTAGTTGCTATGATTCTCAAAGGCCTGCCTGAATCATTCAAACCATTTGCAATCCATATAACACAAGGCAAAGAAGATATGACTTTTACTGACTTTAAAACCCAGTTAAGGATTTTTGAGGACACTGAAAAATATCGCAGCAGCACAAGCACTGATAATGTTATGAAGGTCAGCACCCATGTTATACCAACAAAGGAGAAAGACATCATTATCTGCTACAGTTATAATCAGAAAGGTCACAAAGCCAATGCATGTCCAAGCAGAGTGAATAAAAGGAAGACACAGTGGTGTAATTATTGCAAGAGCTCCACTCACAGAGAGACATTGTGCAGACGAAAAGCACGAGACAATGTAAAGCAGGTAGTTGATGATACAGAACAAACATTTGCTTTTAAAATAAGTGAAGACCAGTTAAGCAATCCCATAACAAAAAGCCTGATGGTAGATACAGGAGCCACATCGCATATTATCACAGACATTAAGAAATTTAAAAGATTTGACACCTCGTTTAAGCCAGAGAAACACTACATGGAGTTGGCAGATGGGAAAAGAACTTCCGGTGTAGCACTCAAGAGAGGCGACGCAGAAGTGTACCTAATGGACAGTAAGGGAAAACAAATGAGGACATTGCTACAAAACGCATTATTTATCCCCACATATCCACAAGACATTTTCTCTGTTGAAGCAGCAACAAGGAATGGGGCGTCTGTTGAATTCCGACAAGATGACAGTATTCTGGTTCATAAGAATGGTACAAAATTTATTATACAGGCTTTACTATTTGGACACCTATAAGGGATGTGACGACAGTTGTTACGGTTGTTATGATATTCAGATATGGCATGAAATCCTTGGTCATTGTAATTATGATGATATCTTGAAACTACAGAATCTAGTAGATGGAATGAAGATCCAAGGTAAGGTTGATAAGTCCAAACTGAATTGTGAGATTTGTACCCAAGGGAAATTTGCTCAGAGTAGAAACACCCGTGCAAAATACCCACTTGAACTAGTACACACAGATTTAACAGGTCCTATAGAGCCAGTTGCAAAGGACGGATTCAAATACATCATAGCGTTCACTGATGATTATTCTGGTGCAGTGTTTGTATACTTTCTGAAAAACAAGAGTGACACAGTTCTAGCCACAGAGAAGTTTATCGCTGATACTGCCCCTATGGGACCATCAAGAGAATGAGGTCAGACAATGGTACCGAATTCACATCGAATAACTTCCAGTCACTACTCATAAAGAGGAGCATAAGACATGAGACTTCAGCACCTTACTCACCACATCAAAATGGAACGGCTGAAAGAAACTGGAGAACACTGATAGAGATGGCAAGATGTATGCTAATAGAGAGCAAAGTACCAAAAGAGTTATGGACATATGCAGTGATGACAGCAGCTATGATTCGAAATCGATGTTTTAACAGTCGTTTGAAGCAAACGCCGTACAACATACTGACAGGGAAGAAACCAGACTTTTCAAAAATGAAGATTTTTGGGTCAGAATGTTTTGCATACAAACAGAATAAGAAAAAGCTGGATCCAAAATGCACAAAAGGAATTTTTGTAGGATATGACAAAAATAGTCCCTCTTACCTGGTGTATTACCCTGAAACTGGCAAAGTCTTCAAGCACAGACTAGTAAAATTCATTGAAAAGAATGTAATCGAGAAACAAACTCAGACTGAGCTGTTGGACAATAATGATGATGACTATGAGGAAAGGAATGTAATTCCTGTATCAAGTCCAGTGACTAAAGAGACCCCAGATTCTTTAGCGGAGATTGCAGAGGACAAAGATGATGACAATGGTACAAGATACCCTACAAGAAATAGAAAAACTCCTCAGTATTTAAATGACTATGTACTAGAATCTGTTCGTGATGATCAGGTACTGATGAATATAGATTACTGCTATAGAGCACATGATGTACCCCAGACCTTCAGAGAAGCCATGGAAACACCCCAGTCACAAAGTTGGTTAAATGCAATGAAAGAAGAGATGGAATCACTAAAGGAGAATGATACCTTCACATTGACCACATTACCAGAAGGCAAAAATTCAGTGGGGGGTAGATGGGTATATGTGATAAAAAGCAATGCAAATGGAACTGAAACGTACAAAGCCAGGTTTGTGGCAAAGGTTATAATCAAGTAAAGGGAACTGACTACATGGAAACTTTTTCTCCAACTGCAAATTTTACTTCATTACGCATTTTGATGCAAATGGCAGCACAATATGATTTAACTTTACATCAAATGGATGTGAAGACCGCTTACTTGCATGCCCCAATTGATTGTGATATATATATGGACCAACCAGAAGGTTTTGAGATCAAAGATGACACAAATAAAAAGCTAGTTCTCAAACTAAAAAAGTCACTGTATGGTCTTAAGCAATCGGGAAGAAACTGGAACAAGATGCTACATGATTATCTATGTTCAAATGCATTTATACAAAATTCTGTAGACCATTGTGTATATGTCAAACATAATGGTAATGAACAAGCAATATTACTAATATGGGTTGATGATCTGATCATTGCTGTAAGCAATGAAAAACTACTCAATGATGTGAAGTTAACACTTGCGACAAAATTCAAAATGAAGGATCTTGGGAAACTGAACTATTTTTTGGGCATCGATTTTAGACAGACTTCTGAAACGGTGAAGATGAATCAGAAGAGATACATTTTGAAAATGTTAGAAAGATTTGGTATGTCAGATTGTAAACCGAGATCTAGTCCTTGTGAACAAAAATTAGCATTCGACGACAAAAGTGAACTTGCAGATGTAAAAAGCTATCGGGAGATAGTAGGCAGTTTGATTTATGTGGCTACGTGTACAAGACCGGATTTGAGTTGGACTATAAGCAAACTGTCACAACACTTTTCACAACCAAGTGTACAACACATGATCACGGCCAAACACATACTGAGATACTTGAAAGGAACTGTCAATTTTGAACTATGCTACAGAAAATGTAAAGAGAAATTAAAACTAGAGGCGTATAGTGATGCCAGTTGGGCCTCGGACCAGATTGATAGGAGAAGCACAACAGGATATTGTTTCAGCCTGACTGAAAATGGACCTCTGATTTCTTGGAAGTCAAAGAAACAACCAACAATTGCACTATCTTCCTGTGAAGCTGAATATATAGCATTAGCCGCAACCACACAGGAGAGTCGATATCTTGCACAATTGCTAAGAGAATTGGACAGTAAATGTCAGTATAGAGCCAGTAAAGATTTTTGAAGACAATCAGAGTGCGATAGCTCTCGCAAAGAACCCAGTTTACCATCAGAGATGCAAACATATTGACATTAAATTTCATTTCCTTAGATCTGTTCTGAGTGAAGGCAAGATAGATCTTGAGTATTGTTCTACAGATAAAATGGTAGCTGATGTTATGACTAAACCAATAACAAAGTTTAAGCTTGATAGGTTTGTGAGTTATATTTTTGGAATTTAGACAGTAAAATGATGTAACTGTACCAAACTATTTTCTTTATAAGCAGTATAAGAGCAAGTGGGGGTGTTAAGATATATGACATTTTCTTTATATGCCCTTATACAGCTTATCCATTGATCTACAGTCATATGAATATGATGTCTGTTTGTTAACCAAGAAGTGTTTAAATAAAGTTGCACTCAGAGAATAAAAAAAAAAGGAATAGGCTGCAGTAAGCAGAGCAGTGTGTGTTCCTGAGGAAACAAAAGCATGGTGCCTGTGTGAGTTTGTCCTCCATCAGAGATCTGCTGTAATCCACAAGATAAGTTCAGAAGCAACTTAATCCGGTTATCCTATCTCTTAAGTAAAAAATGGCAACATCTGGTCTTGGTGTGCTCTCCTGGTTTGACTTTGGTTTGTCCTGAGGATTCTCTGTTTGCTCCTCTGGTACCTTTTGCTCTCTTGGTTTTGACGTGGCTTGTTTGACCTTTCTGTTTATCTGTTGTTTGTCCTCCCTGCACTATCCTAGCTAGGGGTTTGTCGACCAGTAGTCCCTTGTCGCTAGGACTTGAGAGGCAAGTAGGCAGGGACAGGGGTAAGGGTGGAGTTCAGTGGTCAGTACCCCACCCCCTGTGTGTGTGACAGAATAACAGGCCTACATTACCACTGTTATCATGAACCCTTTGGTTACCCCTGACAGAGCATGTTTCTCATCTGACTCAGATGGTTCAGGAATTAGGGGAGAAACTCCAATTACATGAGTCAGGACAGAGTGCCTCCACCCCGCATGTATCTAGTCATCATATGGAACCTCAGATTAAGCTTCCTGAACCGTTTTCAGGTGACCATAGAAAGTTTATGTCTTTTAAAGAGAATTGTAAACTTTATTTCAGACTACCCTTCGTCATCCGTCTCCAGGGAGATCCCCAGTATTGGGCTTTTTCCTTGCCTTCTGACGCTGGTTGTCTCAGCTCTGTCGAGGGGTTCTTTCCAGGCCCTGGGTATCTTGTATGATGAACCTCTCAGGGCCATGGTAGCTGAGACTGCTCTTAAGGCTTTGGTACAGGGAGACCAACCAGAAGAGTACTGTACCAAGTTCAGGAGATGGTGTGTTCCTTCTGGCTGGAATGAACCAGCCCTAAAAAGCCAGTTCAGGTCAGGGTTGTCTGAAAATCTCAAAGACCTGTTAAGGAACTACCAGCTTCCGGAGACAATAGAGGAGACTATGACATTCGCTGTTCGACTTGACAGATGTGTTAGGGAGAGACGGCAGGAATGCTTGCTTTTTCCCAGGAGGTGCTCCAGTGAATGGTCTGTCCTGTGAGCAGAGCCGATTTCTATTCTGAGGAACCCATGTAGGTCGGGATGACTCAGTAGAGATCAGCATCGCTGACAAGGGGCTTGAATCTATTGTGGCAAGCCAGACCATTGGATAAACCAATGCTCCAAGAAACCTTCTTCCGGTAAATCTACCAAGATGGGAAGCTTAATGTGGTCACTAACAAGTTATTAGTAACTATTACTGTCTCCTCGGGTATTAACAAATGTTCAGGTAATGCATTCATTAACTCAGGTTCTGCTGCCAACTTTATTGATATGAGATTTAGTGTTGAGCGCGAATATTCGAAAGCGAATTTTTTAGCGAATATCGGCACTTAGCTAATTCGCGAATATTTCGAATATAGCGCTATAAATTACGCTATTTCGAATATTCGTTTTTTTTGTTTTTTTAGTTATATTTTTTCTTTCCCACTTCCCAAAAGTAGTTCTTACCTGTCCTGAGGATTCCTGGCTTCCTGGCTGCTCCAGTCAGTGCCCGTTGCCGCTTCTGCCGACTTCCGTGCTCATGGAGCGTCCACATCCATGGGAAAATCTCTATATACTAAAATGTACTGTCGGTTTGAGGAATTACGTTGAAATCGCAATGCGATTAATTCAAGTTATATTAATCGCATTGCGATTACAACTTAACACTGCTATCTTACATAGGCTAGAATTAACGAATATGGAATATATGGCTATGCACTAGCAGTGCTAAGTTGAAATACGTAATCGCGAATACTAAGTTAAATTAATCGCATTGCGATTTCAACTTACACTACTGCTATATTCCATATTCGTTAAACTTCGTTAATTCTAGCAAGCTGACCCATTATAAACCCAGCTCTAAGTTGAAATCGCAATGCGATTAATATAACTTGAATTAATCGCATTGCGATTTCAACGTAATTCCTCAAATCCGACAGTACATTTTAGTATATGGAGACGTTCCCATGGTGATGGGGACGCTCCATGAGCACAGAAGTTATGGTTGGCTTGGTAGAATTAGCGAGGATGGCGAATATGACGAATGTATTCGTCATATTCCTCAAAACGAAGATAGCGAAGTATTCTACATCTTCGTTTTAGCTACCTATTCGTCAACTTCGCTAATTCTAGCAATCATCAAATAGGAAGGTTGACTTACCAGACAGCTGTGTTAAATTAGCTATGCGATTTTTTTTTAATACAATAATTATATTACTTGATATGATAATATTATTATAAGTATTCTATTTATTAAAAAAAAAATGCATAGCGAATTTAACACAGCTGTCTGGTAAGTCAACCTTCCTATTTGATTGCTAGAATTAGCGAAGTTGACGAATAGGTTGCTAAAACGAAGATGTAGAATACTCGTTATCTTCGTTTTGAGGAATATGACGAATACATTCGTCATATTCGTCATCCTCGCTAATTCTAGATATGAAACCAATAGGAAAGTAGCCTTAAGTACAAATCGCAATATGCGATTATTTAAATCGCATGTTAATCGCGATAACTAGAAAAAATGACGAATATTCGATTTCGACGAATATGAAACGAATATTCATTCGAATATTCGCGAATTTCGTCGAAATCGAATATGGCACCTGCCGCTCATCACTAATGAGATTTGCATTAAAGTTGGGTATTCCGATTTCGACACTAGCCACTCCCATCCACATCATGGCTATCGATTCCACCCCCTTGGTGGGTGGTACTGTGAAGTATTCTACCCCTGAGATATCCTTGACTGTGGGGGTGTGTCACGCTGAAATATGTTTCTGTTGGTTCTAGAAAACTTACCAGTAGAAGTGGTACTGGGAATACCTTGGCTCCAGTTATATAACCCCATTATTGACTGGACTAAGGGGGAATAGGTGAAAAGGGGAGTTAAATGCGACCAGTGCTTGTCTGTAATGCAAGCGGGGGTCTCAGCAGATTTTAATACATTGCCTTTACTCTTAAAGGAATATATGGATGTGTTCTCCTTCTCAAACCCTGAGATGCTACCGCCCCATAGACCTTATGATTTTAGAGGCGGTCAGATATCCCAAGGGATGTATCTATAATCTTTCCAGACCTGAACGCAAGGCCATTGAGGATTATGTTGAAGCGAGTTTCAGCAAGGGACACATTAGCCCTTCTTTATCTCCTATGGGGCGGGATTTTGTTTGTCAAAAAGAAACATGGAGGCCTCAGACCTTGCATCGACTACCGGAAGTTGAATAAGATTACGATCTAGAATCAATACTCCTTCCATTGATTCTTGATTTGTTTAATCAGGTAATGGGGGCTTCTTGATTCTCTAAAGTTTATCTGAAGGGGGCATATAACTTGATTCGAATTAAGGAGGGAGATGAGTGGTAGACCGCTTTCAATACACCAGCTGGACACTTCGAATATCTTGGTATGCCTTTTGGACTCAGCATTGCGCCAGCTATGTTTTAAAACTTCATGAATGATATTTTTAGGGAATTCTTGGGTAAATTTGTAATTGTTAACCTTGATGATGTTTTGATTTATTCCCCTGATTTTGAGAGTCATGTGTCTCATGTGAAACAAGTATTGGAAGTTTTGAGGAAGAATCGATTGGCAGCCAAACAGGAGAAATGTGTTTTTGGGATACAAGAGATTCTGTATATTGGGTATGTCCTCACTCCTCATGCTTTTAAAATGGATCCTAGCAAGGTATTAACAATTTTGGACTGGGTAAGGCCATCATCCTTAAAAGTAAAATTGAGCGAACACCTTCATGTTCGGGTTCGAGGCGTTCGGCTGAACTTCACAAAAATGTTCGGGTTCGGGATCCGAACTTGACCCGAACTTCACCCGAACCCCATTGAAGTCAATGGGGACCCGAACTTTGGGCACTAAAAGGCTGTAAAATAGCCCAGGAAAGGGCTAGAGGGCTGCAAAAGGCAGCAAAATGTAGGTAAATCCCTGCAAACAAATGTGGATAGGAAATGACTTAAAATAAAATAAAATAAATAAAAATTAACCAATATCAATTGGCAACTTGGAGGAGGTGGAATAGGAGGTTGGGGTAGCGTCAGGTGGGAATGCTAAAGGGAGTTGAAGTTCTCATCATAGCCAAAAAGGCTTCATGTCTGCCTGCAGTGCCACAGGCCTCATTCACAGACTCAGGGCCATGGCACTCGCAAAGAGGAGAGCGGTCCCGTAACAGCAACACAGGCCTCAGGTCAATCTGCAATGGAACAGGCCATTATCATTTATGTAGGTCCCTGACACCCAGAGAGGTCATTTGACAGTAAAAGAGTTTAATGTCTCCCACCAAGACAGCAAGCAATTAAATGAAATATAGGCCACTGACACCCACACAATGGGGCAGTCATTTGACAGTAAAAAGAGTTTAATCTCTCCCACCAAGACAACAAATGATTAAACGACATATAGGCCACTGACACCCAAACAATGGGGCGGTCATTAGACAGTAAAAAGTGTTAAATGTCTGCCACCAAGACAGCAAGCAAGTACGTGAAATTTAGGCCCTGACACCCACACAATGGGAAGGTCATTAGTCAGCAAAAGAGGTAAATGTCTGCCACCAAGATAGCAAGCAATTAAACAAAATTAAGGCCCCTGACACCCAGACAATGGGGCAGTCATTAGACAGTAAAACGAGTTAAAGGTCTGCCACCAAGACAGCAAGCAATTAAACGAAATTTAGGCCACTGACACCCAGACAATGGGGCAGTGATTAGACAGTAGAAACGAGTTTAATATCTCCCACCAAGACAACAAATGATTAAACAACATATAGGCCCCTGACACCCAGATAATGAGGCGGTCATTAGACAGTAAAAGAGTTAAATGTCTGCCACCAAGACAGCAAGCAAGTACGTGAAAGTTAGACCCCTGACACCCAGACAGAGGAGAGAGGTTCCATAGCAGCAAAAAAGGCATCATGTCACCCACCAACGGAGAAGGCCACTTTCAGTTATTTAGGCCCCGGCATCCAGACAGAGGAGGGAGGTCCCATAGCAGCAAAAGAGGCATCATGTCACCCACCAACGGAGAAGGCCACTTTTAGTTATTTAGGCCCCATCACCTAGACAGAGGAGAGAGGTCCCATAGCAGAGATTCAGGCTTCATGTCACCCACCAATGGAGAAGGCCACTTTCAGATATTTAGGCCCCTGGCACCCAGACGGAGGAGGAGAGGTTCATTCAACTTTGGGTTGCCCCATAAAATAATGGTAAAATAAAAAAAGAGGATTCAATAAAGAAGTGCCCTGGAGTACAAGAATATATGGTTAAGGGGAGGTAGTTATAAATGTCTATTCTGCACAAGGGATGAACAGGTCATGTGGGATCCATGCCTGGTTCATTTTTATATACGTCAGCTTGTCCACGTTGGCTGTGGACAGGCGGCTGCATTTGTCAGTAATGACGCCACCTGCCGTGCTGAATACACGTTCAAACAAAACGCTGGCCTCCTCCACCTCCTCCTCATCCTCCTCGTCCTCCAGTAGTGGGCCCTGGCTGGCCAAATTTGTACCTGGCCTCTGCAGTTGCAAAAACCTCCCTCTGAGCCACTTCTAAGAGACTGGCCTGAAAGTGCTAAAAATGACCCCTCTTCCTCCTCCTCCTGGGCCACCTCCTCTTCCATCATCACCCTAAGTGTTTTCTCAAGGAGACATAGAAGTGATATTGCAACGCTGATAACGGCGACATTGCCACTAGCCATGTTGGTAGAGTACTCAAAACAGCGCAACAGAGGCCCAGTCATTGGTGGTGAAGTGGTGCTGTTCCACAGTGCGACTCACCCGTGCGTGCTGCAGCTGAAACTCCACTATGGCCTGCTGCTGCTCGCACAGTCTCTCCAGCATGTGTAAGGTGGAGTTCCACCTAGCGGGCAAGTCGCATATGAGGCGGTGAGCGCAGACAGGCGAGTAGCGGCAGGATGTGAACGCCGGAAGCGCGCACAGACGGCTCGCACTTTAAGCAGCAGCTCTGACATGTCAGGGTAGTTGTGAATGAACTTCTGCACCACCAAATTCAGCACATACGCCAGGCAAGGGATGTGCGTCAAATCGGCTAGTCCCAGAACTGCGATGAGATTTCACCCATTATCGCACACCACCAGGCCAGGCTTGAGGCTCACTGGCAGCAACCACTCATCGGATTGTTGTTGTAAACCCCGCCGCAACACCTGCGTGGTGTGGGGCCTGTCCCCAAAACTTATGAGTTTCAGAACGGCCTTCTGACGTTTACGCCGGGCTGTGCTGAAGTTGGTGGTGAAGGTGTGTGGCTGACTGGATGAGCAGGTGGAAGAAGAGGAAGCCGAGTAGGAGGAGGAGGCAACAGGAGGCAAAGAATGATGCTCTGCAATCCTTGGTGGCAAAAGGACGTACGCTAAACAACTCTCCGCCTGAGGCCCAGCCGCCACTACATTCACCCAGTGTGCAGTTAGGGAGATATAGCGTCCCTGGCCGTGTTTACTGGTCCACGTATCTGTGGTTAAGTGGACCTTGCCACAGATGGTGTTGCGCAGTGCACACTTGATTTTATCGGATACTTGGTTGTGCAGGGAAGGCATGGCTCTCTTGGAGAAGTAGTGGCAGCTGGGAACAACTTACTGTGGGAATAGCCATCACCATCAGCTGTTTGAAGCTGTCCGTGTCCACCAGCTTGAATGACAGAATTTCAATGGCCAGTAGTTTAGAAATACTGGCATTCAGGCCCAGGGCTCGAGGGTAGCTAGGTGGTAATTTACCCTTTCTCTCCAAGGTTTGTGAGATGGAGAGCTGAACGCTGCCGTGTGACATGGTGGAGATGCTTGGTGACAGAGGTGGTATGTTCCTTGTTTTTAAGGTGTTTACACCAGGAAGTGTGACCTGAGGGTTAGTGTAGTATACCCTTTTACGGAAGGAAATATACTTGGAGATGCATGGTAGCATGTGCAAATATAGAGGATTAGTTTATCAGGCCTTGTATTTAGACGCTAACGCGCTGAGTGTAATATACCTTTTACGGAAAGATTTACACTTCGCCAGCAACAGCTGAAACCCCTGATTTATGATATTGCTATTTTGGCAATTGAATTTCACCCCAGAAAAAATATATCCTTTGCCGGACACTATTAAACTTGTCCAGCCACAGCTGGAACACCAGATTTAGGGGATTGCTATTTTGGCAATTGAATTTAACCCCAGAACAAGATATATCCTTTGCCGGACACTATTAAACTTGGCCAGCCACTGCTGGGACACCAGATTTAGGGGATTGCTATTTTGGCAATTGAATTTAACCCCAGAACAAGATATATCCTTTGGCGGACACTATTAAACTTGGCCAGCCACTGCTGGGACACCAGATTTAGGGGATTGCTACTTTGGCAATTAAATGTCACCCCAGAAAAAACCTACCCTTTTCCGGACAGTATTAAACTTAGCCAGCCACAGCTGGAACACCAGATTTAGGGGATTGCTATTTTCGCAATTGAATTTCACCCCAGAAAAAATCGATCCTTTGCCAGACAGCAGACATTATTACACTTGGCTAGCCACAGCTGGGACACCAGATTTAGGGGATTGCTATTTTGGCAATTGAATTTCACCCCTCAATAAAATATAGAAATTTCTATCCTGAGTTTCTAGGGGTGACAATAAGCACAGCCAAGCCCCTGATGTAGGATATAGCAAAAGAAAGAAAAAACTACTATTGATGGATTAATGGACTTGGTGGCAGCTTGTGCTGGTGCACCACAAGACACAAAATGGCTGCCGGTCACCCCAGAAAAAAAGTGACAGAAAAACGCTCTGGGCAGCCTAAAACCAGTGAGCAATTAACTAGCAGAAGTTGAATGATTCACAGCTTTAGATCGATCACTTCATTAGGTGTTTTTGCTGAGTTTTCCTGCCTAATGTCACCCTCACAGCAGCTGCATCCTATCCCTACACTAATCAGAGCAGAGTGACGTGCGGCGCTACGTGACTCTAGCTTAAATAGAGGCTGGGTCACATGCTGCACTTGGCTCATCACAGCCATGCCATTAGTAGGCATGGCTGTGATGGCTTCTTAGGGCAAGAAGTAAAGCGCTAGCTGATTGGCCACTGTGCAGCCCCTTCAGAAAGCGGGAAGAAAACGCTGAACAACGGACCCGAACCCGAACTTTTGAAAATGTTCGGGTCCAGGTCCCGAACACCCTAAAATTCGGTACGAACCTGAACTATACAGTTCGGGTTCGCTCAACTCTTCTTAAAAAGCCTTACAACGTTTTTAGGATTTGCTAATAATTACTGTAGATTTATAAAGAATTTTTCGGTAATTGCTAGGCCTTTGACCGACCTCACCAAAAAGGGGCGGACCTGGAGTCTGTTGAGGCTACTGAAGCATTTGAGACACTTAAGAAGGCTTTCAGCTGCGCTCCAGTTTTGATTCAGCCGGTTCAAGAGAGACCTTTCATTGTGGAGGTGGATTCCTCTGAGGACGGAGTGGCCGCGGTCCTCTCTCAATGTAAAAAACGGTAGAGTAGGAGTAGCAGCACATAGGGATATACTGGCTTTGTGTGTGGTGGTGCACGCGGTGTTGGATGCCAGTCCGCACTGTCCCTCAAGCAGGCATCCAGGGGTTAAGAACCTGCAGCACTCTCTTGTCTCTTTGTATCGTTTATTCCATCAAATTCATGCGACGCTTCGACCAGAGCAGTCTTGAAAAGACAGCTCTGGTCGAGATATCGCATGAATTTGATGGAATAAAAGATACAAAGAGACAAGAGAGTGCTGCGGTTTCTTAACCCCTGGATGCCTCTCTCAGGTCCTGCTAGTCTTACCAATTTAAGGCCTTGTGCCTTCTTTTCCCCAAAAATTTCCCCAACCGAGAGAAATTATGACCTGGGGAATCGTGAATTGCTGGCCATTAAATGGGCATTTTAGGAGTGGAGACATTTCCTTGAGGTGGCTAAACATTGTGTTACCGTTGTTACTGATCAAAAAAATCTGATGTTTCTTGAGTCTGCTAAGAGGTTGAATCCCCATCAAGCCAGATGGGCATTATTTTCACACGCTTTCATTTCTCCATCACTTTCAGGACATGGAGTAAGAACGTGAAGGCAGATGCCGGAGTTTCTCTGCATTCCAGCCCACGATTGCACCGCCTGAAACCATATTGACAGCTAGTGTCTTTTTAGCAGCCGTGTCCCAAGATCTTACGTCTCTTATTAAGAACAACATCTGGCCCCGACACTTACACCAACAGATAAGTTGTTTGTTCCTGAACATTTCCGTCTCCGGCTGTTCTCCGGGTGAGTGTCATGACTCTGTTTTGTGCGGACATCCTGGTATCAAGAGTACTAAAGAGCTGGTATCCAGGTCTTATTGGTGGCCCACCCTGTTCAAGGATATCAAGTCCTATGTGTCGGCCTGCGAGGTGTGTGCCAGTTCCAAAATCCCTAGGACTCGTCCTGCTGGTGAACTGCGACCCCCTACCCATTCCCTGTAGACCTTGGTCCCATATTTCCATGGACTTCATCACGGATCTGCCACCTGCTGAGTGTAAAACTGTGGTTTGGGTAGTGGTCGACAGATTCATTAAGATGGTACATTTTGTTCCCCTTGCTAAACTTCCGAATGCTAAGACTCTAGCCTCTGTATTTGTCTAACAAATTGTACGTTTGCACGGTGTACCCGAGAACATTGTGTCTGATAGGGTTGTCCAGTTTGTGTCGAGATTTTGGAGAGCCTTCTGTCAAAGGTGCCAAATCTCATTGTCCTTCTCGTCTGCCTATCATCCTGAGAGTAACGAGTAGATGGAGTGACTTAATCAGTCTGTGGAACAATTTCGACATATGTCGTTGGTGATCAACAGTTGTGGGTTAAATACCTTCCTTTGGCAGAATTTGCGATTAACAACCATTTTAATTCCTCCGCTGGTCTCTCCCCATTCTTTTGTAACTATGGTTTCCATCCTCGTTTTCAGTCTGGGTAATCTGTCTCCTCGTCTAACCCTGAGGCGGATGAGGTCTCAACTGAACTGTGCACAGTTTGGGCCCGGGTTCATTCGAACCTAGAGAAGGCTCAAAATAATCAAAACTAATAGGAGACATTCGAGGGGATGGATTTTCAGGTCGGGGATCAGGTGTGGCTGTCCTCTAAGAATGTGCCTCTCAAGGTGGCCTCCAAAAAGTTTGCATCTTGTTTTATAGGTCCATACGAGATTACGGAGGTAATCAACCCAGTGTCGTTTAGATTAAGGTTACCTGATTCGTTCAACATCCATGATGTCTTCCATAAATCTCTGCTGAAAAGACATGTTACTCCTGTTGTTCCTTCACAGCTCGCTCCACCGCTGGTACTGGTTAATAATTTTGAGGAATTTGTGGTTTCAAAATGTTGAATGTTAGGAGAGTCCGCAACTCTTTACAGTATCTGGTACACTGGAAAGGCTATGGACCAGAGGAAAGGTCCTGGGTACCAGCTAAGGATGTTCACGCCATTAGGCTTGTCCAAAAATTTCATTTGGAACATCCTGAGAAGCTGTCACCTGTGGCCTTGGGTCCGTTGGCCCCGCGTGGAAGGGGGTATTGTCACTATGCACTCTGTGCGTGGTTCCAGGAGGCGGGCATGGCCGAGGCATCATCAGCGCACCCGACGTTGCCCGTTGCCGTGGGAACCACACTGGGGCTGAGTGCCGAGCTGATCACTCGGCGCTCGGCTGTGTGGGCTGCATAAGAACTCAAAAGTCAAACTTTCCAAAAGCTGTCGGATATCAGGACGCCTAAATCCTTTTCTTTTGAAGTCCTTGCTAACCTGGGGCTGCCAATATGATACTCAGACTGAGGGTTTCTTCTCCTCAAATGCTTTATTAGATATTTAGTAACATTGAACTGCAGTTTACATTGTTTGGGCCTTTTATCTAGTGAAACTAAATATTTTTCCATGTTGCAAACCCCTCCAGGAATATCAAGTCTATTACACACTTTTGTGCCATCAACAAACAGTCAAACCTTACCTACCTAACCATCTCCTATGTCACCTACAAAAATATTTAAAAGAATTGGACCCAGGACAGATCCTTGAGTTACACTATTTGTGTGACTTGTCTCTCCTCAGAATGTACCCTATAAACAACAACCATCTGATATCTATTATTATTATATATTATTAAAGAACCAAATTCCGTGGCACTGTACATATGAGAAGGAGCGTACATACATAATTCTAAATTGAAATAAGCATGAACAATGAACGTTATAAGCTGTGTGACACCAATGCAGGATTGGTGGTGGAAGGGAGGTATATTTCCCCAAGATTCCTCTCCTATGTGAAGTGGCAGGTGGAAGATCTCACCTGTGAGGTAATTAATGAGGATGCACAGAGGGTGGGGATATAACAGAGCCTGGAGGTCAGTCTCTCTCTGCCTGGGGACACAGAAAGTCTGTCTGTGTGAGTGAGTAAGTGAGTGAGTGAGTGAGTGAGAAAAGACCGTGAGTAAAAGGTTGCTGGAAACATTGTTGTTGTGAGCTGGCAGGGAGAAGCCCTCCAGTGGATAGACAGGGACCTCTGATGTATAGTAAGCGCCGGACAGGCAAGTTTTTCTTTTGTTGTTCTGTTTTTATTTATGCAACATTCTCAATAAACCTGGCTACAAGCGAGCTTAAACCTTATTCCCCGGTGTCTGGTCGGAATTGTATGAAGCTGACACGTGTCCTTTGACCCCAGCAAAGGCGATCCCGAGCTTAACCCCTCACAACTGGTACTGCCTGGACCCTGGGGACCCTGCCCGCAAGGGCTTAGAATCTGCAAGGCATGAGGGAAGGATAGACTAGGTAAATGTAAGGCTGGTCATACCGGTATAGTGGCAGCAGGGTTACTGTCGGTTGTAGGCTTCTCTGAAGAGGAATGTTGGTTTTCATTTTTTTTAAGGTTTCCACTGTAGGTGAGAGTCTGATATGTTGGGGTGGAGTATTCCATAGTATGAGGGATGCACAGGAGAAATCTTGGAGGAAATTGTGGAAAGAGGTGATAATATGAGAAAATAGGAGGAAGTCTTGTTAGGATCAGAGATTACATATGGGGATGTATCGGGAAAGTAGCTCAGAGGACAGGTTGTGGACAACCTTATTGTCACAGTCCCTCCCATGACAGAGGTGAGAAGATCGGAGAGACTGGCGGCACGTGAGGGTATCTGACAGTCTCACTGTTTTCTCCTTGCAGTGTTATTGTTTGGTAATGACCACACCTCTTGCCAGGTGCAGATTGTAGTAATTACTGAGGCCCTATTTAGTTCTGACTCACACTGCTTACCAGGCTGACATCAAAGTTACACAGGGGAGTACTCCTGTCTACCTGAATCATAAAGAAATCGTTGATGGCCTTTCTCTGTTTGTATAGTCAGTCCAACATATGGAGGGTGGAATTCCAAATTGGGCCAACCAGCTTCAGCTTCCCTCTCATGTGTATGCTTACAGAGTCCTTTTGTTATGGCTTTGCACAGGGAGCTAAAATGTTATGCTGAATTCTGATGTTACTCCTGATCTTAAGATACTGGACTCCAAAGCAGAGGCTCTCCTGTCATGTGTTATGTGCTATGGAGATCGAATGCAGACAGAGTAGATAAAATAGCTGAAGCTGCTTGATTTTATTGTGAATAAATGGTAAAGGCAAAGTCTGTATTATCATCAGCATCTTCATTATGTTTACTGCAGAACCCACAATGACATAATTCGGTCCATACAGCAAATGGAGGTCTACAATCACTCATTATTTTCCCAGAAAAACATGTTTGAAATAAAAATTTGACCAATTAAAGGATAATGGCATTTGGTTCATACAGAAGAAAGTCTACAATCACCCATCAATTTTCCCCAAAAAAGCCTGTTTCACATAAAATTTTTCCCCACGACATAATTCAGCCCATAACAGCAAAAGGAGGTCTACAATCACTCATTATTTTCCGAAAAAACATGTTTGAAATAAAAAATTTGACCAATTAAAGGATAATGGAATTTGGTTCATACAGAAGAAAGTCTACAATCACCCATCAATTTTTCCCAAAAAGTCTGTTTCACGTAAAAAAATTTCACCACGACGTCATTCGGTCCATACCACAAAAAGGGCTTTACCACATATAACTGGACCGCTGAGCGGCGAATATCCTTTTCTTTTGCCACTAATACACAGCAAAAAGGAAAACGCAAAAGGGAAAACGCACATATTCCCATAGACGCACCCGCCTCTTATCCGGGCGTCAAACATGACGCCCGTGTGAAAGAGGCCTAATACACGCCACAAAAGGCTTTAGAACATATAATTGCAAAGCTGATTAGCAAATATATTTTTCTTTTTCCACTACTACACGCCACAAAAGGCTTTAGAACATATAACTGCACCGCTGATCAGCAAATATATTTTTATTTTTCCACTAATAAACAACAAAAAGGGCTGTAATTTTCGCACTTCCCACACAACGGCTAATGAGCCCTTATTTCCCCACTAATACAAGCCAAAAATGCTTTAGAACATATAACTACACCCCATAATGGCAAGTAAGACGTAGAAATATTTCCTTGTAATAAACCCTGTTAATGCCTATATCAAACAGCCCTTGCACCCCAATAACAAGAACGGTTTGCTGGAATTACAGAGCTGTATAATAGCAATTTGGGTCCCCAGTCATTGCAGCAAGGTGTTATAGAATTGTTCCTATTACCCAGGCTGTAACCTCTCCTACTGAACCCTGTTCAGCATAAATGTTGGGGAATGATTCCTCCCTATCCTTTCCCTACACCTTAAATAATCTTTCCCTGCACTTGTAAATCGTTTTTTTTAGCACAATGAAGTTTTTCTAACGCTGTCCCTAGTGCTTGTTGACATCTCTAGCTGCACTAAGTACACTGGTAAATTGCAGAATCTAAGAACACTGACGCTATTTATAGGGCTGTGACATCACAGGGCTGGCTGCTGATTGGCTGCATGCATGGCCTTATGGGTGATCCCGCCTTCCCAGAGTTCCTTGCTTCATGTCCTCACACCTGCAGCAGCCATTTTAGGAAAAATGCAATTTTTGGAAGTTAGCCTTTCTTTAGTCTAATACTTTGTTTTTAGTGTAGGATTGCTCCCAGTCTGCTTTAATAGCAAATCATAAACATTGGTGATCACTGGAACACACATTTCTTCCACATTAACCACCAATACCAGATCCCCATTAGTGAGTACATAAATGTAGAATGTTATCTCCTCTAGTTGGTTTTGTGACAATACCAACACACTGTTTCATCCTAACTGTCTGGCCACAGAAATCATCCTTATTTATCAAACCTCTGTCCCTTCATCTAGTTTAAATGTTTTTCCCAAAAATTTTAAAATTCTGCCCCAAGTACTTGTGTACCTTTATATGACAGATACAAACAATCCTGCTTGTACAAATCTTTATCAGACAACCAACTAGCATCATGACTATCATACCCAAAGCCTTTAGATTTACACCACTGTTTTAACCACGCATTAGACTCTGAGATATGAAGTGCCTTGGGTTACTAATTACAGGCCAACAAAAGCTCTGAAAAAGTTACTGAACCTGTTACCAAGCTCCTGGCTGAAATTATGGAATTCCTTTGTACACAAAGCAAATAATTTTGAGACAGATCATTGGTACCAAGATGTACAATCTTCACAATTGTTGCCTTGACTATTGCAATACACTTCTTATCTCTATTGACCATGGTACCTGGAAGACATCTCACCGCTTTCAGCACATCTCCATTTTCAACTAAATCAATGCTTCTAATGGTTGAATCACTAATAAGAAAATGCCTTCTCTTCTTGGTTATTCCATCCACTGCACCTGTCTGCTTTGTACCACCTGTACATCATGCAAAATAATCTCTTCTTTAGAAGCAACACCATCCTGCACATAGGAAGCCTTTTTTGTATTAGCAGCAACATCACCTTTCAGTTCAGAAAGTGCACCATAGGAATTATATAAGGATAGCCAAAAATGAGCATGCTTATGCTCCACAACTCCCAATCTCCCAGAACTAACAGTTGTCCACTTTGTTCTTAGGTCAGGGATGCTCAAACTGTGGCCCTCAGCTGTTTTAAAACTACAACTCCCACGCTGCCCTTCTGTAGAATGATAGCTGTAGGCTGTCAGAGAATGATGGGAGTTGTAGTTTAGCAACAGCTGGAGGGCCACAGGTTGAAGCATGCCTGCCTTAGGTCTTTGAGAGGTGGTTATTTACAGCAGGGGCGTAACTACCGGGAAGCAGGGAAGCAGCTGCTTCGGGGCCCGGGCTTACAGGGGGCCCGGCAAGCACGTGTTGTCCTCACTCCTCTCCTCCCCTGGGTAATCATCAGCACGTGTCCTCACTCCTCTCCCTTCGCTAATTACTCAGTGAATCGCAGTGTACTCTCGCCCTTGCCTACTTAAAACTTATTTTTCTTTCTTTCAGAAAAGCTTGCCCTGGGGATCGAACCTGCGACCATTAGGTTCAAAGGCAAGACACTTAACCACAAAGCCATATGAGCTGATAAGCCAGATAGCTTAAAAAAAAAAAAAAAAAAATAAGACCTCTAGATGTGGAGAACTTTGATAGTGTATCCATACACATTACAGCTGCACCAGCACATTGTATATGGATGTAGCAGAGCTTGGTGTGTTGGGGCAGCTGTAATGTGTATAGATACACTATCAAAGTTCTCCTTATCTAGAGGTCTTATTTTTATTTTTTTAGCTACCTGGTTATGCAGCTCATATGGTCTTGTGGATAAGTGTCTTGCCTTTCATCCTAATGGTCACAGGTTCGATTCCCTTCCCAAACTTTTCTGAAAGACAGGATTTTTTTTTTTTGTTTTTTTTTTTAAATACTGGACTTTTACTTTACTGCCACAGGGGAGGAGGGGGCTATTGGCACTATAATATTGGCAAATGGGGGGGGGGAGAGATAGGCACTTCATATTGTCACACACATTAGGGGGCAGGGGGAGAGGATGGCACTATGATATTGGGATGGGGGAAGACAGAGGCACTTGATATTGGCACATTATAGGGGGCACTATGGGGAGAGGAGCACTATGGGGGCATCTGGTGCTATATGGCTGGCTACTGGCACATTATAGGGTGGGTTTATATGGCTGACTACTGGCACATTATAGGGGGGGTTATATGGCTGATTACTGGCACATTATAGGAGGGGTTATATGGCTGACTACTGGCACATTATAGGGGGTTATATGGCTGGCTACTGGCACATTATAGGGGGCTGGGGGCTATATGGCTGACTACTGGCACATTATAGGGGGCTATATGGCTGGCACATTATAGAGGGGAGCGAACGCGCGGGTAGGGGGCCCAATACAAAAATTTGCTGTGGGGCCCAGTCATTTCTAGCTACGCCCTGATTTACAGGGCTGCTTCACATCAATCAGTAGCTGAGAAAGCCTTTTAATCTCAGACTGAAGAATCCAAACTAAAGACTGTAGTCAAGAAATGTCACCATATAAACCAGCCAACCGCATACCAATTGGACAGCACCCTGATTTCCAAAGTGTGCTATGGAAAACAGTAGCCAGACAAGCATTACACTGCATCAACCCAGACATCTTTATGACTGATCAATAGAAGCAATAACTCAGTAAAACAAGTACTCACAAATATATCCTGCAAACTCCTGCTGTTTTCAAACTACTGCAGTTTTTAAAACTATGAACACTTATGTCGCCCTGCACTTATGTTGCAATGCACTCACAAACGTTAACATAGGGAATTTTAATAGTATTATTAGATATCTGTTTTACAGTATTATTTTTAACTAGACATTAGGCCCGTTACAATAACGGGCGCTAGAACATTAGTTCTGACACTGTTATGGAGGATCTGTGGCTGGCACTGTTATGGGGGATCTGTAGAGGACACACTGTTATGGGGGTCTGTGGCTGACACTGGTATGGGGGTCTGTGGCTGACACTGTTATGGGGGATCTGTGGCTGACACTGTTATGGGGGTTTGCGGATGACACTGTTATGGGGGATCTACGGATGACACTGTTATGGGGGATCTACGGATGACACACTGTTATGGGGGATCTACGGATGACACTGTTATGGGGGATCTGTGGAGGACACACTGTTATGGGGGATCTCTGGAGGACACACTGTTATGGAGGGGATCTGTGGAGGACACACTGTTATGGAGGGGATCTGTGGCTGACACTGTTATGGGGGATCTATGGAGGACACACTGTTATGGGGGATCTATGGAGGACACACTTTTATGGGGGATCTCTGGAGGACACACTGTTATGGAGGGGATCTGTGGAGGACACACTGTTATGGAGGGGATCTGTGGCTGACACTGTTATGGGGGATCTGTGGCTGACACTGTTATGGAGGGGATCTGTGGCTGACACTGTTATGGAGGGGATCTGTGGCTGACACTGTTATGGAGGGGATCTGTGGCTGACACTGTTATGGAGGGGATCTGTGGCTGACACGGTTATGGAGGGGATCTGTGGCTGACACTGTTATGGTGGATCTGTGGCTGACACTGTTATGGGGGGTCTGTGGCTGACACTGTTATGGGGGGTCTATTATGGGGGTCTGTGGCTGACACTGTTATGGGAGTATCTGTAGATGACACATAGCATTGTATGCTATGTTTCATCCACAGATTCCCCATAACAGTGTCGCTGTTTATTGTGAATGTAATGGTATCGGGCCCCGCTCAGAATAGAAATACTATGAATAACTGTACTAATAATAACAATCGTCACCTCTTCACTTACTACATAGTGAGGCAGGAGGCTGGGCGGGCGGGCGGTCACTGGCAGAGTAACTCACTAAGTGACTCCCTGCTCCGCCCACTTTATTAATGAAGCAGGCGGTGCAGGCGCATGACGTAATCAGTTACGCTGCCAGTGCCCGCCCGGCCTCCTGCCTCACTATGTAGTAAGTGAAGAAGTGAAGATCGTTATTATAAGAACAGTTATTCATAGTATTTCCACTCTGAGCGGGGCCCGGTGCACTGATACCGATACTGATCCATGGGGGTCCCTCCCGTCGCCGCCCCCAACCAACCCGCCGCCCCTCCCCAATGAAGGGTCTGCAAGTAGCGGCTGAATGAAGGGGCTGCACACAGGAAGGGTGAATGAAACGACTGCACACAGAGGGGTGAATGAAGGGGCTGCACACGGGGGTGAATGAAGGGGCTGCACACAGAGGGTGAATGAAGGGGCTGCACACAGGGGGTGAATGAAGGGGCTGCACACAGGGGGTGAATGAAGGGGCTGCACACGGGGGTGAATGAAGGGGCTGCACACGGGGTGTGAATGAAGGGGCTGCACACGGGGGTGAATGAAGGGGCTGCACACAGGGGGTGAATGAAGGGGATGCACACAGGGCCGGGTGAATGAAGGGGCTGCACACAGGGCCGGGTGAATGAAAGGACTGCTGGACATGGGGGAGGGGAGAATGAACGGGCTGCTGCACATGGGGGGAATGAAAGGGCTGCTGCACATGGGGGTGAATGAAAGGGCTGCTGCACGGAGGGGGTGAATGAAAGGGCTGCTGCACATGGAGGGGAGGAATGAAAGGGCCGCTGCACTGGAGGGGGAATGAAAGGGCTGCTGCACGGAGGGGGGTGAAAGGGCTGCTGCACATGGAGGGGTGGAATGAAAGGGCTCCTGCATGGAGGGGGAATGAAAGGGCTGCTGCACAGAGGGGAGGGAATAAAAGCGTTGCTGCATAGAGAGCAGAGGGGGTATGGAGCAGGCAGGCACGCTGGCAGCACATGAGGAAATACAAATACTTTGATCCCTCCCCCTTTGGCTTACCTTGTTGCTGGGCCAGAGAAGGGAGGGAGCAGAGAGGGACGGAGGGGAGACAATTCCGGGCCCACGTTTCCTCCTGCTGTCGACCGCTGTCAGAGGGAGGGAGGGAGGCGGGGGAGGCCGCACTGGCCAATGATTTTAATACTGGGGAGGGAGGGGGTCCGGCCCCTGCTGCCTGGCACCATCTGATCTCTTACAGGGGCTGTGGATTGTGCGGATCACAGCCCCTGTAAGAGATCAGATGGTGCCAGGCAGCAGGGGCCGGTCTCTACTACGTATCTCAGTATATTCTAACTTGAGCGTCCCCATCACTATGGGAACGCCTCTGTGTTAGAATATACTGTCGGATCTGAGTTTTCACGATCTAACTCAGATCCGACAGTATATTCTAACACAGAGGCGTCCCCATAGTGATGGGGACGCTTCAAGCTGAATATACTGAGCAGTCTGTATATACCGGCCCCTGCCGCCTGGCAACATCTGAACAGTGTCCGTTGAGTGTGTGCCAAATGCTCTGTGCGCGCGCATGCGCAGTTGAGTATTCGGCACACACGCACGGACGTCACAGGGATTTTATTAGTATAGATAGTCTCACCTTTATATACTTCTATGTTTTATTGATTCATTCTGTACTATAATTGCATTCTACAAGTCTCTCCTCTATAATTTTAGATTTTGCAATAAAATCCTATTCCTTTCCTCGTGAAACAGAATTTAAGGGATATTTTTATGAAAGCTGGAATATTCAATGTGGCTGGTCAATCACTAGGATTAAATTATTTTTTGTCATAATTTTTTATAAAAATTTCTAAATACAGAAAATATAAACTGACAGAGCTATATTGAAATGCTAACTGTAAATTACACTTGTTGTATAAATGTTTTTGAGTGAACCTTTTCCTCATTAATATACCATTTATATAATTTCAAATTTGTTTTATACCCTTCTCTGCTGCCCACTGACTATATATGTCCTATCTGCACATACCCATGCAGATAGCACATATATAAATGGTTAGGCAGCCCTTTCACCCTAGCGCTACAGCACTGGGATTAAAGCTCCTGCTCCTGCAATCTAGCAGGAGCAGGTTGGGTCCTGGCTCTCAGGCACAGCAGGGAGAAGCCAGGAGTGGTTTATTACTGCTCCTGCCTTCTCCTGTGCCTGCAGGATATTGTCTATTGAGTAGTGTGGGGGGTTTGTTGGGGGAGAAAGCGGCCTCGCCGGGTGTCTCAGGGCAGGAACAGGGCTGCAGGAGACCCTGATCAGCTTTGCCTGTGTGTAATGGGGGCTGTTTTTCCCCTATAACTGGGGCTCCTGTTGATGTCACAGTTACAGTGGAAACAGTGAAAAAAAAAAAAGTCAGTGTCCTCCAGAGGTCATTTAATGACCTGCTGGGGGACATAATATGTGGCAAAATATTTTTAAAATATAAGTAAAAAAAAAATATTTCAAAATTAAAAATGCCGTCGGAGACCATCACTATAGTCGCCCCATTCACTCAAACAATACATGTTATATATAAAACGATCATCACAAGATAGAAAACCCATTGCAATAAATTAATTTTGTGTCAGTTTTAATATTTACAAAATAAAAAGTTGTAATAAGTAATAAAAAATGACTTTTTAATAAAAATTTGCGTTTTCCCCAAATCAAATCTAAAAGAAGAAAAAAATCTCTAAAAAACATGATAATAAAAAGTCCTAAGTGTCATGTAAAAACATTGCAAAAATTATTTTGGTAGTCAAACAAAAGTTAGGGTCGCTAAGCCACCATATGCACAAAATCACGGAAAATTGCCTGAAGATCCAGTCCTTTTTAGGCCCGGTCATGAACAGGTAAAAATTATTAGATTCCCCAAAAATACATTTCTACTCCCAGACTGCCAGGTACAGATTTGCATAACTAGGAGCAAATGTAACACCCATTGCTTTACCAGTGATCTGGAAGTAAAAGTTATTATTATTCTAAACATAGTTCCAAATATAATCCTTGTATTTTATTACATCCAAAATACTGTTATCGTCACTTTATAAGAGGTACCTGATGATAAGACCAATCTAGGTTATGTAGGCAGAAAATGAGAAAAATATTTTTCATCAGACCTCAGAACAGACCTCCAATCTTTATCACATCCACAAATTAGACCCCAGATCTTCATCAGACTTCAGATCAGACCTTCATATCAGACCTCGGATTTTATTCAAAGGTACCTTTTGGAGGTAAGAGATGACAGGAATTTTGGGATGTTTTGTTTCTAAGTAATTGTATTTTTATCAGTCAAAATTTCTTTACCTTTGGCCTTATTTAAATTCTTGTTGGTACCCTTCAGCAGCATTTTTATATGTGGTAAAATCTAAGAGCAGGCTATTCATTTCTTTATGATAATCAACAGAATTAAGAATAACAATCTGCCCCTTATCAGCTGCCTTAGCAGGCATTTCATTACTCAAATAATTGTTCAAAGATGTCATTACTGTTTTATACTATTCATTAATAGTAATATTTTTGAAGCATTCCATACAATCATTATTTGTGATGTTGAGAATGAATCAGATTCTTCTTTTAATTCTGTATTGGTATGAAACTCAGGGCCACAGATAGTGGATCCCTAACTATCCCTTTTGAATGGAGTGCAAAAAGGTTTGTAGATCAAAGATCCAATAGTAGAATTGCGTCTCCCCATCGCACAGATCAAAACATCCAGTGATGGGGGAGCAGCCTCCCTAGCGTCACCAGCATTGCAGGGAGGCTGGTTACCATTGCGGCCTGCAATTGGCTGCTCCCCCGATGCCAGATGTTTTGATCCACGCCACATGGAGATGCAGCGGCGGCCGTGTAGGGATTCGAGGGATGCGGATGCACGAGACCTGGTAAGTATTATCTGGAGGAGGGGCCTGGGCATTGTGGGGGCATTTCTACTATTGGATAACCCCTTTAACTGAATGAACAAACTAATGAATATCAATAAAATTGAAAAATGTAGGTATAGACTTGATACCTTTGTTTAAAACTGCTATGTGTGCGTCACTGCAAAAGGGTTAGTGTTCTAATATACTATGTTTTACTGCTACATGGGTTAATGTACACTGCGTATGCACTTTCTTTGATAACAATAGCTAATGCAACTTTACTATACACTCTATATTGCAAAAGGCTGTATATGGGTAGTAAGTAGTTAACTGGCAGTCTTTAGTGATGGTTTCCGGATAGTGGGCTGACCCCTCTTCACTGGTTATTCAGTTACTGGCAAGTAAGCCAAGACAGAGGATGTGTGTGATAACTAGTGGTGTGCATTCCAGAAAAGCTGTAGCTGAATCAGAAACTTTCAGGGTGACACCATCCCAGTTAGGCTACATGCACACGACCGTTGGTGTTTTGTGGTCCGCAAACCGCGGATTCGCAAAACACGGAAGCTGCTCGCGTTCCGTTCCGCAATTTGTGGAACGGAACGCGGCCCATATAGAAATGGCTATTCTTGTCCGCAAAGCGGACAAGAATAGGACATGCTATATTTTTTGCAGGGGCATGGAACGGAGCAACGGATGCGAACAGCACACGGATGCGGCCCCATTGAAAATATGCGGCTCGGACGCGGACCCGAACAATGGCCACGTGCATGATTCCTTAGTATTAAGCTGCCAGAAAAGAAACTGTGCTAAGAGCTAACCTCTGAGAGAGTGAAAAACAGACTTTTTAAAAAGGTATTAACCCCTTATCCTATTTGGGCCCTCAATATAGACATAAGAGGGCTTGTTTTTTGGGGAGACAATTGTGGTTTTTAATTGCACAATTTTGGAGTAAACATAATTTACTCTGGGTCAGTATGATTATAGCAATATCAAATACACATTGTTTATGTTTTACTTCTTTTGCACAATAAAAACCATTTAAAAAACAGAATATTTTTGCAATGTTGCATCCCAATGCCAATAATGTTTTTATATTTCTTTTAACAGAGTTGTGTGAGGGTTTGATGTTTGTAGGATGACTTTTCCTTCATAAAAGCACTAACACTTAATAAGTGAGAATATGCTACGTTATTCAACAACCATATGTAACAGTATTGACCGCATTGAAGATTGAAATACACGCAGATACTTTTAAATATTGCTGCATTTCCATTTGCTTTTTATAGATCAATATCAATAAATGTGGTTGGGTCCCTTAATTCTCTCATTTTGACTGTGGTGTACACTAGATTTGTCTTAAGCTGCACTTTAGAAGGATATTCTGTAAAATATTTACACCATGGACTATGCCACATACTAATCAGTCAATGCAACTTTCAAAATTACAAGTATGAGGCATGAAACCTAGACTAAGTAAAATAAACTTTGGCGTCCAAGAGAACTAGAAAGTTGCTCTCTGAACAGTCCATAAACCATGTACATTTCAAACAAATCTTCTAAATATAGTTTCATTTTATATTACAAAATCAACTCTATTCATCAATTTCCGTCAAATGTATTGCACACTTACCAAGGTTTTTATACAGTATGTACTACATATTTTTCTTTGCCCTTAACAAAAAAATGAAAGCTTCTCTAGCTTAAATAGCGGATTACTTTAATATAGGCTGGTCTAAACTTTTTTTAAAATAAAAGCTTAAAAATTCCACATAGACACCCAATCTGAAGCAATTGAACATGGAAGCAGGATGTGCAGCTGAATGGGGTCTTTTGTTGTTCTCATGCAAGATATAGTAAATGTGGCCTGTGGATACAGTGTTTTGGGTCACTGCAAAGTTAGTATGTTCCAGTTTAACATCTCTTGCAGATGGGACCAGAATGATTCTTTCAGGACTTTTATGTATGTTTCCTCATTAGGTTCCCACACATATGAATGTGCCTCCAACATTTATTTGCCAGAAAAAAACACACCAGAATAAGAGCAAACTTTTTCTTTTGGCATTTTATCTGCCATTTTTGCACACAATGGCCCTGATTTATCAAGGCTGGCTTGTGCTACGCCTGCCTTGATAGGGCCTGTGCTGCTGGAGGAGGCAATTGATTGATGACAAGGCACGCTTACTTCACCCTCACCACACCCCTTTCTATAGATTTGGAGAGGGTGGCATAAAATGCAGTTTGGAGCTAGAACAGTAGCAAATGCATTAAAAACTCGCAAATCCAGTAGATTTGTGACTTTTCTACGCCAAAAAGAAGTATAACAGGACAGATTAATTTTCGTCAGTGTGTCTTACAACTAACGTTTTTGTCATAGTGTTTTTTCCCTATAGAGAGGGTGATGTGAAAATACCTGAAAAAGCGCCAAAAGCAACAACATGCAGCATCACTAAACATCACTAAAAATCTACCTGTGAAGTCACCTTAATGGCTCAAAAACTCAGAGAAACAGCTATTCACTAATGAAGACTAGTGATGTCGCGAACATAAATTTTTCCGTTCGCAAACGGCGAACGCGAACTTCCACAAATGTTTGCGAACATGCGAACAGGGCGAACCGCCATAGACTTCAATAGACAGGCGAATTTTAAAACCCACAGGGACTCTTTCTGGCCACAATAGTGATGGAAAAGTTGTTTCATGGGGACTAACACCTGGACTGTGGCATGCCGGAGGGGATCCATGGCAAAACTCCCATGGAAAATTACGTAGTTGACGCAGAGTGTGTTAAGTTGAATTCACAATGCGATTAATATAACCTGCATTAGTCGCATTGCGAATTCAACTTAGATCTGGGTTGCTAACGGTTGTATTGCTAGAATATAACGATGTTTGAGAATATAGCGCAATATTCTCAATCTTCGTTATATTCTAGCAATACAACCATTAGGAACCCAGCTCTAAGTTGAATTCGCAATGCGATTAATATAACCTGTATTAATCGCATTGCGATTACAACTTAGATCTGAGTTCCTAATGGTTGTATTGCTAGAATATAACAAAGATTGAGAATATAGCGCTATATTCTCAATCTTCGTTATATTCTAGCAATACAACCATTAGAACCCAGCTCTAAATTTAATTTCCATTGTGATTAATACAGGTTGTATTAATCACGTTGCGACTACAACTACTAACACTGCAGATTCAGAATGAATCTAAGATGGATGCCGTCCATGCTTTTTGATAGGAGGTGGGAGGGTCTGGGAGGGAGACTGATGTACTAGCCCTAAAAAGGGCTTTTTGGGGTGCTGTCAGGACGCTGTCCTTACAGCAGAGATCTGATGAGTCTTTCAGGACTGGAGTGGACACTGAATACACTAGCCTAGCCATCGATTTCCCTATTAAATCAGCAGCAGCTACACTGTCCCTCCTCTCACTGACTGCAGCTTCCGAATGAATCTAAAATGGACGCTGTCCAGGAGATGAAGGGGTCTGGGAGGGAGGGTATGCTGATTGGCTGGAATGTGTCTGCTGACTGTGAGGTACAGGGTCAAAGTTTACTCAATGATAGGGGGTGGACCAAACATCGCCTATGTTCGCCCGCCGCGACGAACGCGCACAAGCTATGTTCGCCGGGAACCGTTCTTCCGGTGAATAGTTTGGGACATCTTATTTGCGAATTCAACTTAGAGCTGGTTGTATTGCTAGAATATAACGAAGATCGAGAATTTATCGCTATTTTCTCAATCTTCGTTATATTCTAGCAATACAACAACCAGTAGGAACTCAGTTCTAAGTTTAATTCGCAATGCGATTAATATAACCTGCATTAATCGCATTGCGAATTTAACTTAGAGCTGAGTTCCTAATGGTTGTTGTATTGCTAGAATATACGTTATATTCTAGCAATACAACCATTAGGAACTCAGCTCTAAGTTGTAATCGCAATGCGAATAATACTTACAATTATTAATCGCTTTGCGAATCCATTTGATGCCTCTATTTGATTGTATATGACGGTTGACTATGACTACCACCAATGTTCTGCTGCCTCCGAAGCAAGATATCTGAACTCCCCAGGGGCCATTTGGGCGTTTTGATTGAAAACGCATCAAAACGCATCCAGCGTTTTATAATTTTTATTTTAATTTTTGTGTATTTTGCCACATTTGGTTGCATATTTACATTTGGTATAGGCAAATATGGTAGTCTAGAATTCAGTGTTTCCCAACCAGTGTGCCTCGCGGCGGACGCTTGAACAAGCTATGTTCGCCGGGAACTGTTCGCCGGCGAATAGTTCGGGCCATCTCTAATGAAAACTTGTTTGAAAGGTGACGTTTAAACAATAAGCTTTCAAACAATACCAGAACCACAGCATTAGGTCCACAACAGTTGGGAATTAAAGCAGTTGGGAGTGAAAGCAGTGAAACCTGTTTTTACTTTCATTTTGAGCTGTATTCACTGTCAACCAAATTTCTAACAGCTATATCTTCCAATGTAGAAGAGATAATGCTGTGGTATTGTTTGAAAGCTTGGAATGTCAGCTTTCAAGCAAAGCCAGGCACATATCTCCAGCTGCTACCAATCCCAAGATGTGAGCACCTAAAGGTTTGCACTGGGCACTTGGAACAGCAAAGCTCGCCCAGCTGGGCACTTGGAAGCCATTTTTCAGCAGAATACAAGTGTGTTTCCTGGACACATAATAAAGACACAAAATACACACAGATAAGTTTGCAATTGTCTGTGTGCCAATGCTGTTAGTTACATTGCTGAAAATGACGAGAGCCTCTCCCTTTAAACTTCACTTACATAAAAGCGAACAACCCCTTAAGTACAATTATTCATTTAGGGAAGATGGTTATAGGAAACCAGATACCACTTTGATTCTTGACATTATATAGCTATTACATCGGTATGATCGTCATGTCTTTTCTAACGTCATTAGATATAGGTAATTTCCTGCATTCCACACTCCAAAAGACTAAAACTACTTAAGTGAAGTTCATATTTTCTTGACATGCAAAGAATGATGACATATAGTAAAGAGAGAGTGGTACTGTATGTCTGCAGTAATTTGATAAATAAAAAGCATGATAGGAATTATGCACAGAATAATTAAAAGGGTTATACTCTTCTCATAGTTTGGTGGCAAATCGTTAAGATATGCCTTCAATGTCATCTCTGGGACCCGCACCTATCTCCAGAACCAGGCCATCACGGTGAAGGAGAGTGCACCACACATGCTCTCCATTGATTTCTATAGAAATTCTGAAAATATCATAAGTTCATAACGAGTGCACTCCACTCTTCTTTGAAGTGTCATAGAAGAAAATGGAGAGTGCACCGTGCATGCATGGCCACCTCTCCATTCACTGCTATTGGACTGCCAAACAGGCAATTGGCTATTTTCGAACTCCCATAGCAATGAATGTAAGATGGCCGCTTGCACGGTGCGCCCTCCTTCATTTTACGGGGCCTATTCTGGAGATAGGAGTGGGTCTTAGTGGGACCTGCACATATCTGACATTGGTGGCGTACACGTATTCTAGAGATATACAACCAATGTCTAAAATTGGAATACCCCTTTAATCCTTCCCACCGCCTCACATAAATTTACAATGGCAGTTGGGTATTTAAAACGGCATCTGCTCGTGAGTGCAACAGGCACCATAGGCGCTAGGTACCTGTTGTTTTAACCTCTTAGTGACCACCGATATGTGTTTTTACAGCGATCTCTAAGGGGCCTTAGGCTGGGCCGCTGCTTTTTATGGCGGCCCAGTCTAAGCATTGAATGGGTCACCCGTGCAGTGGGGAGCAGGAACCCGACTCTCAAATGAGAGCAGCGGCCTTGCTCTAACAACCTGGACAAGAGTGCCGATCTGGGCTGTTCAACCCCGCAAATGCGATCGCAAGGTGCCGATGTGTGTGAAGCTTCTGATGTAGGCCCCGGTCCTGGCTGTAGTGATTTCCAGCAGAATGCGCCTGATTGTTGCTGGCACATGATTGGGGCACATCTGCTGGTCAATTTTAAATAGCATTGCTATTAAAATGCAATGCATTATATTGATAATTCATTGCATTTTAAAAGCAATCAAAATACTGTCTGTCATAGTCAAGCAATCAAAAAGCAAAAAAATAAAAAGTTATGGGTCTTGGGAGCGGCAATGTAAAAACATTTTTCTTTTAAAAAGGCGTTTTATTGCAAAAAAGTAGTAAAACCTAAAAAAAACTATAAGTACTTGGTATCACTGTAATTGTACTGACCCAGAGAATAAAGATATTATGTTATTTTTACCGAAAAATTAACGCAGTAAAATTTATAACGTAAAAATGCAATGGCAGTATCGCTGTTTTTCCCATCTCCCTCCCAAAAAGAGTTAATGAAAGTTAATCATAAAGTTATGTGTACTCCAAAATGGCGCCAAAACAAGCCCTCATAAAGCTATATAGACGGAAAATAAAAATGTTATAGCGCTTGGAACGCGACAATGAAAAAAGAAGAAAAACACTTGGTCAGTAAGGCCCAAATCAGGCTGCTCACTACGGGGTTAAACTGAAGGCACCTGGAACTAATGTATGCAATTATCACGACCGGCGTACCGATCACAGACGTGTGACGCAAAGGGAGGGAAAAGGGAAAGCCCTGTCCAAGGGAGAGGGAAAGGTGGTGACTCCTAACTCACCTTGAAGCTGGCACCTGACTGGCCTGACGTCCCTAGACGGGTTCTTCACCCGTACGCCGATCACGTGCCTAAACCCTGGCTTTTCTTAAGATGAGCCCTAAGTAGTGAATAGGGCGGAGGGAGCAATAGTCCTCACCACTAACACTAAAGGAAAACACCAGGGAGAGGACAGACAATACAGACAAAACATATAAGCCCAGGTGGGCGACAACAGCGGACAACAAAAGCCCAACAGGAATCCGGAGGGTAATGCTCTGGTACGACATCCAGGAACAACAGCTACACAGCTCCAGTGGGTCAGTACAGAAGTCCAGGCAGGAAGCTCTATATCTGGCAACCAGAGAAGTGGGAAGGGGGAATATAAGGAGGTTGGGAGTGGCGGACAAGAAACAGCTGAGGAGAAGAAGCTACAGATCCCTGAGTGAGACAAAAAGGATTGCAAGGCACCACACAGAAAGCTACCATTAAGTAACAGCATGATCTTTAGACATAGAGAGCTCAGCCACCCGCTGCGACTTCCTGACGCCGGGTATAACGAAGTCAGACGTGGCTCCTGACTCCCTCGTGACAGGAATTGGTGATAACGTGATAATGGCATACATTTTATCTTTTAGATGCCGTTGTTAAATGTGACCAAAGCATCTGGGGGGTTAAAGACCAGGAGCGTGTCCTCCCGGCTGTGCACTGGCTCCCCCAAGTGAGGAGGGAGCAGGAGTGTGTGTGGCAGCCTTTGTCACCCTTAGTGACAAGAGACTGCTGCACATTAGTTCCTATGCACAACTTCCCAGTGACCCAACTCCACTTTTTTAATCTGAACTGGAGAAGATACTTATACGGGCACTTGATATGGAACTTATTTTCATGGAAGAAATGGGCTTTATGTATAATGAGCATCCCTAAATCCCGACATTCTATGCCCTCCCTAACATCCAAAAGGGACTTAGTCCCCTGAAGGGAAGATCTATCATGGCAGGCATTAACTCTATCACTCGGAATGTCAGCATCTATGTTGACAAGGTTCTTAGGAATTTTGTGACGGTTTTGCCATCTTACATCAGGGATACTACTGACCTGTTGAAGAAACTAGACAGTAATATTCCGCTTGAGAAAGGGATAGAGTTTGTCCAGTATTTCCTTAAAACCCATGGCACACAATATGGAGTATGCAACAATCGGACCTGACTCCCAAATTCCCAAAGTGCCTCTCTCCTTAATCATGTACCAGTAACAAGTGCCTCTCCCCCATCATGTGTCAGTAACAAGTGCCTCCCACACAATTATGTGTCATTAACAAGTGCCTCCCTCCCCCAATCATGTGTCACTAACAAGTGCCTCTCTCCCCAATCATGTGCCAGTAACAAGTGCCTCTCTCCCTAATCATGTGCCAGTAACAAGTGCCTCTCCCCCCATCATGTGTCAGTAACAAGTGCCTCCCACATAATCATGTGTCAGTAACAAGTGCCTCCCACCCCCAATCATGTGTCACCAACAAGTGCCTCTCCTCACCCCAATCGTGTGCCAGTAAGAAGCACCTCTCCTCCCCAATCATGTGCCAGTAACAACTGCCTCCCCAATAATGTGCCAGTAACAAGCGCCTCTCCGCCAATCATGTGTCAGTAACAAATGCCTCTTCCCTAATCATGTGCCAGTAACAAGTGCCTCTCCCCAAAATCATGTGCCAGAAACAAGTGCCTCTCCCCCACAATCATGTGCCAGTAACAAGTGCCTCTCTCCCAATCATGTGCCAGTAACAAGTGCCTCTCCCCCAATAATGTGCCAGTAACAAGTGCCTCTCCCCAAACATGTGCCAGTAACAAGTGCCTCCCTTCAACAATCATGTGCCAGTAACAAGTGCTTCTCCCCCTAATGATGTGCCAGTAACAATTGCCTCTCCCCAAAATCATGTGCCAGTAACAAGTGCCTCTCCCCACAATCATGTGCCAGTAACAAGTGCCTCTCTCCCCAATCATGTGCCAGTAACAAGTGCCTCTCTCTCCTTAATCATATACCAGTAACAAGTGCCTCTCCCCCATCATGTGTCAGTAACAAGTGCCTCCCACACAATTATGTGTCATTAATAAGTGCCTCCCTCCCCAATCATGTGTCACTAACAAGTGCCTCTCTCCCCAATCATGTGCCAGTAACAAGTGCCTCTCTCCCTAATCATGTGCCAGTAACAAGTGCCTCTCCCCATCATGTGTCAGTAACAAGTGCCTCCCACATAATCATGTGTCAGTAACAAGTGCCTCCCACCCCAATCATGTGTCACCAACAAGTGCCTCTCCTCACCCCAATCGTGTGCCAGTAAGAAGCACCTCTCCTCCCCAATCATGTGCCAGTAACAACTGCCTCCCCCAATAATGTGCCAGTAACAAGCGCCTCTCCGCCAATCATGTGTCAGTAACAAATGCCTCTTCCCTAATCATGTGCCAGTAACAAGTGCCTCTCCCCAAAATCATGTGCCAGAAACAAGTGCCTCTCCCCACAATCATGTGCCAGTAACAAGTGCCTCTCTCCCCAATCATGTGCCAGTAACAAGTGCCTCTCCCCAATCATGTGCCAGTAACAAGTGCCTCTCCCCCAAACATGTGCCAGTAACAAGTGCCTCCCTTCAACAATCATGTGCCAGTAACAAGTGCTTCTCCCACCTAATGATGTGCCAGTAACAATTGCCTCTCCCCAAAATCATGTGCCAGTAACAAGTGCCTCTCCCCACAATCATGTGCCAGTAACAAGTGCCTCTCTCCCAATCATGTGCCAGTAACAAGTGCCTCTCTCACATAATCATGTGCCAGTAACAAGTGCCTCCCCCCCCAATCATGTGTCAGTAACAAGTGCCTCCTCACCCAATCATGTGCCAGTAAGAAGTGCCTCTCCTCCCCAATCATGTGCCAGTAACAAGTGCCTCTCCCCCAATCATGTGCCAGTAACAAGTGCCTCTCCGCCAATCATGTGCCAGTAACAAGTGCCTCTCCCCAATCATGTGCCAGTAACAAGTGCCTCCCACATAATCATGTGCCAGTAACAAGTGCCTCCCTCCCACAATCATGTGTCAGTAACAAGTGCCTCTCCTCACCCCAATCATGTGCCAGTAACAAGCGCCTCTCCCCCAATCATGTGCCAGTAACAAGTGCCTCTCCCCCAATCATGTGCCAGTAACAAGTGCCTCTCTCCCCAATCATGTGCCAGTAACAAGTGCCTCTCTCCTAATCATGTGCCAGTAACAAGTGCCTCTCCCCACAATCATGTGCCAGTAACAAGTGCCTCTCCCCATAATCATGTGCCAGTAACAAGTGCCTCTCTCCCCAATCATGTGCCAGTAACAAGTGCCTCTCCCCTAATCATGTGCCAGTAACAAGTGCCTCCCTAATCATGTGTCAGTAACAAGTGCCTCTCCCCACAATCATGTGCCAGTAACAAGTGCCTCCCACCCAATCATGTGCCAGTAACAAGTGCCTCTCTCCCCAAATCATGTGCCAGTAACAAGTGCCTCTCACTCCCAATCATGTGCCAGTAACAACTGCCTCCCCCAATAATGTGCCAGTAACAAGCGCCTCTCCGCCAATCATGTGTCAGTAACAAATGCCTCTTCCCTAATCATGTGCCAGTAACAAGTGCCTCTCCCCAAAATCATGTGCCAGAAACAAGTGCCTCTCCCCCACAATCATGTGCCAGTAACAAGTGCCTCTCTCCCCAATCATGTGCCAGTAACAAGTGCCTCTCCCCCAATCATGTGCCAGTAACAAGTGCCTCTCCCCAAACATGTGCCAGTAACAAGTGCCTCCCTTCAACAATCATGTGCCAGTAACAAGTGCTTCTCCCACCTAATGATGTGCCAGTAACAATTGCCTCTCCCCAAAATCATGTGCCAGTAACAAGTGCCTCTCCCCCACAATCATGTGCCAGTAACAAGTGCCTCTCTCCCCAATCATGTGCCAGTAACAAGTGCCTCTCTCTCCTTAATCATATACCAGTAACAAGTGCCTCTCCCCCATCATGTGTCAGTAACAAGTGCCTCCCACACAATTATGTGTCATTAATAAGTGCCTCCTCCCCCAATCATGTGTCACTAACAAGTGCCTCTCTCCCCAATCATGTGCCAGTAACAAGTGCCTCTCTCCCTAATCATGTGCCAGTAACAAGTGCCTCTCCCCCATCATGTGTCAGTAACAAGTGCCTCCCACATAATCATGTGTCAGTAACAAGTGCCTCCCACCCCCAATCATGTGTCACCAACAAGTGCCTCTCCTCACCCCAATCGTGTGCCAGTAAGAAGCACCTCTCCTCCCCAATCATGTGCCAGTAACAACTGCCTCCCCCAATAATGTGCCAGTAACAAGCGCCTCTCCGCCAATCATGTGTCAGTAACAAATGCCTCTTCCCTAATCATGTGCCAGTAACAAGTGCCTCTCCCCAAAATCATGTGCCAGAAACAAGTGCCTCTCCCCACAATCATGTGCCAGTAACAAGTGCCTCTCTCCCCAATCATGTGCCAGTAACAAGTGCCTCTCCCCAATCATGTGCCAGTAACAAGTGCCTCTCCCCCAAACATGTGCCAGTAACAAGTGCCTCCCTTCAACAATCATGTGCCAGTAACAAGTGCTTCTCCCCCTAATGATGTGCCAGTAACAATTGCCTCTCCCCAAAATCATGTGCCAGTAACAAGTGCCTCTCCCCACAATCATGTGCCAGTAACAAGTGCCTCTCTCCCCCAATCATGTGCCAGTAACAAGTGCCTCTCCCCCAATCATGTACCAGTAACAAGTGCCTCTCCCCAAACATGTGCCAGTAACAAGTGCCTCCCTTCAACAATCATGTGCCAGTAACAAGTGCTTCTCCCCCAATCATTTGCCAGTAACAATTGTTGCCCCCAATCATGTGCCAGTAACAAGTGCCTCCCCCAATCGTGCGCCAGTAACAAGTGCCTTTCCCCCAATCGTGCGCCAGTAACAAGTGCCTTTCCCTCTAATCATGTTCCAGTAACAAGTGCCTCTCCCCACAATCATGTGTCAATAACAAGTGCCTCTCCCCCAATCATGTGGCAGTAACAAGTGCCTCTCTCCCCAATCATGTGCAAGTAACAAGTGCCTCTCTCCCCATCATGTTTCAGTAACAAGTGCCTCCCTCCCCCAATCATGTGTCAGTAACAAGTGCCTCTCCTCTCCCCAATCATGTGCTAGTAACAAGCGCCTCTCCTCCCCCATCATGTGTCAGTAATAAGTGCCTCACACACAATCATGTGTCAGTAACAAGTGCCTCCATCCCCCAATCATGTGTCAGTAACAAGTGCCTCTCCCGCCAATCATGTGTCAGTAACAAGTGCCTCTCCCCCAATCATGTGCCAGAAACAAGTGCCTCTCCCCCAATCATGTGCCAGAAACAAGTGCCTCCCCCAATCATGTGCCAGTAACAAGTGCCTCTCCCCCAATCGTGTGTCAGTAACAAGTGCCTCTCCCCCAATCATGTTCCAGTAACAAATGCATCCCCCACAATCATGTGCCAGTAACAAGTGACTCCCTCCCCAATCATGTGCCAGTAACAAATGCCTCTCCCCCATCATGTGCCAGTAACAAGTGCCTCCCTTCAACAATCATGTGTCAGTAACAAGTGCCTCTCCTCCCCCAATCATGTGCCAGTAACAAGCGCCTCTCCTCCCCCAATCATGTGCCAGTAACAAGTGCTTCTCCTCCCCAATCATGTGCCAGTAACAAGTGCCTCTCTCCCCAATCATGTGTCAGTAACAAGTGCCTCTCCCCCAAATCATGTGCCAGTAACAAGTGCCTCCCGCCAATCATGTGCCAGTAACAAATACCTCTCCCCTAATCATGTGCCAGTATCAAGTGCCTCTCCCTTAAATCATGTGCCAGAAATAGGTGCCTCTCCCCCAATCATGTGCCAGTAACAAGTGCCTCCCCTAATCATGTTCCAGTAACAAGGGCCTCTCCCCACAATCATGTGCCAGTAACAAGTGCCTCCCCACCAATCATGTGCCAGTAACAAGTGCCTTTCCCCCAAATCATGTGCCAGTAACAAGTGCCTCCACCCCAATCATGTGCCAGTAACAAATGCCTCTCCCCTAATTATGTGCCAGTAACAAGTGCCTCTCCCCAAAATCATGTGCCAGAAACAAGTGCCTCTCCCCCAATCATGTGCCAGTAACAATTGCCCCCCCAATCATGTGCCAGTAACAAGTGCCTTTCCCCCAATTATGTTCCAGTAACAAGTGCCTCTCCCCACAATCATGTGTCAGTAACAAGTGCCCCCAATCATGTGCCAGTAACAAGTTCCTCTCTCCCCAATCATGTGCCAGTAACAAGTGACTCTCCCCCAATCATGTGTCAGTAACAACTGCCTCTCCTCTCCCCAATCATGTGCCAGTAACAAGTGTCTCTCCTTCCCCAATCATGTGCCAGTAGCAAGTGCCTCCCCCCAATCACGTGCCAGTAACAAGTGCCTCCCCCAATCATGTGTCAGTAACAAGTGCCTCTCCCCCTATCATGTGCCAGTAACAAGCATTGTACCATAAAAAAGTAAACACTTATACTTACCTCCATGGCAGCGATGTGATGCAGGCCTCTTCTGGCCTGTGTCCCGCGATGAACAGGTCAGGCAGCGCGATGACATCATCGCGCCGCCTGCCCGACCTCTGATAGGCTGTGGGTCTAGTGCTTGCCTCTCTCTCCCTGTCCCGCTGCAGCATCCATATGTATGGCTGTCCTGCTTCCAATCACCTTTTCCAATCTAGTACTCTGTCCCAAGTCTATTAAACTGCTACTACCCAACCTTCTTGTGCTTTATTTAATTTACCTGTACGCAACAACAATACCCTGTTATTTTAAACCAGTATCTCTTATATAATGGGAGACCTATTCAAATAGAGTGCCTTTTATATTGGATCAAAAAGGTCTACAACAACTTACATATTCAATATGTATATGGGGGCCTTGTGGGGCATTTATACTGCCCTGGCATTTTGGGGCTCCTAAGCGTGAGAATCCAAATGCGTAAAAATGCCCTGTGAAATTGGAATTTGGGCCCCTTTGCGCACCCAGGCTGCAAAAAGTGGCACACATGTGGTATCACCGTACTCAGGAGAAGTAGGGCAATGAGTTTTGGGGTGTATTTTTATATATACCCATACTTTGTGTGAGAAATATCGCTGTAAACGACAACTTTTTAAAAATTTTTATACAAAGTTGTCAATTTACAGAGATATTTCTCTCACTAACATGGGTATATGTAAAAACACACCCCAAAACACATTGCCCTACTTCTCCTGATGCTGACGATACCACATGAGTGACACTTTTGCAGCCTGGATGCTCAAAGAGCCCTAATTCCAATGAATACCTTTAGGTTTTATGTGGCTGCTCACAATTTAGCCCCACCCAAAATGCCAGAACAGTACAAACACCCCACAAATGTCCCCATTTTGGAAAGAAATGTATCTTTATTGACTCTCTTAAAAATGCTCTGACATCTTATGAGCTTAACACATATATTTAAAACCTTGGTAATGCCTCCACATAATAGTCATATGTAACTCCAAGGATGGGAAATGTGCACTGTCTCCCAGCTTGGTAAGCTAGATGTGATGGAGGGTTCCACCATGCAGAGAGCAACATGCCTTAGAGAGCGTGTTCTTTCCCTTGCACTTATAGTAGTCTCTGACACTCAGTGCTAACTCAGCTAATGCACTACCTGCTAGCACCACATACTGAAACACTTGAATGCTTCCTACTGCATGTGGACAGTAGGAATGCATTCAAGTGTTTCATTCAAGTGTTTCATTCAAGTGTTTCATAAGATGTCAGAGCATTTTTAAGAGAGTCAATAAAGATACGGTTTTTATAATATTCTTTTGTTTTTGGGAGACAAATAGGTTACGCCCACTGTGGCATTTGGTGTGAAGTAAAATTATTAAACCTGATCCCCCAAAATTAGTCCGCTAGTTTGGGAGCATTTTGGAAAGAAGACACCCCAAGGTATTCGCTGAGGGCATAGTGAGTCCATGAAAAATTTAACTTTTGTCAAAAGTTAGCGGAAAGGGAGACTTTGTGAGAAAAACAATAAAAATCAATTTCCGCTAACTTGCGCCAAAAAAAATCTTTTATGAACTCGCCATGCCCCTCACGGAATACCTTGGGGTGTCTTCTTTCCAAAATGGGGTCACATGTGGGGTATTTATACTGCCCTGGCATTTTAGGGGCCCCTAAAGGATGAGAAGAAGTCTGGAATCCAAATGCGTAAAAATGCCCTGTGAAATCCTAAAGGTACTCATTGGAATTAGGGCCCCTTTGGCACCCAGGCTGCAAAAGTGTCACTCATGTGGTATCGCCGTACTCAGGAGAAGTAGGGCAATGTGTTTTGCGATGTATTTTATATATACCCATACTTTGTGTAAGAAATATCTCTGTAAACGACAACTTTTTAATTTTTTTATACAAAGTTGACAATTTACAGAGATATTTCTCTCACCCAACATGGGTATATGTAAAAATACACCCCAAAACACATTGCCCTACTTCTCCTGAGTACGGCGATACCATGAGTGACACTTTGCAGCCTAGTGCTCAAGGGCCCAAATTCAACGAGTACCTTTAGGTTTTATATGGCTGCTCACAATTTAGCCCTGCCCAAAATGCTAGAACAGTAAACACACCCCACAAATGACCCCATTTCGGAAAGTAGACACCCCAAGGTATTCACTGAGGGGCATAGTGAGTCCATCTGAGATTTTTTTTTGCCAGAAGTTAGCAGAAATGGAAACTTTATTTATTTATTTTTTTCCTCAGAAAGTGTCATTTTCCGCTAACTTGTGAAAAAAATGAAATTATACATGAACTCGCCATGCCCCTCCGCAAATACTTTGGGGTGTCTTCTTTCTAAAATGGTGTCATTTGGGGGGTATTTATACTATCCTGACATTCTAGCACCTGAAGAAACATGACAGGTGCTCAGAAAGTCAGAGCTGCTTCAAAACGCGGAAATTCACTTTTTTGCACCATAGTTTGTAAACGCTATAACTTTTACCCAAACCAATAAATATACACTTATTGGATTTTTTTTTTATCAAAGACATGTAGAACAATAAATTTAGAGAAAAATTTATATAGAAATGTAGTTTTTTTTGAAAATTTTTTACAACAGAAAGTGAAAAATGTCATTTTTTTGCAAAAATATCATTAAATTTTTATTAATAGCAAAAAAATTAAAATTGTCAGCAACAATGAAATACCACCAAATGAAAGCTCTATTAGTGAGAAGAAAAGGAGGTAAAATTCATTTGGGTGGTAAGTTGCATGATGGAGCAATAAACGGTGAAAATAGTGTAGTGCAGAATTGTAAAAAGTGGCCTGGTCATTAAGGGTGTTTAAGCTAGGGGGGCTGCCGATCTTAATAAATGTGCCTCTAAGAGTTTGATCTGCAGAGACACTGTGAACTGTAAGATCAATTTGGCATATCCTGAACCAGCCAACTAGATGAGTGAATCCTGCTACAAAAACACAACACAAAGAACTGCAGTGGATCAGCAGGATAAGCACAGAAAAAACATATGGTTTAAATGATAGGAGCAGCTACACCTGCTTTATCTAATCAACCCATATCACAACGGGTATGACATGCTTGGGACCATCTATAATGTATCTGTTGGCCTCTGTACTTAATCGAATGATCCCTGTGTCTGTTTAATTGTTTCACACCAACACATATATATATTAACATATCATCAGTTTGATCTATATACCATTGAATATCTGCAAGACCCTGTAATCGACTTGGTCTTCAAGTCTGTCAATACCAGTCCGTGATAATCTCTGAACCAGGTTTCCGAGATCCAAGAAATCGCTTCTATGATCCCTTAGTGGGTCATACCTTTTTGTGTGCTTGCCATTTTACAAAAACGTTATACTTTAATAAAATAGGTTCCTATACATTAATAACGTTTGTGATGACAGCACGTCTTTTCACCTTCGCATTACCAGATATCCATTGACATCATATTGTATTTTATGGTAATCCCTGGGTTTCTTGTGGTTGGTCAGTATATGTCTATCTAAGTGACAGCAGTCTTGGTCCCTGTTCACAAGCGACTCATATACATCACCCTGCATCCTATACTAAACCCGGGGGACCATATGGATATCTAGGGTTAGTTTCAGTAATTCTGCAGTATGGGCAGTACATAGCTGAAGCTAACTGCACGGGAATGCGGCCTAGCTACAGTGCTATATTATATTCTAAAACCAATGCCAAAAGTTCTGATTCTGCATCCTGTTAGTGTTTCTTTTCACTCCCCCACATCGGCACACCAGTTTTTGCGAAATCGCTGGAGCCGCTTTGATATCCCCTGCTCACTTATAAGATGACAAGCTGTACCGCATATCAATGGACAGTCAGGCGGGACTTGAGGATGCGACGTATAGTTTGGCTGCGCACCCTCTCTCGTTGATTGGCTGCCCGGCACCAAGCCTCGTCAGTCGGAGGACTTGCTAGGTATTTAACAGTGGGGAGACCGCGCGCACGCACGGCCATACTAGTGCCGGTGCTGCTGCGCTTCCCCACGTGCAGTGAATGCTGACCTGCAGACTTACTGTCACTATTACATATTTTGCTACTACTCCTGAGAAAGAGACTTGTTACAAAGTCTCAGAAACGCGTAGAGTAGGGCTAGTATCCATTAGGCAGGATCAGCCAGAACGTGGCTGACACATCTGGTATGAGGGGGGGCAAGTTCAGGGAGACCCATATTACATAAGGCTCCCTCTATATACTAACCATCCCTGCTCAATACCTCACCAGTAGTGTCATTATTTTGAGGGAATTCAACTAGGATATCCTGAGCAACCAACAGGATCTCCCATAAAATAGGTATATTTACTTATTATTCCCTCGTATTAACGTGCTGGTTAATCAATGCTGCAAACATAGTTTTGTCTGAGCTACAATCTGGATATTTGTCTGGTATAGATAAACAATATTAACTATATACCAGCAGTAGCTTCTAGACAAAACAATCCATTCTTACCAGCGTATGTTGAATAGTAATTGTTGTTAGTCAGCTTTTCTACCTTAACACTATTACACTAACGAACCCTCTTGGTTCCTTTTAATAAACAGTATTTAATAAAGTTTATTATTTTAATTTTAAGCCGTTATTACACTTTCAGTTAGCCAAAAACACAACACACTCTGAACCTTACTCTTGTATCCTGGTCAACGAACTGTAAGTGACCATCACAGACATTTATCATGTACATGTATCTCTTGTGCCCCACAGGCACTCTACAGGTGTAAAAGTGATTCTCATTTGATTTAGTCTTGTTTATTGTTTATAATTTAGTGAGATATTTTAACTAAAGTAGTAAAAGGTAAGTTATTTCCAGTGATTCTCAACATAGTATAATCCCCATAGACTCCAATGTTAATGCATTGAAGTGCATGAAAGAAACAATAATGATTGGTTGTTATAGTTCTCTATGGGAACTCTATGGTAATAAAAAGTGTAAAAAATGTTTTTAAAAATATTTAAAAATAAAAATATATAAAAATTAAAATCAGCTCCCCATTTTCCCAAAATAAAAATACATAAACAATAAAAAAAAACATCATGGGCATCGCACCGCATCCGCACCTATACTATTAAAACATAAAAATATTTATCCCATATGGCAAACAGTCAAAATCAAAATGGCCAGTTCAGCTGTTTTTGGTTGCTTCACCTCCCACCCAAAAAATGAATAAAAATTAATCAAAAGTCACATACACCCTAAAATGGTATCAATAAAAAGTAAAGCTCACTCCTACAAAAATAAGCACAGCTCTGTACACATAAAAATAGAAAGTTATGGGGTCATAATATGGTGATGCAAAGAAAAAAATTCTAAAGTTTTTTTTCCAGTATTAAAAGCAAGAAAAACAATAAATATGTGGTATCACTGTAATTGTACAGACCTGGAGAATGAAAGTAACTAGTCAGTTTTACCATATTGGAAAGGAAGGAAAAACAAAGCCAATAAAACTGTAGCTGTATTGTGTTTTGTTTATAATTCCACACCATTTTGAATTTTCAACACTTCCCACTACATTGTATGCAACCATAAATGGTTCCATTAGAAAATACAGCTTATCCCGCAAAAAACAAGCCTCATATGGCTATGTGAATGACAAAAAAAAGTTATGGTTTTGGGACAAATTGGAATAACAAATAAATGAGCAAAAACTGAAAATCACCCAGTCATGAAGAGGTTAAGTCCTATTTAGTAAGCAGATATTGACAAGTTGTTGTTTTTTATGCAAAATGATGCAAAGTAACCGTTTCCAAAATAAAAACTTTAAATTAAAATTCATTCCGCAGCAAACCGTGGATCGGCAAACCGTGGATCCTCAAAACACGGAAGCTGCTCCGTGTCCATTCCGCAATTTGCGGAACGGAACACAGCCCATTGTAGAAATGCCTATTCTTGTCCGCAAAACGGACAGGAATAGGACATGCTCTTTTTTTTTTTTTTTGCGAGGCCACAGAACGGAGCAATGGATGCGGACAGCACACGTAATGCAGTCTGCATCTTTGCGGCCCCATTGAAGTGAATGGATCTGCGCCAGAGCCGCAAAATATGCGGCTCAGACGCGGACAAAACATACGGTTTGTGCATGAGGCCTAAGAACTATCTTCAGCGTAAAGAAGAACAGGAAGCACTGGAAGTGATAAAATGGCCCCCACAGAGCTGTGATCGCAACTAGTGTTGATCGAGCAGTGCTCGGGTGCTCGGACCCAATACATGGTTTTGGAACAGCAGCCGGAGGACGTCTGGATGCATCTTGGACTTGCAGGTCGCTGCTGGGAACGGTGTTGTCCGAGTAGTACACCACTTTTACAAACTGACAATAATACGCACAAAACAAAAGATAAAATCGATTTTAGAGGAAAAATTGTTAGGAAACATTCTTTCCTGTATATTTACTTGTATATGAAGTGCAAGTGCTGCCAAAAATTACAAGCAAGAATCACTCCGATACAACCTGTATATCACATAAAGGAAGACCTAATTCACATTGTGGTACAATTGTTCATGTAGTGTGACTCCTACACGCATAAAGCCTATGCACTAAGTGAAAGGGCTGCCAAAATTACAAGGAACCGGCACTCCAATACACCCTTTGTTACACATAAACAACACTTGAAAATTATTATTGATAGCCTGCTGGTGACCCTCAAAGCATTTGGAGCAATGGTCTGCTGATCTGACCATCTAAAACATTAGGGGTGAGGGCCTGCTGCTGAGCTGACCCTCTAAAATGTTAGGGGTGAGGGTCTGCTGGTGAGCTGACCCTCTAAAATATTGTAGGTGAGGGCCTGCTGGTGAGCTGACCCACTAGAAGGTTGTAGGTGAGGGCCTGTAGGTGAGCTGACCCTGTAAAACATTATATGTGAGGGCCTGCAGGTGAGCTGACTGTGTAAAAGATTGTAGCTGAGGGACTGAAGGTGAGCTGACCCTGTAAAACATTATATGCGAGGGCCTGCTGGTGAGCTGACCCTGTAAAACATTATATGCGTGGGTCTGCAGTTGAGCTGACCCTGTAAAATATTGTAGGTGAGGGCCTGCTGGTGAGCTGACTATCTAAAAATTATATGCGAGGCCTGCAGGTGAGCTGACCCTGTCAAACATTATAGGCGAGGGCCTGTATGTGAGCTGACCCTGTAAAAATTATATGCGTGGGCCAGTAGGTGAGCTGACCCTGTAAAACATTATCTGTGAGGGCCTGCAGGTGAGCTGACCCTGTAAAAATTATATGCGAGGGCCTGAAGGTGAGCTAACACTGTAAAACATTATATGCGAGGGCCTTGGCTACTGAGACTGGCCTTGGTGGAAGACAGGGTGGTGCTTAACCAGCTGGAAGCATTATCTGCTGCAATCCAACCGATTACCCGGTCGCACTGGTCTGACTTCAAGAGTGGTGTCCTGCGCTGCCCTGCAAACTGGGACATGAAGCTAGGTATCCGTGGATGTTTGTTTTTCTTGTGCTCTGGCAGCAGGCACAGTTTCAACGCGCCTAGGGCGACGGCCTCTGCGTGCACCATCAGCATCACGGCCACTTCCCCATCCCTTACTGCTCGCCTTCTTCATATTAAATGTTATATATGCTTGAAAGTATGTCACACGTACAGTAGCGTAGGATTTGGAAGTGTATGCGCAAAAAATGTAAAAGGTATTTGGGATGTGGAAAAGTCAAACAGGTGATATCCACGCAGATAATGTCAATGCTTTCACCAGCGGCTAGGCTAATAAAAATTACAGAGAATGTTACAGGTATTTGGGATGAGGAAACATTATACAGGAGAGGTACCACTGGTAATTTCACTGTTCGCAGTGAGTCTACGGAAAAATAAATACAGAATACATTTTTAAGAGCACACATTACACTGGAGATGTGGCACTGGTAATATCACTGTGAGAAGCGGACACCGTCTATTGAAAAAGTACACTGTATGTCACAGATAAATTTTTAAGCACACAAATTACACTGCAGATGTTGCACTGGTAATGTCACTGTCCGCAGCTGACACCGTCTACGGAAAAAGTACACTGGATGTAACAGATATTTTTGGATGCGCACAATTTACACTGGAGATGTGGCGCTTATAATGTCACTGTCTGCAGAAGACACCGTCTATGGCAAAAGTACACTGGATGTCATAGATATTTTTGGATGCACACACTTTAGATAACTGAGAAAAACGGAGCTAAAAACTAACTTTTATTAATAATTATTTAAAAGCTCAAACAACAATAGTAAGACTAGGGTGGACTGACAAAAAAGACGGGTGGAGGCAGAGGAAATGAAAGCTATATCACGACGTGCAGATGCACAGACAGTATTGGTCGTGAATGCAAACCTCCGTCACACTCATATCAAGAAAACACCGGTTAGATAATTTGATAAATCATAGATGGCCAGAAATCTATGTGTAAAATGAAATGCGCTATAGTGTCACACACAGAGCGATATAGTCAAAAGCTCTGGTGTCGGTCTACCTGTGACAATGCCCAAATATTGAGGCTGCGGTGCAGCAAAGAATGAGGGCAACACAAGGACCGAACTGACACTTGTGCAAGCGCAGGTCAAAAGTCTCCTGCAAAACTGTGTCCCATCGTGTCCAATACGCTCAACGCGTTTCATTTATTTCAAAACTCATCAGGAGCTTAAGGGACATGCAAAAATGAGACCTGCCTAGGGCGCTGCCACGCTAGTGTATCGTGGCGGTACCGGCGCTATGATGCACACACTTCACACTGGAGATGTCACACAGCTAGTGTTGCTGTCTGCAGCTGCCTAACTATTGCACGCTATTTAGCGCAGGATGCCCTAAAAATAGATATTGCTGCCACACACAATAGTCCTTAAAAGGACTTTTGGGTCTGTAAAGTTTTAGCAATTTAGCGCAGGTTGCGCTAAAAATATATATTGCTGCTGCCACACACAATACCCCTTAAAAGGACTTTTGGGTCTCTGAAAAGTTTTTCAAATAAAAATATTCCTTTATCACTCCCTACACTGTCTGTCCCTTCCTTAGCACAGCTCTCCCTGACTAAGACTGAGCTGAACAGACATCATCGGGTGCTATATAGCACCTGATGATGCGTTCCGCCAGCCAATCACTGTAATGCCAGTAACTAGAGATGAGCGAATTTTTAAAAATTCGATTAGCTGGTTCGCCTAATCTTTCGGGAAAATTTGATTCGATCCGAATATTTTCGCGGTGGATTACGTTAAAAACAGCTATTTCCAGGCTGCTGAGAGCCATTATAGTGGTGTGGAACACTGTGCCTTGCAGTAACACGAATAGGAGGTCTGCTTTGGTAGTGAAATAAAACGGTGAGTCCGTATGACATGCACATGACAGGCGTCGCTCTTAGAATCACTGCATACCTCACTTATTTGGGCGGTCACGGGCCAAAACTGACTAAATAACTAGTATCAACTCAGCCTTACAGGTAGATATTAGTGTCAAGAAGAAGCACACTCCTTTACACCCTTGTCAGCTGATTCCACATAGATGTCTACAGAACCTGTTCTATTAAACACTTATACAAGTAGAGCCCCCTGACAGAGTGGAGAGGGTGTCAGCAATAAGTTTGTGTTGATGTCACCGATTATTTTGGCCTTCCTCTAAACTGTCAGAGCAATGACCCACAAAAACGGATCCTGTCTGTGGAGCATACTCCTTCACTTGGTCAGCAGTTTCTCAATAATCCATCAGTATTGGCAAAGGCAAAAAAACGGAGTGAAATTAAAACAGAGATGAAACGTGAATGGAATATTTGCATGTCTTCTGTGTTTTCTACCCACTTCTGCTTTTTGCTACGAAATCATAAGTAATTTCTGATGGGATCATACAGGGCTTAAAGTTGCTACACAGACAGGATCCTTTTTGCGCCTCGTTTTTCCTTCCTTCTGACAGATCCGAAGAAGTCAAATAAATGATGATGTCAGGCCGAAAGCCACAATAGTGGACAAGTGATGAGGTGGGGAGAGTGGGAACAGCATCAGAAGTCCACAGAGTGGACCTATGACATAGTGGTGAGGTGAAAGCAGTATGAGGAGGCCACCGATATGCACAATGACCGAGTCTTGAGGTGGCAGCGGCATGAGGATATCTCAGAGCGGCACAATGACAGAATCTTGAGGTGGCAGCAGCATGATTAGGCCACAGAGTGGCACAATGACAGAGTGTGGAGGTGGCAGCAGCATGAGTAGGCCACAGTGTGGCACAATGACACTAAATGATTTCCCAAAATTAACTGCCGAAATACACTTAGAATATAGTTTTGTTGTAGTACTGAAATATGAGCCTATAAGCTTTCACCAGAAATAACAGTGCAGTGCATATATATTTTTCTTTTATAATGAAATAGGCCCCTATACCCTTTCACCAGAAAGAACTGCATATGTGACCCGAGAATATATATTTCTTGTTGGACGGAAAAAGGCCACTATACGCTTTAACCAGAAAACAATTAAAGAGTGAAGTGCGTATATATTTTTCTTTTACTACTGAAATACGACCCTACACGCTTTCTCCAGAAATAACTGCAACAGTGCAGTGCGTATATATTTTTCTTTTTAGAATTAAATACACCCCTATATGCTTTCAATAGAAATCACTGCAACACTGCAGTGCGTATATATATTTTTATTTTTCTACTGTAATAGGCCCCTAAACCCTTTCACGAGAAATAAATGCACAAGTGACCCAAGAATACATATTTCTTGTTGGACGGAAAATGGCCACTATACGCTGTAACCAGAAAACAATTAACCCCTTCTACCCCGGGCCACTTTTACCTTCCTGCCCAGGCCATTTTTTGCAAATCTGACATGTCACTTTATGTGGTAATAGCTTTGGAACACTTTTACTTATCCAGGCCATTCTGAGATTGTTTTCTCGTGACACATTGTACTTCATGATAGTCATAATTTTGAGTCAATATATTTCACCTTTATTTGTGAAAAATCAAAAATTTACAAAAAATCTCAATTTCTCTACTTTTATAATAGATAGTCATACCTCACATATTAGTTATTGCTTTACATTTCCCATATGTCTACTTCATGTTTGAATCATTTTGAAAATGAAATTTTATTTTTTGGGGACATTAGAAGGCTTAGAAGTTTAGAAGCAAATTTTGAAATTTTTCTGAAAATTTCCAAAACCCACTTTTTATGGACCAGTTCAGGTCTGAAGTTACTTTGTGGGGCTTACATAATAAAAACCACCCATAAATGGCCCAATTTTAGAAAGTACACCCCTCAAGGTATTTAAAACTGATTTTAAAAACTTTGTTTACCCTTTAGGTGTTCCACAAGAATTAATGGAAAGTGGACATGAAATTTTAGAATTTCACTTTTTTGGCAGATTTTACATTTTAATCCATTTTTTCCAGGAACAAAGCAAGGGTTTACAGCCAAACAAAACTCAATAATTATTATGATTAAGGACTGTATAGTCTGAAACGCGTCAACAAACCTGTCAATGTAAATGTACTGTACCTATGTCTGAAATTTTGGAATAAAGAAGCTTTTACGGTAATTGGTGCTGGAACTACCCCTTTTTTTGCACATTTTCAAGACTCCAAGTCATGTTCCGTGACACCTGAATCCACAAGGCGGTCCTGCATAGGTGAGCTGGAAGCACAAGTGTTTCTGTGGATTAATATTTATTACCCTGATTCTGCGGTTTACAGAGACATCCCACAAGTGGTCAGTAAACTGCTGTATGGCCACATGGCAGGACGCAGAAGGAAAGGAAAGTCATGTGGTTTTTGAAAGGCAGATTTAGCTGAACTGGTTTTTGGATGCCATGTCTCATTTGAAGCCCCCTGATGCACAACTACAGTAGAAACTAACAAAAGTGACTACATTTTGGAAACTACGGGATAAGGTGGCAGTTTTTTTGGTACAATTTTGGGGTACATATGATTTTCAATTGCTCTATATTACGTTTTTGTGAGGCAAGGTTACCAAAAATGAATGTTTTGGCACCGTTTTTATTTTTTATTTTTAACAACATTCATCTGACAGGGTAGATAATGTGCTATTTTTATACAGCAGGTTCTTACAGACGCAATGATATCAAATATGTCTACTCTCTATGTTTGTTTGTTTCAGTTTTACATAATAAAGCATTTTTGAAAAAAATAATTATGTTTTTGTGTCTCTATTTTCTGAACGCCCTATTTTTTATTTTTCTGCCGATCGTCTACTACAGGGGCTCGTTTTTTGCAGGAAGAGTTAAAAAAAAATTAAACCAAAGTGACTACATTTTGGAAACTACGGGATAAGGTGGCAGTTTTTTGGTACAATTTTGGGGTACATATGATTTTCAATTGCTCTATATTACGTTTTTTGTGAGGCAAGGTGACCAAAAAATTGGTTGTTTTGGCACAGTTTTTATTTACTTATTTTTCCAGCGTTCACCTGAGGGGTTAAGTCATGTGAAATTTTTATAGAGCAGATCATTATGGATGTGGCAATACCTAATATGTCTATCTTTTCTTATTTATTTAAGTTTTACACAATTTTAAACCAAAATAATTATCTTTTAGTGTCTCCATAGTCTGAGAGCCATAGCTTTTTTGTTTTTTTAATGATTGCCTTAGGTAGTGTCTCATGTTTTGCAGGATGAGGCGATGGTTTGATTGGTGCTATTTTGGGGGGTATATGCCTTTTTGATCGCTTGGTGTTGCAATTTTTGTGATGTAAGGTGAGAAAAATTGCTTTTTTTACAGTTTTTTTTAAATGGTGTTCATCTGAGGGGTTAGAAACGAGAAAAAAAAACTAATATGTCTACTTTTTATTATTTATTTCACTTTAGCACAATGATAGCAGTTTTGAAGCAAAAAAAATAAATCATATTTTAGTGTCTCCATTGTTTGAGAGTGATAGCTTTTTTATTTTTTGACCGATTGTCTTAGGTAGGGTCTCATTTTTTGTGGGATGAGGTGACGGTTTTAGTGATACCATTTTGTGGGACATACAACTTTTTGATCGCTTGGTGTTGCACTTTTTGTGATGTAAGGTGACAAAAATAGCTCATTTTTACACCGTTTTTCTTTTCTATTTATGGTGTTTATATGACAGGGTGGATCATGTGATATATTTATAGAGCCAGTCATTATGGACGTGGCGATAACTAATATGTGTGTTTTTTTCCAGTTTTTTATGATAAAATAAGGGGAAAGGGAGTTTTTACTTAAAACGTTATTCATTTTATTAAAAACACTTTTTAAATCTTTTCTTTACTTTATTTTTGACTTTCACCTTTGGGGGTCTGATCCTTCTGCAATGCTTTACAATACTTCTGCATTGTAAGCATTGCCTGTTAGTGTACTACACTGAGCAGTTCACTAACAGGTTACCTAGGAGACCCAGCCTGGGGCAGGTCCCGATGCCACGCAAGGCATTGGGCAGCCTCTGTACGTCATCCGGCTGCCTTCTCACACATCGGGTCCCCGTCACAGCAGCACGGGAACCCGATGCGCTCCTCATCCGACACAAACCCTTTCTATGTTGCGGTCATCGCAGACCGTGGCATAGAAGGGGTTGATCCACCAGCATCGCTGTAAACAGTGATGCCAGCGGATACAGTAGGGGCTCGGCTACCAGGGACTGCCGGACCCCTGCAGTAATCGGGCGCGCACCGCTCCGGTGAGTCCAAATGCGGGAAGGCAGTGCCTTCCATGATGTAATAGTACGCCATGTTTTGGGAAGGGGTTAAAGAGTGAAGGCCATATATATTTTTCTTGTAGTACTGAATTACGACCCTATATGCTTTCACTCAGAAATGACTGCAAACTTGCAGTGTGTTTATATTTTTCGTGTATTACTGAAATATTGCCCTAAACTCTTTCACCAGATATGACTGCAAACATGCAGTACATTAAAATTTTTTGTGTATTACTGAAATACCGCCCTATACTCTTTCACCAGAAATGACTGCAAATTATTTTAGCGTAAATAACAACAAAAGTGACCTGCGTATATATTTATCTTTTTCCACAGATAAACGTCACTAAAGGCTTTTAACATAGCACTTGCCCCCAATAACTAATTGCTGGAATGACAGAGCTGTATTATGAGACTATCTGGATCCCCAAGTAATGTTTCCCTGCACTTGTAAATAGCTTTTTTTCACAATGAGGATTTTCCTATGACTCTCCTAGCATCTGCATACGTCTCTCCCTGCCTGTGAAATTATTCCTCTCACTATCCTTTCCCTTCACTTGCAAATCGCTTTTTATCACAATGAGGATTTTCCTATGACTCTCCCTTAGCATCTGCACGTCTCTCCCTGCCTGTGAAATGATTCCTCTCACTATCCTTTCCCTGCACTAGTAAATCGCTTCTTTCCTTTTTTTAAAAAAATAGTTTTCCCTGAACAAAGTACGATACTGAATATCTGAATCTAAGATTGCCGCCGTATTTATAGGGCTGTGACATCGGCTGGCTGGCTGCTGATTGGCTGCATGCATGGCATTATGGGTCATCCCACCTTCCCAGGGTTCCTTGCCCCATGTCCTCACACGTGTAGATGCCACTGTAGCCCAGAGTTAGGATAAATTATAATTCGCTACCACGAAGCGGGAGGAAATTTCGCATTCGTTGCAAATAGAATTTTTCCTGAAATTCTAAACTAATTCCACTTCGTTAGCTTTGCTCATCTCTACCAGTAACCAACAAGGCTATGGCATTACAGTGAGGGCAGTACTTACCTGCTGCGTTTCTTGGCTGCATAGCAGCCAAGAAACGTGCAGGGAGGAGACTCGAGCATTGCCGAATACCGCCTTGTGTCGAGCATAGCGATGCTCGAGCCGAACTAGTATGGCCGAGCATTCTCGCTCAACACTAATCGCAACATCATCAAGTCTGTTTGGAAGAATTTTAAGCAAGTCTACATACATAGAAGATGTGGGGTTAGTTCTCCAGGATGTTTGGAACAACCTCCCTGCTGAGTTCCTTTAAAAACCATGTACATTTGTACATGGTGGTCACACCAAATATTGACCTGCTTGAGATTTCTCTTTTTTCATTCACTCTGATTTTTGTTAATTGATAAAAAGAAACTATTAACATTTCTATTTTTTTAAAAACTCACGCTTTGCAGCTCCCCTTCCCCCTTGGCAGCTGCCTGAATGTTTTGAAGTGCAGTATAATAAAATCAAGGATGTGCATACCACAATAGAGGCAGACCATGAGCCTGCTATGGGGAAAGGAATTAGTCCATGGAAGGAGAATGGAGGGGAAACACCAAACCCTTCAGTCTTCTCATTAATGGTGGGGAATCCCAGCACCATGATGTGGGAGACCAGTTTGATCTCTCTTTGTAGGTCACATAAAATAATTGTTTTAATATATTCAGTTTGTGATTAGTGTACATCACTGTAAAAATAGGAAGTTTTATTACTCATTCACAATGAAAGATCTACACTATGTTGAATTTTGGAATATGTTGCGATTAGATGTCATTTAAAAGTCACATCCATGACCCCTGGATACGTTATTAGTATCAATTACATAGGTGTTATTGTTAATATTTGGGTAGCAGAAAGTGCATGATGCCTAGTGTTGATCGTGAATATTCTAATTGGGAATTTTTTCGTGAATATTGGCACTTCGAGAATTCACGAAAATCTAGAATATACTACTATCCATTCGTAATCATGAATATTCTAGTTTTTTTTCATCAGTACTACTGCTTCTTACTTGTGGGCCAATGAGAGGGTTGCAATATCTTTGTCAGAGCTTAACAACATCCCTAGCAACCAATAGAAAAGTTGCCTACCCCTTTACTATATAAGAAACTTCCCAGCAGCCATTTTCTGCTGTTTTCTGCCGTTCTGAGAGAGACAGCAGTGTCATTGCTGTGCTCTGTGATTTGCAGACTCATGTGGATCCTTATTTAATTACATTAGATAGTTAGCTCATATATATAATACAGATAGTTAGTGGGAGATAGTCAGTGTAGGTTAGATAGTGATATAGTGTAGCTGTAGGTTCCAGTGGAGGGTGTTAGGTAGTGTGATAGGAATTATTGTGCTGTGATAGGGGTTTGTATCTCTGTTAGACACAGTGCTGTGATGTCACAACAATACTTAGTGCACCTATCAGTAATATCTACTCAGACCTGATAAAATGTGAAGTTGCACATATTGCGCAAAAAAATGTGCATCATTAGTGTCGATTTGTGCAATCGCAAAAATAATGACTGGAGATTGCGAATTCTAGAATCCGTAAATTTATTGCAAATATTATGCGAAAAATTTGCGAAATATCGCGAAAACGAATATTGCCTATGCTGCTCATCACTAATGATGCCATGCAGACTGTGCTTCTGCTTATGGTTTGTATATATATTGTATAGACATATATGTTACCCTTGCACGGCAGTAAAAGTTTGCAATCTTTCAATCACCGGTGTAGAATGGTGTCTGTTGAATTATCACATTAAATAGCTACTGCTTCCATTCTCATTAACTATTAGCACAGAATGAGACACATATGTACATGAGCACCACAACTGAGCTAACAATTCCAACACGTTTTGATTCACTGCTGAGAAGTTCACCATGTGTGTGGTATGGCGTACTGGAGTGTATGTGTGAGATTTATGGTACTTATCATTAGGATGTTGGTATTTACATGGATTAACAGGCTATCCAAATGATTGCTCACATCATTGCACATGTTTACACTTCTGTGTAATTCTTGTTAATTTTATATTATCAAAATGAAATGTCTAGTGATTTATTATTTAATTTACCGTATGTAAAGAGCTTCTATTTTAGAGGCTTTGAAGCTCTTGGTGAAGTAACAGTTCTACAAGAAAAAGCATTCCTATTTTTACTTTAATTTTCATTTATGCTTTTTCATCTTTCTAAATGATGTTGTATTTTATAGTGGGTACATAAAATATTAATCTCTGCATCCTGTACTTAATTGTCTTTTGAAATGGGCAATGTTATATTAGCAATCCCTTAAATAATGCATTTTTAGAGTGCTTTATACTGTGCAGCTAATATACAGCAGTATGCCACTGCATGATGTATTCAGCTCCGAAAACAATGTTTCTATAGCAGCTCTCCAGGGCTTTGAGTAAATCTACTAACCTTTAAGTTGCACCACCAGTTCCTCAACCTGGCCGTTGCTCATGTGATCACTTGACTGACTGCAGTCACATGAATGGGTCCGCAAATCCTGAGATGCTGTGTGGAACGAAGCACGGAATCCCACGAAAGCACTCCGTAGTTCCGTTCCACAAAAAATAAAACGTGTTCTATCTTTTTGCGGAATGGACATATCGCGGAACCCATTCAAGTGAATGTGTCCGCCATCCGCATGCGGCTGGCCAACTGTCGGTGCCCATGCATTTTGCTGTCCACAGCATGGGCACGGCCAGCTAATACTAATACTGTTATTGTGTAATGTCAGAAGGAAGTTTGCAATTTACTTTTAATAGTAGCCAAGAGACTTTAAAATATAAGAATTCAGGTGTCTAACACCTGTAACAGAAGAGTCTCCTAAATAAAACAAGCCAGAGAGTTTTATTGCCTGAGGTCAAGGGTGATTCCCCAAAACACATAAATATTTCCCATGAGTTTTCAACATGCCAAATGGGTTCAACAGCCAACAATAACATTCAAAGAGGTCTGGAATCTGGTTTATACACTCAGCTCAGACTTATTTAGGCAGTGGAAAAAAAGATTGAGTTGTAACTTTCCTAGTATTAAGAGAAATAGCTACAACCTGCACCATATCACATTTTATGGCTCCATAAATTCTATCATTAAACAACCCAAACCTGTGATAATCTGTGACTCTATTAAAGCTATGTTGCTTTTTCACTGATTAGTATTGATGTAATGTTATATCAATGGTGTTCATTATGTTAATAAAATTGCATTATATAATGGAGCATATTATTGAATTTACAACCAGTGTTATTATAGCATTAGCAAACTGCAGTTATGCTATCCTTTACCTGCTGAAGTTGCGTATTGGAAATGTAAAGTGACAATGACATAAGTATTACTCTTTAAATGTCAATGTCAAAGCACTGGTTATATTTAAATTATAAATCAGTAGGATTAACATTGGCACTCCTGGAGCTCCAGTGCCAGGCCCTGCGGGCTTAGTGGGGTTCCAGGCACATTTTTGCTATTTGCATTCTTGCTGAAAATTTATCACAATTTTCGTGCTTTATGTAAATTGCAGCAATCTCCTAGATGCTACACTAACTCATCGATTCTTGTTCCTGTATGTCTCTGCTTCTGTGCTGCCTGGGAGAATAGGGAAATGAAGGAACATGGAGAGGTGAGTATTTGAATGTTCCCAGGCATGATCCACTCTACATTCAAGATAGACATTTGCCAAGTGCAGTATCGCGAGAGCCCTGTGTTGCATGGAAGCATGTGAACACTAGTGGCTGCTAATATATAATCTGTAGAGTTGAGCGAACACCTGGATATTTGGGTTCGAGAAGTTCGGCCGAACCCGAACCCCATTGAAGTCAATGGGGACCCGAACTTTTGGGCACTAAAAAGGCTGTAAAATAGCCCAGGAAAGGGCTAGAGGGCTGCAAAAGGCAGCAAAATGTAGGTAAATCCCCTGCAAACAAATGTGGATAGGGAAATGACTTAAAATAAAATAAATAAAAATTAACCAATATCAATTGGCAACTTGGAGGTGGAATAGGAGGTTGGAGAGGCATCAGGTGGGAATGCTATGGGAGTTGATGTTCTCATCACAGCCAAAAATAATTCATGTCTGCCTGCAGTGCCACAGGCCTCATTCACAAACTCAGGGCTATGGCACCCAGACGGAGGAGAGGTTCATTCAACTTTGGGTTGCACCGCAAAATAATGGTAAAATGAAAAAAGATTAAAACAAGATTAAATAAAGAAGTGCCCTGGAGTACAATAATATATGGTTAAGGGGAGGTAGTTATAAATGTCTATTCTGCACAAGGGATGGACAGGTCCTGTGGGATCCATGCCTGGTTCATTTTTATGAACGTCAGCTTGTCCACTTTAGCTGTGGACAGGCGTCTGCATTTGTCAGTAATGATGCCACCTGCCGTGCTGAATACACGTTCAGACAAAATGCTGGCCACCGGGCAGGCCAGCACCTCCAAGGCATAAAAGGCTAGCTCTGGCCACATGGACAATTTGGAGACCCAGAAGTTGAATTGGGCTGAACCATCAGTCAGTATGTGGAGGGGTGTGCACACGTACTGTTCCACCATGTTAGTGAAATGTTGCCTCCTTCTAACACGGTCCATATCAGGTGGTGGTGCAGTTAGCTGTGGCGTGTAGTTTAGAAGGCCGGTAGTTTAGAAATGCTGGCATTCAGGCCCAGGGCTCGAGGGTGGGTAGGTGGGAATTTACGCTTTCTCTCCAAGGTTTGTGAGATGAAGAGATGAAGAGCTGAACACTGCCGTGTGACATGGTGGAGATGCTTGGTGACGGAGGTGGTGGTGTTCGTGGCACATCCTCTGTTTGGTGGGCGGCAGGTGCCAACATTCCTCCCGAGGCGGAGGAAGAGGCCGAGGCAGCAACAGAAGAGGGAGCAGAAGGAGCCTAAATGAGTTCCTTGTTTTTAAGGTGTTTACTCCACTGCAGTTCATGCTTTGCATGTAGATGCCTGGTCATGCAGGTTGTGCTAAGGTTCAGAACGTTAATGCCTCGCTTCAGGGTTTGATGGCACAGCGTGCAAACCACTCGGGTCTTGTTATCAGCACATTGTTTAAAGAAGTGCCATGCCAGGAAACTCCTTGAAGCTGCCTTTGGGGTGCTTGGTCACTGTTGGCGGTGGCCAGTAGCAGGCGAACTCTCTTGGCGGCGGCTGTTCTGCTCTTTCCCCTGCTCCCTCTTTTGCTACGCTGTTGGCTCGGTCTCACCACTGCCTCTTCCTCTGAACTATGACAGTCAGTGGCACGACCTTCATTCCATGTGGGGTCTAGGACCTCATCGTGCCCTGCATCGTCTTCTACACAGTCTTCCTCCCTGACCTACTGTTCGGTTTGCACACTTTAAAAGACGCAGCAGTTTGCACCCGTGTTTCGTCATCATCAGAGACGTGCGGATTCTGATGAGGTGGTATTCCCATGTCCTTATCATCAGGAAACATAAGTGGTTGTGCATCAGTGCATTCTATGTCTTCTACCACTGGGGAAGGGCTAGGTGGATTCCCTTGGGAAACCCTGCCAGCAGACTCTTCAAACAGCATAAGAGACTGCTGCATAACTTGAGGCTCAGACAGTTTCCCTGATATGCATGGATATGCATGGGGGTGACAAACTGATGGGCTTGGTTTTCAAGCTCCACCTGTGCACTTTCTGCAGAAGACTGGGTGGGAGATAATGTTGTGAACCTGCTGGATCCACTGTCGGCCACCCGATTGACTAGCGCCTGTACTTGCTTAGGCCTTACCATCCTTAGAAGGGCATTGGGCCCCACCAAATATCGCTGTAAATTCTGGACGGGTACTGGAACCTGAGGTAGTTGGTTCACTAGGACATGTGGCTGTGGCAGAACGGCCACGTCCTCTCCCAGCACCAGAGGGTCCACTAACAACACCACGACCATGTCCGCGTCCACGTCCCTTACTAGATGTTTTCCTCATTGTTACCGTTCACCACAATAAGAAAAAAATTATTTGGCCCAATGTATTGAATTTACAGGCACATAACACTATCTGGCTATCTATTTATGTACCGTATTACACTAATCCAGGCAAAGCAGTAACCACAGATTTAGGGGAATATCAATTGTAGGCTTAGTATTTAGGCCCTGAATGAAAGGTATCCTTTACGGACAGATTTACACTTTGAGTTGCACAGTAGCGTGTGAAAAAAATATATAGGATTATACTTTCAGCACTTGTATTTTAACACTTTGTGTAATATACCCTTTAACGGAAAGAAATACACTTGGAGATGCACACTGAGTGTAATATACCCTTTACGGACAGATTTACACTTGGCCAGCCACAGCTGATACCACTGATTTATGGTATTGCTATTTTGGCAATTGAATTTCACTCCAGAAAAAATATATCCTTTGCCGGACACTATTAAACTTGTCCAGCCACAGCTGGAACACCAGATTTACGGTATTTCTATTTTTGCAACTGAATTTCAACGCAGAAAATAATATATCCTATGACGGACACTGTGAAACTTGTCCAGTCACAGCTGGAACACCAGATTTACTGTATTTCTATTTTGGCAACTGAATTTTACCCCAGGAAAAAATAAATCCTTTGCCGGACACTATTAAACTTGGCCAGCCACAGCTGAAACCACTGATTTATGGTATTGCTATTTTGGCAATTGAATTTCACCCCAGAAAAAATATATCCTTTGACGGACACTTTTAAACTTGTCCAATCACAGCTGGAACACCAGATTTACGGTATTTCTATTTTTGCAACTGAATTTCACCGCAGAAAATAATATATCCTATGATGGACACTATGAAACTTGTCCAGTCACAGCTGGAACACCAGATTTACTGTATTTCTATTTGGCAATTGAATTTCACCCCAGAAAATAATAAATCCTTTGACGGACACTATTAAACTTGGCCAGCCACTGCTGGGACACCAGATTTACGGTATTGCTATTTTGGCATTAGCATTTCACCACAGAACAAAATATATCCTTTGCCGGACACTATTAAACTTGTCAAGTCACAGCTGGAACACCAGATTTACGGTATTTCTATTTTTGCAACTGAATTTCACACCAGAAAATAATAAATCCTTTGACGGACACTATTAAACTTGGCCAGCCACTGCTGGGACACCAGATTTATGGTATTGCTATTTTGGCATTTGAATTTCACCCCAGAAAAAAGTATATCCTTTGCCAGACACTATTAAACTTGTCCAGTCACAGCTGGAACATCAGATTTATGGTATTTCTATTTTTGCAACTGAATTTCACCACAGGAAATACTATATCCTATGATGGACACTATGAAACTTGTCCAGTCACAGCTGGAACACCAGATTTACTGTATTTCTATTTTGGCAACTGAATTTCACCCCAGAAAATAATAAATCCTTTGCCAGACACTATTGAACTTGGCCAGCCACTGCTGGGACACCATATTTACGGTATTGCTATTTTGGCAATTGAATTTCACCCCAGAACAAAATATATCCTTTGCCGGACACTATTAAACTTGGCCAGCCATAGCTATAACCACTGATTTATGGCATTACTAGTTTGACAATTGAATTTCTCCTCAGAGAAAAAGATATCCTTTGCCGGACACTATTAAACTTGGCCAGCTACAGCTGAAACCACTGATTTATGGTATTGCTATTTTGGCAATTGAATTTCACCCCAGAACAAAATATATCCTTTGCCGGACACTATTAAATTTGGCCAGCCACGGCTGGGACACCAAATTTAAGGGATTGCTATTTTGGCTATTGAATTTCACCCCAGAATAAAATATATCCTTTGCCGGACACTATTATACTTGGCCAGCCACTGCTGGGACACCAGATTTAGGGATTGCTATTTTGGCAATTGAATTTCACCACATAAAAAAATCTATCCTTTGCCAGACAGCATACAGTATTACACTTGGCTAGCCACAGCTGGAACACCAGATTTAGGGGATTGCTATTTTGGCTATTGAATTTAACCCCTCAATAAAATATGGAAATTTCTATCCTGAGTTTCTAGGGGTGACAAAATGCTTAATAATACAACTGCTGCAGAACCTCATTATAGTAGTTCTGTGTTACAAAACCAGCAATATAAAGCAAGTTTATGTTTATGTTTATTAACAGCACAGCATTCCAATGGTATTCTGCTGCAAACCAATTTTTTAACATGTTGCATTATAGCAAAAGCATTTTACAGCAATAACGCTATTTTTATACCAGTTAAATTAAATCAAATTATACCATAGTTAGAAATATAACCACCTTTCCTGCTTTTTTCCTGGATCTCAACGGAGCAAATAACGCCATATCAGCATTGCTTCAGGAGTGGTCGGTCATGCCAAACTAATTTATTCAGTTTCTATGAGGAGGTAAGTTCTAGACTTGACAGCGGCAAATCAATGGATGTCGTATATCTGGACTTCTCCAAAGCATTTGACACTGTACCACATAAAAGGTTAGTATATAAAGAAGAATGCTCGGACTGGGAGAAATTGTCTGTATGTGGGTAAGTAACTGGCTGAGTGACAGAAAACAGAGGGTGGTTATTAACGGTACACACTCAGATTGGGTTACTGTCACTAGTGAGGTACCTCAGGGGTCAGTATTGGGCCCTATTCTCTTCAATATATTTATTAATGATCTTGTAGAAGGCTTGCATAGTAAAATAGCAATTTTTGCAGATGAGACTAAACTGTGTAAAGTAATTAACACTGAAGAGGACAATATACTGCTACAGAGGGATCTGGATAGATTGGAAGCTTGGGCAGATAAGTGGCAGATTAGATTTAACACTGACAAATGTAAAGTTATGCACAGCGGAAGGAATAATGCAAGTCACCCGTACATAGTAAATGGTAAAACACTCGGTAACACTGACATGGACAAGGATCTAGGAATTTTATTAAACAGCAAACTAAGCTGCAAAAAACAGTGTCAGGCAGCTGCTGCCAAGGCCAATAAGATAATAGGTTGCATCAAAGGGGCATAGACGCACGTGATGAGAACATAGTCCTACCACTTTACAAATCGTTAGTCAGACCGCACATGAAATACTGTGTACAGTTCTGGGCTCCTGTGAACAAGGCAGACATAGTAGAGCTGGAGAAGGTTCAGAGGAGGGCAACTAAGGTAATAACTGGAATGGGGCAACTACAGTACCCTGAAAGATTATCAAAACTAGGGTTTAGAAAAAAGACGACTGAGGGGGATCTAATTGCTATGTATAAATGTATCAGGAGACAGTAGAGAGATCTATCCCATCATCTATTTATCCCCAGGACTGTGACTGTGTCAAGAAGACAGCAACTGCATCTGGAGGAAAGAAGGTTTGTACAGAAAACATAGATTCTTTATGGAAAGAGCAGTGAGACTATGGAACTCTCTGCCTGAGAAGGTGGCGATGGTGAGAACAATAAAGGAATTAAAAAGGGGCCTGGATGTATTTCTGGAGTATAATAATATTACAGGTAATAGCTACTAGAGATGGGTCGTTGATCCAGGGAGTTATTCTGATTGCCTGATTGGAGTCGGGAAGGAATTTTTTATTCCCCTTAAGTGGGGAAAATTGGCTTCTACCTCACAGGGCTTATTTTGCCTTTCTCTGGATCAACTTGCAGGATGAGAGGCCGAACTGGATGGACAAATGTCTTTTTTTGGCCTTATGTACTATGTTACTATGTTAGTGGTGGTGGGAGGGGGCATAATCACATTACAAGTTTGCAATGTGTGTCTGAACAGTAAACAAGGGTATTTTTTGGACGTACAATTTTAAACGGAAATTATGTAGTAGACAGAAATCAGTTACAGTTCGTTCTTGCATCTTTATATTAGTGGTTTTGAGAGGGAATAATCGGATTATAACTTTGCGGTGTGTATCTTAACAGTAAAGAAAAGTCTTATTTGAACCTGCATTTTTGAATGAACACAGTAGACAAATCTTTCTAGTCTTTTTAGCATTGTTGTATTGCTAATGCTGATGGTGGTGGTGGTGGTGGTGGGGGGAATAATCGCATTACAAGTTTATTAGTTAAGTAAGGCATTTTTTAAATCTGCAATTTTAAACGCAAATAACACAGTATAGACTGAAATGTCTCTGGCCTTTCCTGCATCTTTATATTGTTGGTACATTACAGGTTTGCAACATGTGTTTTAGTAAAGAAAGGCCTTTTTCAAATGCAAATAACAGAGTAGACAGAATTTTTACCCGTGCCAATAATGCATTATTCCCAAAATAACTTGTCAGTTCACTGTGTTTGTACAAGGGGAAAGGCATTTATTTGTGCCTCTGTCTTTAAGTTACAGAAAACACACTTGCAATTTTGCCTGTGACTTTTCATTTAGGAAAGTTGTGAGTTTACATTAGATCTCATAAAAAAATGTTTAGAATACGTAAGGATTCAAAATAAAACACCCCAACCTTTTGCTCCCAGAGCCAGAACGTGTGTAGTAGCAGCACCATCTATGCAGCCAGAAATAGTAGTAGTAGGCCACAGTTATCCATGACTTCAGAAAGGCACAAAATAATTATTGAGGAGAAAGAGGATAAAATTGTGTTTTGAATGTCTCACTCCTCCTCTCTGTCACAGCAGTATGACGTGGAGGTCACGTCTTAGTCTGACACAGTGTCTTGGAGCCAGGGATCACAGCATTCCTCCTGCTCCCCCTCCTTTCAGCAACAAGAAGCCTTTCTGTGGCATCTTCTCTGTCATCACTTCCCCCTCCTAATGAGGCACCTTATTTTTTCCTAACAAGAGCCAAAAAAAACCACCACACTACGATAGGTAATAAAGAGAGTCCAGCTGTTAATAACTTGTGTGAGAGCAATCTGGACTACCAGGAAACTGGTCAGAGGGAAGTGGGGGACCCCATGCATAGCTGTGTTATTAGCCATCGATAATGGAATGTGTGGCTAGGAAACAACTCTACACGCCCAGCAATCTGATGGTGTGCAAACTGAACTCCCACCTGGCCAAGTTGCTGGCGTTGCAGTTCCTTCCTTACCATTTAGTACAGTCTGTTGCCTTTAGGGAGCTGATGGAGTGAGTTCAGCCTCGCTACAAAATACCTAGCTGGCATTATTTCTCCTAATAAGCCATCTCTACCTTCAGTGGCATGCTAAGGGGGAGGCAGGGGGCAGGGGGCAGGAGGGGGTACCCACCGTCATTGTGGTGCCAAAGCCCAGAAGCAATGAGCACTTCCATCAATACAGATGGAAGCACTCATTGCTAGTTCAGCAGAGAGTTGCAGTCCTGTCACTCAGCTCCTCGTGTTCCATCTTTCCCGCCCTGAAAGATTAAGCAGGGAGACTTCTCCCTGCCACACCATTCAGCCTGCAGGTACAGATCACGCTGCCGGCCTGTGTGGGGAGCCGGCAGCCCGGGAATCTGCCTAAAGTCCTCCTGACAGAGTGCTGCAGACTGATCTGTGTCTGCAGGGGAGAGCTGGATGTGAGCTTCAGGACAAGGTGAGTAGTTACTGCTTTTTGTTTTCTTTTTTTTTTTTTTTAACACATAGGGGGCACATAGGGCTCTAGTACTGTGTTAAACAGTATCAAGAAACTTTTTCAATGGCTTTCAGAGGCTATATGTTGATGTGTACCAGCATGGGAATCTCTGTGGAAATGAGTTATCCTAGTAACTATCATTCATCTTCAAAAAGCAGCAGGCAATGATGTAAATGAACAGTCCTATGAACGTGTATTCCCCATCACCGCCCAGTTATATATGCCTGAGTAAATGTGCAATGTGCAGCAAGCCCCCATGGGAGCCGGTGTAGAGGATGGGAGTGGTAGTAGCCCTAACATAACTTACATGTTGCTGGCCTAGTGGTTGTTTGGTGATGATAGTGTCATTAGCTGTAATCCTTTACCTCACAGTAGTGTCTGTAGAAGTGTCTGTATTGTGTCTGGGATTGCAAGGCTTCACTTGAGTCCTTTCTTCAAATCTTGAGAGTGCGTACTCTATGAGCTGCTTCCTCATCCTATGGCAAGAGAGGGATAATTTGGGTCATGGACTTCCTCACAGGGGGAAATGATATGGTTCTCAGGAATAGATGCTCTATGAACTTCTTCCACACTCCCCACAGGACCTCTCACGTTACCTCTCTGCCTAACTCTGACTATAGATTTCTAAACTATTCTAGACTCCCCATCCTGGCAGGTAAGTCATATGAGCTCATTGTACCAGGAGGAGTGGATCAGGGGGTTTAGCCCGGTCACAGCCATTAATTGCCAAACAATATCTCCCCATGCTGGATAAGATGACATAGTACAGGTGACATACATAACATTACATAGATTTGCATATAAAACATATAAAATGCAGTAATTAAAGTACACAATAGTAATACCCCCAAATCTGGGGTATTACAAATTTATGTCTCACAAAGCAGTCAAAAATGTTATTTAAATCTGGGCTTCCATTAACCCTTTCACAATCTCTGCCGTATATGTACGATTCAATTCACGTTTTAAACATGGAGCATCGAACATACAGCGTGCATCATAGCCAAGAGGTTTCTGGTGTTTCAAATGTGACCACAGCATCTGAATGGTCCAGAAGCAAGAGCCACACGCTCCCGTTCCTGCAACAGCATTCTCCAGCTGAGATCGGGAGCCTGTTACACTATATTAATAGCTCGAAACCTCAAGCAGACTTCGGCAGCTATTAGTGCAATATGCCGATGCAGGCCACTAAGTGGCAGTACTGCATTGTTATATTTGAAATTAAGTGTTTAATTGTGGCTATATATCCATCAATGAACACATTAGGCAATCTAATTATTGCCAGTTATAGTCACCCAGGGTGACATAAAAAGTTTAAAAAACTAGAGAAAAGAAAAACTATACACATGTGGTATTGTTGTAATCATACTGATCTGGAGAATGAAGGTAACAGGTCAATGTTACCGCATAGTGAAAGCAGTAAAAAAAAAAAAAACTGTGGCAGAATTAAGTTTTTACCAATTCCACCTCATTTTGAATTTTTACCTCTTCCCACTTCATTGTATACAACCATAAATGATGCCATTGGAAAGTACAACTTGTCCCGAAAAAATAAGCCATAAGGCTCATAAAGCTATGTGAACGAAAAAAAAAAAAGTTATGACTTTGGGAAGCCATGGAGTGAAAATGGGAATGCTAAAATGGAAAATCGACAGGTCCTCTAGTGGTTAAAGCCATCATTTTATTTAAAAAATGTGTGTGAATGAATCTTAGGAGTGTTGTACCAATTTAATAAAATTCACATAGCATTCACAAAGCAGATAGTATCAAATATAACAGGTTTTGATACAGTCTCTGCGGACTGTATTGTACAGTACATGGTAGAATTAGATACAAATGTGTTTTTAAGAATACGGTACTTTTTATTGAACTTTTATACTGTATAATAAAAAAAAAACATCACATACATCTGTTCTTTCTACTACATGAGGAAGGATATATTCAAGTGTATAATGGAAAAAATCAGTTTAGAGGACAAAATAAAATATCAAAGGGGGATTTTTCATCTCCCTTGCACAAGAAAATGGCTTTAAAAAGTTATAAGCTGTATTTGTGACTTTTTAAATGTGACATAATAAAAAAGTTGTTAGTGCCTCTTTTTACACCGCCCTTGCCATGTTTCCAAAAGGGGGCATGGCAAGAGAGGGAAATGGGGTGTGGTCAACAGACTAGACAAATTTATCTTCATTTGTGCCAGTTTTCTGGTGCAAATAAACAAATAAAGCCAGAAATCTACAGCAGCTCCAAACCTGCACCTCATCATAAATGATGCAAGTTCTCCAGAAGTGCAGGGGATACAAAGACCAGTGCAGAAAGAATTTGTCTTAATAAATAGCCCCCAAAAGTGTTAAGTGCACTCTGAATATGGTGGGGAAGTGCCTATGGACAGTAATGTGATCCAGCAGCCTAAGGCTTTCACACATTGTGAGCCAAAACCAGGAATGGGGCATACACAAAGATAAGGTATAATAGAAAGATTTGCTCCTGTCCTATGTTTTTGACCTGCACTTGGTTTTGGCTATCAATCACTGATGGAAATCATTGCTCAAACACTGACCAAACATTAACTCTCATAAATGGCCTACTAAGAAAAAAACATGCAGGATTAATAAATGAGTGTAGTAACATGGCGAAGGGAGGTGTACAGGGTAGGGTTTTTGCAGAGGCGAGGCCAGCCCTGTGACAGATCACACTGCAAAACATGGTTTTGGTTACAAAAGGGCAGGAAACTGAAAAAAGCAGGAAGTGCTGGATGTAAACTTCCTTGCAAAAATTTTCTAATGCCCAGACAATGTGAAGTAAAGTACAAACATGAAAAACAGGTATTGGGGTCATAAATATGCAGTGTTTAAGGTATTAGAAGCAGATAAAGAAATTTTTGGCTTTGGGACTAGAAAACCCCTTTAAGCTTGTGCCATGAAATAAAAGAAGTTTTTACTAATATCCACTAGTAGTGGGCTACTGTTCCCTCCCATGTACAGAGGATTCAATGGGAAAGAGTTACTAATACTTTCTAAAATATACAATGTGTAAACTTTCTAAACTAGGCTAAAGATGCACTAGATTTGCACCAGAGTGGATGATAAATTTGATGCACTGCTTACATTACAATAGGCTTTTTTTTTTGCCATATGTAATATGTAATTCCAGTGAATTGGAATGTCACAGATCAAGCAGTGGAAAAGCAGAATGTCCAATTCATTCAATAATGTGTGAAAATATAATGCCACATAATTTAGATATTATTGATGAGTGAAAAAAGCATTTTACTCACTCTCCTCTTGTATAACAATACTTTATTCTTCAAACTGGTACATTCTCCCAACAGGGATATCAATTACAGATAGCAGTTATGGTTAGCTCTAGACCTTTAGTGTATCCTCATCACACCGGACATTTTGGGGGACATGCTCACTTACCATGTATAACGATGAGAGCTGGACACAGGTTTAAATACCTCCATTACCTGACAAAAGCATTGCCAAGGATAAAACATTCAATAACACAGAAAGGATCACAAAAATACCCCAAAAAGCAAACAAAAAGTTCTGTTGCAGCAAGTCCAGGATGGCGAATAGCCACAGAAGAATGGCTGAAATGCGCAGACATTCTCATGGACATAGCCAGTGTCTTCTGCAAACCAAAATACTTTTTAATAAAGTGTTGCCCCACCAAATGTATTATCTGTTCCTTGAATGGAGCATATGTTTTTTTCCTCCAATTGCAGCGCATCCACAATATTCTTGCAATTGTTGCCAATCTCAACAGCATCCCAGTTGTACTTGACAGGGAGACATCTAGTGTGAAATTTGCTGCTTGATGTAGGTTAGCTACTGATTTGCCTTGTGCCTTCTCTCCCAGTGTAATGACTTTAGGTAGGGACAGAAAGGACATTGAGCCCTAAGGCTAGTACCCAGCCCGCTTCCTTACCTACTTGCAGTCCAAGCCCTAGATAGCTAGACCGCAGCAGGTGGACAGTCCCTAAGCTATATAAGTGCAGAGACAGAGTAGCAAACAAAGACAGACAAACACAATACAGAAAATGGAGTAATGTGTCAGGTGGCTCAATTAATCAGGATCTCATGGAAAAGGTGCTCTCACTCTGAATGGCCACCTCGCAAAAGGCCAAAAACGGAGAAATGCGTATGTAAGTAGATAACAGAGTGGGCACTCAGTATCAGGACAGGATGCAAGGAAACGCAAATAGTGAAGTAAAAGTTATTTTAATAAAATGACAGAAAATCTACAACATACTGAAATATAAACATGAACATAAACCCCACGCTAAAACTTTACAAGTAGATGGCGTAAAAATGCGGCTGTAACATTCATGGAGTAACAGAATAAAAATACTGGCATAAACGGCAATGGAGTCTCCTCAGTGGATGTAAATTGCTGTAATGGTGTTTGCTGAGGTCCAATAACCCCCAAGTTCTCACTTGGAGAATATACTAGAGTCCCACAGTATAAAAAAGAGGTGAATAGAGTATTAGTGGTACTAATGTGCAGAAAAAACGTTACCGCTCCAGTGGTAAATGCTGCAGATGGCGGCTGGATCTCCACATGTAGCTGTAAATGGCATCCAATTTCCTGTAATGCTTCAGACACAGTTGCATGCAGCGTCCCACATGACGTGTCATACGACCAGGTGAAGTGTTCTCTGAGTGGAGACCAGGTCCTAAAGTCCCACCTTGTATAGGAATTTTGTGGAGCCTTTGAATCCTTAACTGGATAATAATGTATCCGCACAAAATCAACAGAAGATCCATGTAAGATAGTTCGCCCAATGCTGCCCAACCCACTGAGGAAGGAGGAGGACCTCTGAAACGCGTATGGTTGGGCAGCATTGGAGTGAACTATCTTACGTGGATCTTCTGTTGATTTTGTGCGGATACATTATTATCCAGTTAAGGATTCAAAGGCTCCACAAAATTCCTATACAAGGTGGACTTTAGGACCTGGTCTCCACTCAAAGAACACTTCACCTGGTCGTATGACACGTCATGTGGGACGCTGCATGCAACTGTGTCTGAAGTATTACAGGAAAGTAGATATCATTTACAGCTACATGTGGAGATCCAGCCGCCATCTGCAACATTTACCACTGGAGCGGTAACGTTTTTCTGCACATTAGTACCACTAATACTTATTCACCTCTTTTTATACTGTGGGACTCTAGTATATTCTCCAAGTGAAAACTTGGGGTTATTGGACCTCAGCAAACACCATTACAGCAATTTACATCCACTGAGGAGACTCCATTGCCGTTTATGCCAGTATTTTTATTCTGTTACTCCATGAATGTTACATCCGCATTTTTACGCCATCTACTTGTAAATTTTTAGCGTGGGGTTTATGTTCATGTTTATATTTCAGTATGTTGTAGATTTTCTGTCATTTTATTAAAATAACTTTTACTTCACTATTTGCGCTTCCTTGCATCCTGTCCTGATACTGAGTGCCCACTCTGTTATCTACTTACAAACACAATACAGAGTAATATATAAATTGAGCAAAACCAATCAATCTAAGCAGTACCAAATTACAGACAAAGAGTAGTTAGAAGACAAGCCGAGATTAGAAACAGGCTACACAGTACCAAGCGAGAGGCAGAGAGTGGTTAGAAAGCAACCCGGGGTCAGAAACACGGGCAATTTACAGTATATAAGCATTGGCGCGAGAACCAGAAACAAAGCTAGTGAGTTGTGACTAACACAGCTAGTGACTATCAATGACACTAGTGTGTGACCAGGAAAGGATTTAAATAGAGCACCGAATCCTTGGATCAGAACCTGATAGGTCCATGACTTGACACTCCATTAGTCAGAAACACTAACACACAGTAATAGAGCAGCTAAGCTTCTAATCTCTCCCGGCATATGCCCACTTCAGGGAGAAACAGAGCATTGCTTCCTTTTGCTAAGGATGCAGTTGCATCACCATGGGGTGTCGCTCAGCAGCACATCTCTCCTAGTGTGGCCACTCCGAGGCTTAGGATCGAGCCGCTGAAGCCTAAAAGGTAAGTTTCTTATATTACCCCCTCTATGGAGGGGCCACGGACCCTCAACATAAGGAGCAGGTTTCAATGGAAGCTCAAGATAAGAATCTTCCTAATCAGACACAGAGCATGAACATCCCAAGCTGCTGTTCTCTCCTCAGCACCATATCCTTTCCAATGGATAACATACTGCAGAAAGCCCTGAACTCTCAGGGAGCCAAGAATTTTCTCCACCTTGTACTCCAGTTCACCTTGGATCAAGAGGTTTAGATGGAGGAGTCACAGGAGGAATGTATTTCTTAAGCAGTGATTTGTGGAAAACATTATGGGGTTTTAATAAAGCCCTATAGCTGGCAGTGGTTCTGCCGAAGTTATGAAGAGGCCAACGCCTGTTCTAAACCTAAGACAACTTCCGAGCTGTCTTACATTTAGACCATTTTCTATGCCTAAAACGGGCATAAAAAATGGTGAATAAGACTGACCAGATGGCCCGTGCCCTTCCCTGACGAGGCCATGCTCACAATTTTAGTCCTGGCATGAGATGGGATTGCCCAACAATCTGTGTCTGAAATACACCTAATTTAGGCATATTTCAGATTGATAAATGACCCCCTATGAATCCTGAAGAAGGATGGCAACTGAAAAGCGTGAAATACCAGATTAATAATAGAGGTAGTCTTACATGGGACCCTAAAGTGCAAATTCAGTGAGTACAATAATTTGCTGACTAGCCCCTTAAAGGAAATGGCGCCATTCTTTAAATGCCCATTTAATAGCTAATAATTCTCTATTTCCAATGTCCTCATTTTTCTCTGCAGAGGAAGTTTTTTTTAAAAGTATGCACATGGATACAAATTAGTTAGAGAAGATGACCCCTGTGGCAATTCTGCTCCCATTCCAACCTCTAAAGCATCTACTTCAACAATAAATTGCTTGGTGACATTTGGCTGGATGAGTACAGGTGCATGAATGAAACTCTGTTTCAGGGTTTCAAAAGCAGACAACACATCTGAGGACCAGTGTCAGCGGTTTGGCAACGATTGAAAAATTTGTAATCAATTTTCTATAATAATTTGCAAACCCTAGAGACCTCTGAAAGGCCTTGAAGGAAGTGGGTTTAGCCCAATCAACAATGGCTTGCCCTTTGGTGGGGTCCACATAAAATTTTGAGGTGTTAATATATAGCCTAGGAAGGAGACTTCTCTAACACTGAAGACACAGTTGGTTTTCTCTTAACTATTGTAAAATCTTCCATACATGCACAACATGTGAGGCTCAATCAGAAGAAAAATATTAAATATCATCAAGATAGACCACAACAAAAGATCCAGGAATTCACAAAGAAGATCAATAATAAGGAACACTGCTGGGACATTACACAGCCCAAAGGGTATTACTAAGTATTTGAAATGCCCTTCAGGTGTATTCAATGCGGTCTTCCATTCATCCCCTTCAGTGGATTGTAATCAAATTATAAACTCCTCTGAGGTCAATCTTTAAAAACCATTGAGCCCCAACAATTTGCATTACTAAGGGCAAGGGGATACTGGTTCCTGACGCTATTGATATTATTTAATTCCCTATAGTTGATACAAGGGTGTAACCTCTTTCTCCTGAGACAAAAAGAACCCAACTCCCATAGAGGATACAGAATGCTGAATACGTCTTTTCCTCAGACTATCATATATATACACATAATCTTTCATCGCCTGTCTTTCAGGTCCAGAAATATTCGCTATTAGTTCGATAGCACAGTCATAAACCCGATATGGAGGCAAGGACTCAGATGCTTTTTAAAAAAACATCATGAAAATCCTTAATAAACTCAGGTAATGGACCTTCCTCTAAATCCACACCAAAAGCTGGATAGAAATGCAATGATTAGAGCACTTTGGACCTCATTTTATAATTTCCCAGTACTCCAATTAAAGATAGGATTATGGACCCTCAGGGTAATCCCAGGACGACATTAGCATACACATAAGGCACACTTTTCAGAATGGATGGAACCGACTTTCATTACTAAATCAAGAGTCCTATCCTGAATAAATCCTCCTGCCAATACAGTTGTGTCCACCCTAGATACCGGAATTGGTTCAGGTAACCTAAGGAAATTGAATCACAAAGCAATCACAAAATCAAAATTAACAAAATTAACTGCAGCCTCAGAATCCACAAAAACTAGGCCAGAAACAGATCTCCCTTGTGAAGTGAGATTAACAGGCAATAGAACCCTTTCAGTCTTCTTGGGAAATACCCGTGTGTCTGACTGGTTGGGGAGGTTACTCAGATGCACAGGGTTCTATTGCTGAAGTTGTCTGCCTTCGATCTAGTAGGACAGGACCTCAGTTGATATGCTGGAATGCCATAGTAGAAGCATAGACTATTCATCATGATCCCGTCTGTGCTGGGAAGCCAAGGTACCCACTTCCATGGGCTCTTTAGCCTCCATTGATGCATTACCCACAGAAGACTGAGAGACAGAAGGGAAGGAGGAAGGACAAACAGAGACAGAACGTTCACATTTCCGTCAGTCCAGTTGTATAGCTGGAGACATATCCTTATCTAAGGATCCTGGAGTCAGGTGACTAACCAGAAGGTCTTTTAGAGTATCTGAAAGACTCAGTCTGAACTGCACTCTAAGGGCCGGATCATTTCATCCAAACGCCATACACTACCTGCGGAACAGTACTTTACTGGTAGCCTGCTTTGACCCAAAAAAAGGAGTTGACTGTCAGCGAAAACTGCCCTGTTAGGCTCATCATATAGAAAATGAAGGGGAGAAGGGCAGAAACAAACGATCTACATAGTACAGCTCAGGGGAATTAGGCGGAAGTGCAAATGCTGAAATTTTCAGCAATTTTTTTTAGACAAGAAGACAATGTTCAGCAATTTTTCAAGACAAAATCATTTTCAGCAATTTTTTGGAAAAAAGTCCAATACAATCTACACAACTGACTTCACAGTGCGCCTGTGCCAATGATGTCACCTCTGCACCCGGAAGAGAAGATGTCGTCGGCGCAGGCGCATTGTGGAAGTGCTGATAAAGTGAGCGTCCTTCTCTCAGAGCGCCTGCGCAGAATGAAGACACGTAAGGCGCAGGCGCGGGATTTGAAATGCAGACAGGGCCAGCCGGAGGAGGAGAGCGCTCGCTGGCCCTGTCAATCAACGGGAGAAGGGGTGTTTTTTGAAAGGAGGATGCGGCAGCTACCAGCAAGTAACCGCCCTACTTGCTGATAGCGAAGTAATTAACATATTATAAAAGTGCGATTTTTAAAGAAACTAAGCCACATAAAAAGGTAAGAGCACTATATATTGAATAATCACACAAAAAGGATTTTAATAAGCTCAAAAATGAAAAATGAATTTTGGGGATGACAGAAGCCCTTTAATGTCCAAAACTCTTCTTTGTCCTGTTGGGAAGGGTCTTCTTTAAGGGGTATGTAATAGTCAGTATCAAATATAATCCGGGTGCTTCATTAATGTAATTGTCTCAATTTTGGTTGACTATGCCCCCCTTTATCCGCATTTTGGATTATTATATCTAGATTAGACTGAAGTTTCTTCAAGCCTGATTTTTCATGGGGTTTAAGGTTATGTTTCGGGGTGGTGATTGAGTTTATCTGACGGAGTTCGTCTGCTGCAACTGAATATAAAGTGTCAATAAAATTACCTTTGTGGTGCAGAGGGTAGAAACTAGAAGGCGGCTTAAGGCCGGATGGAACACCCAAGGGAGGGTAATGGTCTATATCGCTCTTTGTATTTGATTGCGGTATTTTTGTTTCTTTTGTTGACTGCTCCATGATTTTGAAATGTCTTTTGATGGTGAGTTTTTAATGAATTTATTTAGATCCAAAAATAAATCAAATGCATTGATTTTTGATGTTGGACAGAAGGATAAACCTTTTGCTAGTAGGAGATTTCATCCTTTGTTAGTTTGTATGTGGATAAGTTGAATATTCCTGTAGTTTGTGGTGTTGGGGAGTCTGTTTTATTGGTCTTTTTACAATTTTATTTTTACTTTTACCACCTCTACATCCCTTTTTAGAATTTTTTTCTTATTGCAGGTTTCTGTCCCAGTGGTTGGAAGTAATTGGTGAAGGTTGTGGTGTTTTTACATAATCGGGGGATTTGTGCGGGATTTTTATAATCGGGTATATTGCAGTAGGAGTGATTAATGGGGGTAGGGCTAAAAAGACAAAGATGTTGATGTTCCCACTGGAGGATTGAGTTCTGAAATGTTGATGTCAATATTAGTATCCTCTGAGTTTGTAAATTTTGTCTGTACGGGATTGCTAGTGGGTTCCACGAATGGAACTTGGGGTATGTGTTTCGATGGACTCAATGGATGAGAGTCGGCAGGGGGTATGGTTACAGATGGTAATGAGTGAATCCGCTTTTAGATCTGATGATTTCTGTTTGTGGAGTCGTTCTTGGGAATTCTTGGATCTGTTGCTATTGATATATGTATGGCCCTTTTTTTGTATTTCTGCACTGTATTTGGGGTTTTATTCTTTGATTCAAGATTTAGCTGTGGTGTGTGATATGGTGGTCTGTCTATCCTGTTGATGGAGGATTCTGTGTCTTTGGGTGGATTTTTAGCGTTATTTGCTTGTTTGTTTTTAACCAAAATTTGATGTTATTGGTAGCTAAATCTGATCTATCTAGAATTTATTTTTCATATGATAGTATTCTCGTAGTGATCATGCGGTCAAACTTCATGAAGGCTGCACATGATCTATATCTAGAAAGTTCGATATAGGATTCCTGTATTTTATTGTTCAGGTCTAGATAAAGGGCTCTTCTTTTATCTATTAGCCTCGTCATAAGCCCTTTGGCACATTCCAGAAGATATAAGTAGTGATAAGCAGCAGGGGCAATATTCGAATTTGCGATATTTCACAAATATTTGGTAGAATATTTGTCATATATTTCTTGAATTCACGGTTATTTTCTTGATTGCGAAAATCGTCAATGTAATATGAACATAATGCGCGCGCAATACAGGCCCCACTAACTATCTGTATTATATATATAAGCTAACTAACTAACTAACTATCTAATGCAATGTGACACATGAAAGCAGAGAGCACAGCAATGATACTGCTTTGTCTCTCAGAACTGTAATAAATTGTAGAAAATGGCTGTGGGGAGGTTCTTATATACTAAAGGGGTAGGCAACTTTCCTATTGGTTGCTAGGGATTTTGTTAAGCTCAGACAAAGACATTGCAGCCTTCTCATTGACCCACAAGAAAAAGGGAGGTTACTGATGAAAAAGAAAAAGTTGAATATTCGAAAATGGGAATATATATCACTATATTCCAAATATTCACGAATTCTCGAAGTTGCAATATTCACAATTAAAATTCGTGATTCGAATATTCGGTGCCCCACAAAAGCAGATTCCTCTTTAAAAGAGTTTTAAAATGTAGACTAAGGCCAAGTCAGACAATTTTTTCATGTACATAGATATCAAGAAAAATAGCATTTTATCCAATATTAGTCTTTCTAGTTTGTTGAATAGTGTTGAGCGAACAGTTCGAGCATCGTTCGGGTTTGTACCGAATTTTGGGGTGTCCGGGACCCGGACCCGAACCCGGACATTTTCAAAAAAGTTCGGGTTCGGGTTCGTCGTTCGGCATGTATTTAGGCGCATTTTGAAAGGCTGCAAAGCAGCCAATCAACATGCATCATACTACTTGCCCTAAGATGCCATCGCAGCCATGCCTACTATTGGCAAGGCTGTGATTGGCCGAGTGCAGCATGTGACTCAGCCTCTTTATAAGCTTGTGCGCACGTCGGGACGTGCTCACTCCCGATGTGAATAGAACAGGGATAGACGCAGCTGATGCTAGGGCGAGAATAGGCAGGGATAATTGAATAACTGGAAGCAAATTTCTCTCCTCCACCTGTGATTCATCTGAACAACTGCAGCTGAGCTGCTTTTTTGATAGGGATTGGCTATTTTTAGAGTGGCCAGAGTGATTTTTCCATCCACATGTACCTGGGCTGACCGCCGGCCGCCATTTTGCGAGTTGTAGTGCTGCAGCAGAAGCTGCCACAGTGTGCATTCCAAAGCTCCAAACAAGTCAGACATCTACACCTGGGATTCAGACCAATAGCGATTTAGCAGCACAGTCCAAGGCTATTTTTTTAAAGGTTGTGCAGACCATTTTGTGGCACATGTTACTGGGCTGATAGGCGGCGGCCATCTTGGGACTAGTGCTGCAGCACAATCTCTCCCAACGTCCATTAATCACTTGTAATAGTGGTCTGTGCCATAGAAATCCTACATCAGGGACTTGGGTGTGCTTGTGTCACCCCTACTAATACCAGTCCACCTGTAATCCATACAGTCAAAAGACTGAAAGTATTCCAGTGAGGAATTTTTTTTATTTAAAAAGGCCAAGTTAGTTTATCTGGCGTTCAATATACTAGATACAGTTAGGCCTGCGTTTCATACATCTGGAATTAGCAAACTAATGTGCTGGGGTTGGGAAAACATATATGTACCCATACTAGAATCTGTCAAAGAAAGCGGTACTCACATATAACAGTCATTCCATCTGTAATCCATACAGTCAAAAGACTGAAAGTATTCCAGTGAGGGAATTTTTATTTATTTAAAAAGGCCAAGTTAGTTTATCTGGCGTTCAATATACTAGATACAGTTAGGCCTGCGTTTCATACATCTGGAATTAGCAAATTAATGTGCTGGGGTTGGGAAAACATATATGTACCCATACTAGAATCTGTCAAAGAAAGCGGTACTCACATATAACAGTCATTCCATCTGTAATCCATACAGTCAAAAGACTGAAAGTATTCCAGTGAGGGAATTTTTTTATTTAAAAAGGCCAAGTTAGTTTATCTGGCGTTCAATATACTAGATACAGTTAGGCCTGCGTTTCATACATCTGGAATTAGCAAACTAATGTGCTGGGGTTGGGAAAACATATATGTACCCATACTAGAATCTGTCAAAGAAAGCGATACTCACATATAACAGTCATTCCATCTGTAATCCATACAGTCAAAAGACTGAAAGTATTCCAGTGAGGGAATTTTTTTATTTAAAAAGGCCAAGTTAGTTTATCTGGCGTTCAATATACTAGATACAGTTAGGCCTGCGTTTCATACATCTGGAATTAGCAAATTAATGTGCTGGGGTTGGGAAAACATATATGTACCCATACTAGAATCTGTCAAAGAAAGCGGTACTCACATATAACAGTCATTCCATCTGTAATCCATACAGTCAAAAGACTGAAAGTATTCCAGTGAGGGAATTTTTTTTTATTTAAAAAGGCCAAGTTAGTTTATCTGGCGTTCAATATACTAGATACAGTTAGGCCTGCGTTTCATACATCTGGAATTAGCAAACTAATGTGCTGGGGTTGGGAAAACATATATGTACCCATACTAGAATCTGTCAAAGAAAGCGGTACTCACATATAACAGTCATTCCATCTGTAATCCATACAGTCAAAAGACTGAAAGTATTCCAGTGAGGGAATTTTTTTTATTTAAAAAAGGCCAAGTTAGTTTATCTGGCGTTCAATATACTAGATACAGTTAGGCCTGCGTTTCATACATCTGGAATTAGCAAATTAATGTGCTGGGGTTGGGAAAACATATATGTACCCATACTAGAATCTGTCAAAGAAAGCGGTACTCACATATAACAGTCATTCCATCTGTAATCCATACAGTCAAAAGACTGAAAGTATTCCAGTGAGGGAATTTTTTTATTTAAAAAAGGCCAAGTTAGTTTATCTGGCGTTCAATATACTAGATACAGTTAGGCCTGCGTTTCATACATCTGGAATTAGCAAATTAATGTGCTGGGGTTGGGAAAACATATATGTACCCATACTAGAATCTGTCAAAGAAAGCGGTACTCACATATAACAGTCATTCCATCTGTAATCCATACAGTCAAAAGACTGAAAGTATTCCAGTGAGGGAATTTTTTTTATTTAAAAAGGCCAAGTTAGTTTATCTGGCGTTCAATATACTAGATACAGTTAGGCCTACGTTTCATACATCTGGAATTAGCAAACTAATGTGCTGGGGTTGGGAAAACATATATGTACCCATACTAGAATCTGTCAAAGAAAGCGGTACTCACATATAACAGTCATTCCATCTGTAATCCATACAGTCAAAAGACTGAAAGTATTCCAGTGAGGGAATTTTTTTATTTAAAAAAGGCCAAGTTAGTTTATCTGGCGTTCAATATACTAGATACAGTTAGGCCTGCGTTTCATACATCTGGAATTAGCAAATTAATGTGCTGGGGTTGGGAAAACATATATGTACCCATACTAGAATCTGTCAAAGAAAGCGGTACTCACATATAACAGTCATTCCATCTGTAATCCATACAGTCAAAAGACTGAAAGTATTCCAGTGAGGGAATTTTTTTATTTAACCGCTTCAGCCCCCTAGCTTAAACACCCTTAATGACCAGGCCACTTTTTACAATTCTGCACTACACTACTTTCACCGTTTATTGCTCCGTCATGCAACTTACCACCCAAATGAATTTTACCTCCTTTTCTTCTCACTAATAGAGCTTTCATTTGGTGCTATTTCATTGCTGCTGACATTTTTACTTTTTTGCTATTAATCAAAAATGACCGAAATTTTTGCAAAAAAATGACATTTTTCACTTTCTGTTGTAAATTTTTTTAAAAAAACTACATTTCTATATAAATTTTTCTCTAAATTTATTGTTCTACATGTCTTTGATAAAAAAAAATCCAATAAGTGTATATTTATTGGTTTGGGTAAAAGTTATAGCGTTTACAAACTATGGTGCAAAAAAGTGAATTTCGGCATTTTGAAGCAGCTCTGACTTTCTGAGCGCCTGTCATGTTTCTTCAGGTGCTAGAATGTCAGGAAAGTATAAATACCCCCAAATCACACCATTTTAGATAGAAGACACCCCAAAGTATTCACGGAGGGGCTTGGTGAGTTCATGTATCATTTCATTTTTCACAAGTTAGCGGAAAATGACACTTTCTGAGAAAAAAAAAAAAAAAAAAGTTTCAATTTCTGATAACTTCTGGCAAAAAAAAAAAATCTCAGACGGACTCACTATGCCCCTCAGTGAATACCTTGGGGTGTCTACTTTCCGAAATGGGGTCATTTGTGGGGTGTGTTTACTGTTCTGGCATTTTTGGGCGGGGCTAAATTGTGAGCCGCCATGTAAAACCTAAAGGTACTCATTGGAATTTGGGCCCCTTGCGCACCCAGGCTGCAAAAAAGTGTCACTCATGTGGTATCGCCGTACTCAGGAGAAGTGGGGCAATGTGTTTTGGGGTGTATTTTACATACACCCATGTTGGAGTGAGAGAAATATCTCTGTAAATTGTCAACTTTGTATAAAATTTTTTTAAAAGTTGTCGTTTACAGAGATATTTTTCACACAAAGTATGGGTATATATAAAAATACACCCCAAAACACATTGCCCACTCTCCTGAGTACTGCGTGACCATGTGTCCACTCTTTGCAGCTTGAATGCGCAAAGGCCTAGTCCAATGAGTACCTGTTAGAATTTCACAGGAGCATTTTTACGCATTTGGATTCCAGACTTCTTCTCACGCTTTAGGGCCCCTAAAATGCCAGGGCAGTAAAAATACCCCACATGTGACCCCATTTTGGAAGAAGACACCCAAGGTATTCTGTGAGGGGTATGGTGAGTTCATGTAAAATTTTATTTTTTGTCACAAGTTAGTGGAATATGAGACTTTGTAAAAAAACAAAATTAAAAACAAAACAAAAAAAAAAATTTCCGCTGACTTGTGCCAAAAAATAAAAATTCTGTGGACTCACCATGCCCCTCACAGAATACCTAGGGGTGTCTTCTTTCCAAAATGGGGTCACATGTGGGGTATTTATACTCACCTGGCATTTAGGGGCCCCTAAAGTGTGAGAATCCAAATGCGTAAAAATGTCCTGTGAAATCCTAAAGGTACTCATTGGTTTTAGGGCCCCTTTGCACCCAGGCTGCAAAAAGTGGCACTCATGTGGTATCGCCGTACTCAGGAGAAGTAGGGCAATGTGGTTTAGGGGTGTATTTTTACATATACCCATGCTGCGTGTGAGAAATATCGCTGTAAGCGACAACTTTTTAAATTTTTTTATTCAAAGTTGTCAATTTACAGAGATATTTCTCTCACCCAATAATGGGTATATGTAAAAATACACCCCAAACACGATGCGCTACTTCTCCTGATACTGTGATCCACATGTGTGACACTTTTTGCAGCCAAATGCTAAGGGGCCCAAATTCAATGAGTACCTTTTAGGAGGAGCATTTTACGCATTTTTCTTCTCACGCTTTAGGGGTCCCTAAAATGCCAGGACAGTATAAATACCCCACATGTGACCCCATTTTGAAAGAAGACACCCCAAGGTATTCCATGAGGGGCATGGCGAGTTCATAGAAGATTTTTTTTGGCACAAGTTAGTGGAAATTGATTTTTATTGTTTTTCTCACAAAGTCTCCGTTTCCGCTAACTTTTGACAAAAAGTTTAATTTTTCATGGACTCATTATGCCCCTCAGCGAATACCTTGGGGTGTCTTCTTTCCAAAATGGAGTCACATGTGGGGTATTTATACGGCCCTGGCATTTTAGGGGCCCTAAAGCGTGAGAAGAAAATGCGTAAAATGCCCTCCTAAAGGTACTCGTTGGAATTTGGGCCCCTTTAGCATCTTGGCTGCAAAAAGTGTCACTCATGTGGTATCGCCGTACTCAGGAGAAGTAGGGCAATGTGTTTTGGGGTGTATTTTTACATATACCCATGCTGGGTAAGAGAAATATCTCTGTAAATTGACAACTTTGAATAAAATTTTTTAAAAAGTTGTCGTTTACAGCGATATTTCTCACACCCAGCATGGGTATATATAAAATACACCCCAAAGCACATTGCCCTACTTCTCCTGAGTACGGCGATACCCATGAGTGACACTTTTTGCAGCCAAGATGCCAAAGAGGCCCTAAAACCAATGAGTACCTTTAGGATTTCACAGGGCATTTTTACGCATTTGGATTCTCACGCTTTAGGACCGCTAAAATGCCAGGGCAGTATAAATACCCCACAAGTGACCCCATTGTGGATAGAAGACACCCCAAGGTATTCTGTGAGGGGTATGGTGAGTTCACAGAAAAAAAAATTTGGAACAAGTTAGCGGAAATTGTTTTTTTTTTGGTTTTTTTACAGTCTCATATTCCACTAACTTGTGACAAAAATAATATTTTCCATGAACTCACCATACCCCTCACGGAATACCTTGGGGTGTCTTCTTTCTAAAATGGGGTCACATGTGAGGTTTTGTACTGCCCTGGCATTTGAGGTCTCCGCAATCATTACACGTATGGCCAGCATTAGGAGTTTCTGCGATTCTCCGTATATTGAGCATACGGGTAATGAGATTTTTTCCGTTCAGCCTCTGCGCTGAAAAAAAAAAAATGAGCGGCACAGATTTTTTCATTCGCATCGATCAATGTGGATGAAAAAATCTCTGCCAAAATCAGTGACTGCGGTGCGGTGGGCTGGGCGCTAGCTACCTAACAAGTAGCTAGCTAACTGGCGGTAAAGGGGGCCCTTATGCCCCATTCACACGTCCGAAATTCTGTTTGCGGAACGGAATTGCGGACCCATTCATTTCTATGGGGACAGACTTTGTCCCGCTCGGATCCGGAATTACGGATCTGCGCTTCCGGGTCTGCACTTCCGTTCTGCAAAAATATAGAACATGTCCTATTCTTGTCCGCAACTGCGGACAAGAAAAAGCATTTTCTATATAGTTCTGGCAATGTGCGGATCTGCAAAATGCGGAAAGCACATTGCCGGTGTCCGTGTTTTGAGGATCCGCGGATCGGATCCGCGGATCGGATCCGCGGATCGGATCCGCGGATCCGTGAATCCACGGATCCGCAAAACACATATGGACGTCTGAATGGAGCCTTACAAGGGGTGTGATCAATGACAGGGGGTGATCAGGGGTCTAGATGGGGTGATCAAGGGGTTAATAGGTGAGGGGGTGGGGGGGTTAGTGTAGTGTTTGGTGCAACTTTATTGTGTTACCTGGTCCTCTGGTGGTCGATCCCAGTAAATGGGACCACCAGAGGACCAGGTAGCAGCTATATCAGACGCTGTTCATAAAACAGCGTCTGATATAGCAGTTTGATGCGATTTTATTCGCATCTACAGCCTGCCAGCGATGATCCATCGCTGGCAGGCTGTAGCCGGACTGCTGTGCCGCGCTTCCCTGTGAGCGCGCGCGCACGCGCGCGCGTTCACAGGAAATCTCGGCTCTCACGAGATGACGCGCCGACGCGTCAACTCAGAGCTACAGGGCCGCCCGCAGGACGCATCCCTGCGTTAGGCGGTCCTGTAGCGGTTAAAAAAGGCCAAGTTAGTTTATCTGGCGTTCAATATACTAGATACAGTTAGGCCTGCGTTTCATACATCTGGAATTAGCAAACTAATGTGCTGGGGTTGGGAAAACATATATGTACCCATACTAGAATCTGTCAAAGAAAGCGGTACTCACATAGAACAGTCATTCCATCTGTAATCCATACAGTCAAAAGACTGAAAGTATTCCAGTGAGGGAATTTTTTTTTTATTTAAAAAAGGCCAAGTTAGTTTATCTGGCGTTCAATATACTAGATACAGTTAGGCCTGCGTTTCATACATCTGGAATTAGCAAACTAATGTGCTGGGGTTGGGAAAACATATATGTACCCATACTAGAATCTGTCAAAGAAAGCGGTACTCACATATAACAGTCATTCCATCTGTAATCCATACAGTCAAAAGACTGAAAGTATTCCAGTGAGGGAATTTTTATTTTATTTAAAAAAGGCCAAGTTAGTTTATCTGGCGTTCAATATACTAGATACAGTTAGGCCTGCGTTTCATACATCTGGAATTAGCAAACTAATGTGCTGGGGTTGGGAAAACATATATGTACCCATACTAGAATCTGTCAAAGAAAGCGGTACTCACATATAACAGTCATTCCATCTGTAATCCATACAGTCAAAAGACTGAAAGTATTCCAGTGAGGAGATTTTGCTTATAAAAAATAATATATTTCATTGTGGTGCGAGTTGAATCGCAACAATGAAGAAAAATACTATTAAGGGACGAGGGCGCGGTCGTGGTGGTGTCCGTGGAGCCTCTGTTGCTGGTAGAGGACGTGGCCGTTCGGCCTAGGCGCACACAGTAGAGGAACGAACTCCCTCAACTAGCCGGCAGAATGTACCGCAATATCTCGTGGGGCCCAATGCCGCTCTTAGGATGGTAAGGCCTGAGCAGGTACAGGCATTAATCGATTGGGTGGCCGACAGTGCTTCCAGCACGTTCACCACATGGTCTTCCACCCAGTCTTCTGCGGAAAGCGCACAGGTGGCACCTGAAAACCAAGCCCATCAGTCTGTCACATCACCCCCAAGCATATCAGGGAAACGGTCTGAGCCACAAGTTATGCAGCAGTCTCTTCTTCTGTTTGAAGACTCTGCTTCCAGGGTTTCCCAGGGGCGTCCACCTAGCCCTTCCCCAGTGGAGGAAGACATACCATGCACTGACGCACAACCACTTATGTCTCCAGATGAAGAGGACATGGGAATACCACCACAGCAGAGTCACCGACTCTCTGATGATGATGAAACACAGGTGCCCACTGCCGCGTCTTTTGCAGTGTGCAGACTGAACAGGAGGAGGTCAGGGAGGGAGACTGGGTGGAAGACGATGCAAGGGACGATGAGGTCTTAGACCCCACATGGACTGAAGGTTGTGGCGATGACTTTCACAGTTCAGAGGAAGAGGTAGTGGTGAGACCGAGACAACAGCGAAGCCAAGAGGGAGCAGGGGGCCAAAGCAGGCGAGCCGCCGCCCCAGAGTTCGCCTGCTACTGGACATCGCCAACAGGGACCCAGCCCCACAAAGGCAGCTTCAAAGAGTTCCCTGGCATGGCACTTCTTTAAACAATGTCCTACCGACAAGACCCGAGTGACTTGCACGCTCTGCCATCAGAGCCTGAGGCGAGGCATTAACGTTCTGAACCTCAGCACAACCTGCATGACCAGGCATCTACATGCAAAGCATGAACTGCAGTGGGGTACACACCTTAAAAACCAGGCACTCGCTGAGGCTCCCCCTGCTCCCTCTACCGCTGCTGCTTCGGCTTCCGCCTCGAGAGGAATGTTGCCACCTGCCGAGCAGCAAACAGAGGATGTGCCACCGACACCACCACCACCGCCACCGTCAACTAGCGTCTCCACTATATCACACAGCAGCGTTCAGCTCTCAATATCTCAAACCTTAGAGAGGAAGCGCAAATTCCCCGAGTCACCCTCGAGCCCTTGGCCTGAACGCCAGCATTTCTAAACTGCTGGCCTTTGAAATGCTGTCATTCCGGCTGGTGGACACAGACAGCTTCAAACAGCTGATGGCCATGGCTGTCCCGCAGTATGTGGTTCCCAGCCGCCACTACTTCTCCAAGACAGCCGTGCCTTCCCTGCACATGCAAGTGTCCGATAAAATCAAGTGTGCACTGCGCAACGCCATTTGTGGCAAGGTCCACCTAACCACAGATACGTGGACCAGTAAGCACGGCCAGGGACGCTATATCTCACTAACTGCACACTGGATGAATGTAGTGGCGGCTGGGCCCCGGCGGACAGTTCCTTGGCGCACGTCCTTCCGCCCCCTAGGATCGCAGGGCATCATTCTCTGCCTCCTGTAGCCTCCTCCTCCTACTCGGCTTCCTCCTCCACTGCTTCCACCAGCTCATCCGGTCAGCCACACACCTTCACCACCAACTTCAGCACAGCCCGGGGTAAACGTCAGCAGGCCATTCTGAAACTCATATGTTTGGGGGACAGGCCCCACACCGCGCAGGAGTTGTGGCGGGGTATTGAACAACAGACCGACGAGTGGTTTCTGCCGGTGGGCCTCAAGCCAGGCCTGGTGGTATGCGATAATGGGCGAAATCTCGTGGCAGCTCTGGGACTAGCCGGTTTGACGCACATCCCTTGCCTGGCGCATGTGCTGAACTTGGTGGTGCAGAGGTTCATTCACCACTACCCCAACATGTCAGAGCTGCTGCATAAAGTGCGGGCCGTCTGTGCGCGCTTCCGCCGTTCACATCCTGCCGCTGCTCGCCTGTCTGCGCTACAGCGGAACTTCGGCCTTCCCGCTCACCGCCTCATATGCGACGTGCCCACCCGGTGGAACTCCACCTTGCACATGCTGGAGAGACTGTGCGAGCAGCAGCAGGCCATAGTGGAGTTTCAGCTGCAGCACGCTCGCGTCAGTCGTACTGCCGAACAGCACCACTTCACCACCAATGATTGGGCCTCCATGCGAGACCTGTGTGCCCTGCTGCGCTGTTTCGAGTACTCCACCAACATGGCCAGTGGCGATGACACTGTTATCAGCGTTACAATACCACTTCTATGTCTCCTTGAGAAAACACTTAGGGCAATGATGTTAGAGGAGGTGGCCCAGGTGGAGGAGGAGGAGGAGGATGAGGGCTCGTTTCTAACACTTTCGGGCCAGTCTGTTCGAATTGGCTCAGAGGGAGGTTTGTTTAAGCAGCAGAGGACAGGTTCACAAGTCGCCAGCCAAGGCACTGTACTGGAGGTCGAGGAGGATGAGGAGGAGGAGGTGGAGGGGGACGAGGATGACGCAAGTTCACAGCGGGGTGGCAGCCCAGGCCCATCACTGGTGCGTGGCTGGGGGATACGGTGGACGATGACGATACGCCTCCCACAGAGGACAGCTTGTCCTTACCCATGGGTAGCCTGGCCCACATGAGCGAATATATGCTCCAATGCCTGCGCAACGACAGCAGAGTTGCCCACGTTTTAACGTGTGCAGACTACTGGGTGGCCACCCTGCTGGATCCCCGGTATAAAGACAATGTGCCCACTTTAATTCCTGAACTGGAGCGCGACCGTAAGATGCGCGAGTACAAGCGCACGCTGATAGAGGCGCTCTTGAGAGCATTCCCACATGTCACAGGGGAACAGGTGGAAGGTGAAGGCAGAGGAGTGGCAAGAGGTCGCCAACGCAGCTGTGTCACGGCCAGCTCATCTGAGGGCAGGGTTAGCATGGCAGAAATGTGGAAAAGTTTTGTCTCCACGCCACAGCTATCTGCACCGACACCTGATACGGAACGTGTTAGCAGGAGGCAGCATTTCACTAACATGGTTGAACAGTATGTCTGCACACCCTCCACATCCTGACGGATGGTTCGGCCCCATTCAACTACTGGGTTTCGAAATTGTCCACGTGGCCAGAGTTAGCATGTTATGCCTTGGAGGTGCTTTCCTGCCCGGCGGCCAGCGTTTTATCTGAACGCGTATTCAGCACGGCAGGGGGCGTCATTGCTGACAAGCGCAGCCGCCTGTCCACAGCCAACGTGGACAAGCTGACCTTCATAAAGATGAACCAGGCATGGATCCCACAGGACCTGTCCCTCCCTTGTGCAGAGTAGTCCTTATTAACTGCCGAAAACATGTCTTGTTGTGCTACGGGCCACTTCTTTATTTGATACAAATTTTATGAAACCCACAGTTGAATGAAACTCTTCTCTGTCTGGGCGCGGGGCCTAACCAGATGAAAGTGGCCGGTTAAACTAACGGGTGACATGAAGCCATAACCTCTGCCATGCTACCTCTGTCTTCTGTCTGGGTGCTGAGGCCTAAGTCAAATAAAGCGGTCTTCTGCTGTGCTGGGGGATATGAAGCTAATCTCTGACCTCTCTCCTCTGTCTGGGTCCAAAGGCCTAAATCACTGAAAGAGGCCTTCTCCTGTGGTGTGTGATATGATGCCAGAATATGTGCTGTGGGGCCTCTCTTCTCTTCCTGGGTGCAGGGGTCAAATAAACTAAATTGTGGCCTACTCCTGTGGTGGTTGATATGATGCCTGATTCTCTGATGTGGAACCTCTCTCCTCTGTTTGGGTGAAGGGGTCAAAGTAACTCAATGGTGGCTTCTCCTGTGGTGGCTGATATGATGCCAGAATATGTGCTGTGGTGCCTCTCTCCTCTTCCTGGGTGCGGGGGTCAAAGTAACTCAATGGTGGCTTCTCCTGTGGTGGTTAGTATGATGCCAGAATATGTGCTGTGGGGCCTCTCTCCTCTTCCTGGGTGCAGGGGTCAAAGTAACTAAATGGTGGCTTCTCCTGTGGTGGCTGATATGATGCCAGAATATGTGCTGTGGTGCCTCTCTCCTCTTCCTGGGTGCAGGGGTCAAAGTAACTAAATGGTGGCTTCTCCTGTGGTGGTTGATATGATGCCTGATTCTCTGCTGTGAAACCTCTCTCCTCCATCTGGGTGTAGGGGTCAAAGTCTTTCAAAGTCGCCTTCTCCTGTGCTGATTGATATAAAGCTGATGGTTGTGCCATCTGACATGGTTGCCAGGGTCTGATTCAATGGGGGCCTACTCCTGTGGTGGGTGATCTAAATGCCTGATTCTCTGCTGTGAAACCTCTCTCCTCCGTCTGGGTGTAGGGGGTCAAAGTCTTTCAAAGTCGCCTTCTCCTGTGCTGATTGATATGAAGCTGATGGTTGTGCCATCTGACATGGTTGCCGGGGTCCCATTAAATTGGGGCCTACTCCTGTGGTGGGTGATCTAAATGCCTGATTCTCTGCTTTGAAACCTCTCTCCTCCGTCTGGGTGTAGGGGTCAAAGTCTGTCAAAGTCGCCTTCTCCTGTGCTGATTGATATAAAGCTTATGCTTGTGCCATCTGACATGGTTGCCGGGGTCTGATTCAATGGTGGCCTACTCCTGTGGTGGGTGATCTAAATGCCTGATTCTCTGCTGTGTAACCTCTCTCCTCCGTCTGGGTGTAGGGGTCAAAGTAACTAAATGGTGGCCTACTCCTGTGGTGGGTGATATGATGCCAGAATATGTGCTGTGGGGCCTCTCTCCTCTTCCTGGGTGCAGGGGTCAAAGTAACTCAATGGTGGCTTCTCCTGTGGTGGCTGATATGATGCCAGAATATGTGCTGTGGGGCCTCTCTCCTCTTCCTGGGTGCAGGGGTCAAAGTAACTCAATGGTGGCTTCTCCTGTGGTGGTTGATATGATGCCTGATTCTCTGCTGTGAAACCTCTCTCCTCCATCTGGGTGTAGGGGTCAAAGTCTTTCAAAGTCGCCTTCTCCTGTGCTGATTGATATAAAGCTGATGGTTGTGCCATCTGACATGGTTGCCAGGGTCTGATTCAATGGGGGCCTACTCCTGTGGTGGGTGATCTAAATGCCTGATTCTCTGCTGTGAAACCTCTCTCCTCCGTCTGGGTGTAGGGTCAAAGTCTTTCAAAGTCGCCTTCTCCTGTGCTGATTGATATGAAGCTGATGGTTGTGCCATCTGACATGGTTGCCGGGGTCCTATTAAATTGGGGCCTACTCCTGTGGTGGGTGATCTAAATGCCTGATTCTCTGCTTTGAAACCTCTCTCCTCCGTCCGGGTGTAGGGTCAAAGTCTGTCAAAGTCGCCTTCTCCTGTGCTGATTGATATAAAGCTTATGCTTGTGCCATCTGACATGGTTGCCGGGGTCTGATTCAATGGTGGCCTACTCCTGTGGTGGGTGATCTAAATGCCTGATTCTCTGCTGTGTAACCTCTCTCCTCCGTCTGGGTGTAGGGGTCAAAGTAACTAAATGGTGGCCTACTCCTGTGGTGGGTGATATGATGCCAGAATATGTGCTGTGGGGCCTCTCTCCTCTTCCTGGGTGCAGGGGTCAAAGTAACTCAATGGTGGCTTCTCCTGTGGTGGCTGATATGATGCCAGAATATGTGCTGTGGGGCCTCTCTCCTCTTCCTGGGTGCAGGGGTCAAAGTAACTCAATGGTGGCTTCTCCTGTGCTGGTTGATATGATGCCTGATTCTCTGCTGTGAAACCTCTCTCCTCCATCTGGGTGTAGGGGTCAAAGTCTTTCAAAGTCGCCTTCTCCTGTGCTGATTGATATAAAGCTGATGGTTGTGCCATCTGACATGGTTGCCAGGGTCTGATTCAATGGGGGCCTACTCCTGTGGTGGGTGATCTAAATGCCTGATTCTCTGCTGTGAAACCTCTCTCCTCCGTCTGGGTGTAGGGGTCAAAGTCTTTCAAAGTCGCCTTCTCCTGTGCTGATTGATATGAAGCTGATGGTTGTGCCATCTGACATGGTTGCCGGGGTCCTATTAAATTGGGGCCTACTCCTGTGGTGGGTGATCTAAATGCCTGATTCTCTGCTTTGAAACCTCTCTCCTCCGTCCGGGTGTAGGGGTCAAAGTCTGTCAAAGTCGCCTTCTCCTGTGCTGATTGATATAAAGCTTATGCTTGTGCCATCTGACATGGTTGCCGGGGTCTGATTCAATGGTGGCCTACTCCTGTGGTGGGTGATCTAAATGCCTGATTCTCTGCTGTGTAACCTCTCTCCTCCGTCTGGGTGTAGGGGTCAAAGTAACTAAATGGTGGCCTACTCCTGTGGTGGGTGATATGATGCCAGAATATGTGTTGTGGGGCCTCTCTCCCTCTTCCTGGGTGCAGGGGTCAAAGTAACTCAATGGTGGCTTCTCCTGTGGTGGCTGATATGATGCCAGAATATGTGCTGTGGGGCCTCTCTCCTCTGTCTGGGTCCAAAGGCCTAAATCACTGAAAGAGGCCTTCTCCTGTGGTGTGTGATATGATGCCTGAATATGTGCTGTGGTGCCTCTCTCCTCTTCCTGGGTGCGGGGGTCAAAGTAACTCAATGGTGGCTTCTCCTGTGGTGGCTGATATGATGCCAGAATATGTGCTGTGGGGCCTCTCTCCTCTTCCTGGGTGCAGGGGTCAAAGTAACTCAATGGTGGCTTCTCCTGTGGTGGCTGATATGATGCCAGAATATGTGCTGTGGGGCCTCTCTCCTCTTCCTGGGTGCAGGGGTCAAAGTAACTCAATGGTGGCTTCTCCTGTGGTGGCTGATATGATGCCAGAATATGTGCTGTGGGGCCTCTCTCCTCTTCCTGGGTGCAGGGGTCAAAGTAACTCAATGGTGGCTTCTCCTGTGCTGGTTGATATGATGCCTGATTCTCTGCTGTGAAACCTCTCTCCTCCATCTGGGTGTAGGGGTCAAAGTCTTTCAAAGTCGCCTTCTCCTGTGCTGATTGATATAAAGCTGATGGTTGTGCCATCTGACATGGTTGCCAGGGTCTGATTCAATGGGGGCCTACTCCTGTGGTGGGTGATCTAAATGCCTGATTCTCTGCTGTGTAACCTCTCCTCCGTCTGGGTGTAAGGGTCAAAGTAACTAAATGGTGGCCTACTCCTGTGGTGGGTGATATGATGCCTGGTTCTCTGCTGTGGGACCTCTCTCCTTTGTCTGGGTGCTGTGGTCAAAATAATAGTAAGTGACCTTCTCCATTGGTGGGTGACTTGAAGCCTGATTCTGTGCTATGGAACCTCACTCCAATTAATATTGTTTAATTTTTATTTATTTTATGTTAACTCATCATTTCCCTATCTACATTTGTTTGCAGGGGATTTAACTACATTTTGCTGCCTTTTGCAGCCCTCTAGCCCTTTCCGGGTGTGTTTTACAGCCTTTTTAGTGCCCAAAAGTTCGGGTCCCCATTGACTTCTATGGGGTTCGGGTTCGGGATGAAGTTCGGGTCGAGTTCGGATGCCGAACCCGAACGTTTTTCGAAAGTTCGGCCGAACTCGTCGAACCCGAACATCCAGGTGTTCGCTCAACTCTATTGTTGAATAGACACAATGGTGCTTTTTTATCTATACTTGCTGTTTAGTTGGAGTCGGATTCAGGATTGCACTTTGGTGGAATCCGGGTGCACTGGTTGATCAGACGTTCCCACTGCTCCAACAGGTTTGGCATGTAATCCATATTTAATGTCCAAATGTTAAATCTCCCCTATGTGCAGTTTTTTATATCTGGATGTTCCAGACGGTCAGCAGTTAGGTAGTTAGGCGTAGAGAGGCTGTAAGAATATACGGAAAAATACGCACCATAGGGTAGTACGTCCTAGATAGTAAAACTGGTTCACAGAACACAAAATTGTAGGCTCACCTTGAGTGGTTGTGCTAAAAATATGCACAACTCTATAGTAGGCTTCTTATAAGTAGTTGTCCAATCACCGGGTATGCTGCCGTAGCATCCAAAGAATAAGAAGGAAGGGCCCAAATTCCTGAGAGCCAATGGCGTAGTAGATAGATAAGACCGCAGTTGAGGCGCAGAAACACCAGGCAGGACAGATGTGGTTATGAAGAAAGATTCTTTCTTATTAGATATTACTCATCAGCTAAAGCAGATAAAAACAACGCGTTTTGGGTGAAACTTAGGTCCCCTTCATCAGCTTAAAAAGCTCCATACAGACATAGTGTACAATGCACATATTTATAACATAAAAAAACGCCAGAAAAACGCACCTGAGGGTGGCTCCCGGTGAGATGAGACGCCCTCCAGGTGTACTCTCATTTGCATAACTTATGACAAACTCATAATACATAGATTAATAGGGGTATGTTGAGATGGTATATTAATCAAATGAAATTCATTAAAATCGATGTGATTTTATTAAATTAGGTAGAATAAATCGTTTTTTTCTTTATTATTTATTCAGATCATGTGATCGCAGATCCGGTGGTAACGTGACCTCATTGATTTTCATTGTAGTGGAAGCTTGGGTTTCCGGACCCGGGCGCATTCAGTACGGGCTTCGTCACGTGATCGCTAGCACCACGATCATGTGACCAAAGAAGATGGTCACCTGATGGATTGTCATGGTGACGGCTAAACACAGTACCAGGATAGATTTCGTGATCGCTATCATCGCGACCACGTGACCTGCTGGATGCATTGGCCCAGCAGGTTATCAAAGAGAAGGATTTAAGGCGCTTTGCGGGTTAAATGAGATTAATAAAACCGAGCATGGGCCATTGTGAAAGACTAATGCAGGTGGTTTGGGCTATATAGCTTGCAATTTAATAAATAAATAAGTAAATAAATAAATCTGTTAATTTGATGTGTATTAGGAAAATAAAAAGTGGGGATACTATTTGATAGATAAAAGTAGATTCTACATGTGGAGGGGATAAAATATGTGTATAAATGGTGATATAAAAACATTTCCAGAGGGAAGTAAATATATTAATAGGGGTCATGGAGCAGTATATAATATGGTCATAATAATGAGAGATTATACATTGGTATTTAGTATTACAGGATTTATATATAAAATTATGTAATAATTATAGATATATATATAAATATTAAATCGTAAATAATATATACATATTGTGAGACAGGTTACTGGTAAGGAAGGGGTGGATAGTGCTGTCCACGCCCCTATTCCAACACAGGTGGGAGAGCTGGAGGTATCAGGATGGGATAAAGAACCTCCCTTTTTCTCATTCAATGGAGATGTTTTGAAGGAGAGCCAAGGAGGCTCTGGGACAGAGTCTGAAGCAGAGGCCTGGGACAGCTCTGTGAGGGACCACGAGGCTTGGTATAGCCTGGTCTTGGGGGACGAAGCAACGCCTGGTAGTGGGTTGCATGGGTCCTAGTCAGGCAGACTAGTGAGCCCAAATCCCCCAAGGGACTTTGTTGCTGCACAGCCTAGAGGCTGGAGGACTGTAAGCCTGGGAGGGCTGGAGGACAACAAGGCGCATGAGTTCCAGGTGTGAACTGTAACTAATAGCGAGGTAGGGACACAGTGTATGTTTAGTTAGGGCCCAGCCGGGCAAGGTGTTTATTTTCTTTACAGTTTATGTTGTGCTGGAACCAAATAAATGCACTGTTTGGACATTTATACCGTATGTCCTGAAGACACTTGTGAAAGTGACCCCGAAACCGAGCTAATCCCTTACAATATACATATATATATATATATATATATATATATATATATATATATACACATATATATATATAGTATACAAAAGCAGAACAGCACTAGCCTATATATGGATCGGGTGCACGCTCACTGAATCGGCCAGTTCCAATAGTATATTCATAATGTTTCTCTTATTAGCGTACTGAATTTAATATGTAAATTAGTAGGGCCATTTTGCACTATTTAGTCAAATCACCAAAACTTTTTCTGTGTTTGGAATAAGAGTTTAGGGGAGATTTGTAACAAATTTGATCATTTATAATCAGTTTGCTCATCTCTAGTCGTTATAATTAGAGGGCATCATACTCTCCGAAGCCTAGATAAGGTAGGATTTGATTGATGCATTATTTATGCAAGTAAAAATCAATGTCCTTTATCAGTAAAAGGTCTACAAATCTAAACTGTATTGTAGGCCTTCACAATGTGTGTATCATTTGCCTTGTGTTTGCCTTCTGCCACCTCACATCCTGCCCTGTGCAGCCATCTGAGGGCAGCAGAGAGGAACTCACATTCTCTGAGCCCCCACTGAGCTGCTCTGTCAATGTGTTTTGGATCTGAAGGTTTTTTCCAGCTAAGCTGAGCCATCTGTCCGATTGCTGCCTTCGTCTCCCAGCATTGCAAACATGTGTGGCTCATTTGTTGTGTGAACTGGCTTGAACATTTTTTTAATCAACCAACACATTATGCCAGCCAAAGCCTGCCATTATTACTTTATTATGCCTCCTTAACCCCTATGTAGTATACCGCGACTACATATATATATATATATATATATATATATACACACTGCCTGTCCCAAAAAAAGTCACCACCTGGATTTAACTAAGCAAATAGGTATGAGCCTCCTATTGGATAATTACTGCATGGGCAATTATCTCTCAGCTGGCAACAAGTTATTTAACCCTAACTGGTACAATGAGTTTCTCTCATTTATTTATCTCGTGGTCGTGGAAAAGCCTTGTGCTCAAATAAAAAGCCACATTTTCCTCCATCAATCTCTGCACTTAATACCTCATAATGATAAAATAAAAATAATTTTAGGCATTTCTGCAAAATTATTATTAATAAAAACTACGATTTTGCAATGGCATAAGTATTCAGACCCTTTGCTATGACAAATTTAGTTCTGGGCCTAAGGCCCTTTCAGACGGGCGCTGCGGGTGCACTCCGTCAAACAGTGCGGGTGCGTTATGGGACTGTCGCGATTTTTCCCTGCGAGTGCAAAGCGCTGTCATGCGTTTTGCACGCCGCGGAGAAAAATCGGCACTTTTGGTACCCAGACTCAACCTGCACTTCTTCACAGAAGTGCATGCTTGGGTCAGAAATTGTCCTCGCTGGTATTATTTCACATTATAACATAGTTATAATGTAAAATAATACCCTTGGCCATCTCCCTAATGTTGAACCCGGTGCAGAATGGGTTAAAAATAATAAACTAATAATTACTTACCTGTTCCATTTGATCGCGAAGCCCGGCCTCCTCTCCGTTAGCTTGAAAGATGTAAAGGACCTGTAATGATGTCACAGCATCACATGGCTCATCACCTGCTCCATCACTATGGTGATGGAGCATGTGATTGGTCCATGTGACCACGTGACATCATCCAAGGTCCTTAAGCACTAGCCACAGCCTGAGGATAGTGATTATGACCTTGGATGATGTCACATGGTCACATGGACCATCACATGCTCCATCACCATAGTGATGGAGCAGGTGATTGGGCCATGTGATGTGACGTCATCACAGGTCCTTTAGATCATCGATGCTGCAGGGAAAGAGAGGACAGATCGCGACTACGCGATCAAGTGGCTAAGGTAAGTTAACTTTTATTATTTTTAACCCCTTCCTCATCATTTAATAATGCATTCTTTATTAAGAATGCTATTATTTCCTTATAACCATGTTATAAGGGGAAATAATAGAGATTGGGTCCCGTTGCTAAGCAACAATGCGGAAAATCGCAACGCATCCGCACTTGCTTCTGCGGATGCTTGCGATTTTCCCGCATCCCCATTCACTTCTATGGGGCCTGCGCTGGCGTGAAAACGCAGAATATAGAACATGCTGCGATTTTCACGCAACGCAGAAGTGATGCGTGAAAATCACCGCTCATGTGCACAGCCCCATAGAAATGAATGTGTCCGGATTCAGTGCGGGTGCAATGCGTCCTCCTCACGCATTGCACCCGCGGAAAACTCGCCCGTGTGAAAGGGGCCTAAAGAGGATATCTGTAAATACCAGTTAACGACCTAGCCTTAGGATAGGTCATCAATATCAGATTGGCGGGTGTACCGGGTGTTGGATCAGCCATTAAAAAGACCAGGCGTTCCGTGAGCACCATGGCCTCTTCCTACATCGTGGGACATCATTGTACATCGGTCACATGGCCAAGTTGCAGCCTAGCCCCTTTAAAGTGAATAAGGCTAAGCTGCAATACCAAGTACAGCTGCTATACTATCTACGCCGCTGAGCTTGGTGAGCTGCCTGGGCCCCTAATGTTTTGTCCCAGGTCCCGAATGTCCTGCCTGCCTGCTAGATACAACTGTATTGCCATCCTCAGGACGGCAATACAATTGAATCTAATGCAGTGGAAGAGCTGAAGGACCTGTGGTGACATCACAGGTCATATGACCAGTAAACCAGGCAGTGGTTGAGAAGGACCTGCAATGATGTCACCATCATGTGACCAGTGCAGAGGACTACAGTGAAGAGCACAAGTCATGGGAAAGAAGCTGTGTTGAGGTCTGCTACATGAGGAGAGGTAAGTAAATAGAGAGGCAGAGAAATGCTGTGAGTTGTGGTTATTTAGCTGGGACTCTTTGTTAGGGCTGAAGGGAGGGGTGTTATTTACATGGAACTGTATGTTGGAGGTGGCTGGGGAGGGGGTCATGTTATTTACATGAGACTGTATGTTGATGGTGGCTGTTGAGGGAGTGATGTTATATACATAGGACTGAATGTTACAGGGGTCTGATGGAGGGAATTATGTTATTTACATGGGACTGAATGTTACAGGGGTCTGATGGAGGGAGTGATGTTATTTACATGGGACTGTATGTTGGAGGGGGATGAGGGAGAGGATGATGTTATTTACATGGGATTGTATGTTGATGGTGGCTGTGGGAGGGAGTGATGTTATTTACATGGGACTGTATGTTGGAGAGGGCTGTGGGAGGGAGTGATGTTATTTACATAGGACTGAATGTTACAGGGGTCTGATGGAGGGAGTGATGTTATTTACATGGGACTGAATGTTACAGGGGTCTGATGGAGGGAGTGATGTTATTTACATGGGAATGAATGTTGACAGGGCGATGTTATTTACATAGCATTGTATGTTGAAGGGGCTGGTGGGGGAATTATGTTATTTACATGGGACTGAATGTTGAGGGGGTGATGTTTACATGGGATTGCATGTTGGAGGCAGCTGGGGAGGGGGTGATATTATTTACTTGAGTCTATATGTTGAAGGCGCGTGGGGAGGAGGTGATGTTATTTACATGGTCCTGTATATTGAGGGGACTGTAAATAGAGAGGGCTGTAATTTATATAGGACTGTATATTGGAGTGGGCTGGAGAGAAAGTGTGATGTTATTTACATAGGACTCTATGGTGGAGAGAGGTAAATAGTGTCGGAAGGCTGAAGGTAGCCGAGTGATGTTATTTACATAGGACTGTATTTTGGAGAGGTCAGGAGAGATGGTGTGATGTTATTTACATGGGACTGTATGGTGGAGGGAGGAATATAACTATAGGGCGCAGCACATCCAGGGACATTATAGGCATTCTTATTACTACTGGGGGCTCTATAGGAGGGACTTATAGATCTGCCTTATTTCTATATTTCTACTAAGAGCACTATGGGGGGCCATATTACTACTGAATGGTTTGTAGTGAGCTTTATTACCATTGGGTGAACAATAGGGGTCTGATTTATACTAGGGGCTCTGTGAGAGCATTGATAATACTGGAGGGCTCTTCTACTAATGGGGGCACTCTTGGGGAGCATTATCACGGTTGGGAGAACTTTAGGGGGCAGTATTACTATGGGGGCACTAATTTTTCTTCAGGATAGTATTTAGAGGTATTGGGGGCACAGCGAGCAGCAGGATAAGACTGTGGGGACTCAAGGTTGGGGGATAAGGGGATGTCACACTCTGCAGAGATGAGGCAGCTGAGAGAAGTTGTATGGACCAAATGGAAAACATGATGACAGAGAAGATCTACATCGGAGGAGATGTCACCTGGGAGCCACTGCATGTGACAGGTATGTGCTGCTGTATAGCAAATACATCAAAATATAGTGTGTGGGGCGAGGGGTTGCGACTTAAAGAACTGGGCCATATTTATTGGGGCTTGGGCCCCGGATCTTTTGAGACCCTAGACATGCCCCTGGCCCGGAGCCTTTGTGATTAATTTTAGATGAATCACATAAAATGGTGTGCAGCATACCATTATGCCCCAATACCCCAAAGAAGGAAGAAGGAAGCTCACATGACACTGGGAGGAAGTGGGAAGAAGGAAAGAAGGGGCTTGAACAATTCACGGATAATTGTGATAGGGTTTCTGTCACTTATATAGTATCAATAGTGCACTGCCTGAATCAGACGGTATAAAAGAACGTAAGATATATTAAAGATGATTTGCTTTGGCTGCCATCAGCAAAGTCCTGAGGTGTCCCTTAAATATGTTTAGGGGATTGTCACGTATAACCTGATAACAATTCTCATCACAGAGAATGGATTCACACATAGTGATATATTGTGTCCTCTCCATGATCACTATGTTGCTTCCCTTGTCCGAGGGTTTAAACACAATGGACTCATCGACGTCTAAAGACAAGAGACCCTCCAACTCTATCTGTGAGATGTTATTTAGGTAGGGGACATTGGTTTGAAAGTGCAAAAATTCTTCAGTGACCACCTCCAAAAAGGTGTCCAAGGGGAAATGGTCACTGATCAGCGGGGTTTTGGTAGAAGGTAACCTCAAGTTTGTATATGCTCCTTTACCCAGGCCCCTCTGTCCCTCTACCCATAAATCTATATATGTATGTGGACATCTTTACTTTTTGCTGTGTATGTATGTCTTCCTCTTCCTGAAGAAGGGGGTTTATATTCCAATACCCCGAAATGCGTCAGCTTCTACTATTAAATTATCCTCTTTGAAGTTTAGTCTGAAAGTCCTCTGGGTCATCATTTGTAAGGAGAAGCCCCTCCAAGGTGAAGTGAGTAAAAAATTATATTTATTGGAAACAAAGTATATATATATATATATATATATATATATATATATATTATATTTAATGTAATTATAATGTGAGCATGGACATTTTATGTGTCCCACGATCTGTAACTCTGTCTTCCATCACAAGAGTTTGCTTGGTCTATCATAATAACAACAATAATATTTGATCTTCCCCCACCACTGGGGCTAATTTCCGATTGTATTTTATAGACCACTGCACTGATTATTTATTATTTTGAGCCTTTCTACTTTCTTGCCTCCCACAAAAAAAAAATATATAATTTTTTTTTCATGTCTTGACCTATATGGATATTGGCATATCATCGGGTTGAATGTCTAATTCTATGCATTGTTGTCTGTCATATGTTAACATAGTATATAAGACCGAAAAAGACTTTTGTCCATCCAGTTCGGTCTGTTTCTTACAAGTTGATCCAGAGGAAGGCAAAACCCCTGTGAGGCAGAAGCCAATTTTCCCCACTTTAGGGGAAAAAATTCCTTCCCAACTCCAAGCAGGCATCAGAATAACTCCCTGGATCAACGACCCTCTCTAGTAGCTATAGACTGTAATATTATTATACTCCAGAAATACATCCAGGCCCCTCTTGAATTCCTTTATTGTACTCACCATCACAACCTCCTCAGGCAGAGAGTTCCATAGTCTCACTGCTCTTACAGAGAATAATCCTTTTCTATGTTTGTGTACAAACCTTCTTTCTTCCAGACGCAGAGGATGTCCTCTCGTCACAGTCACAGTCCTGGGGATAAATAGATGATGGGACAGATCTCTGTACTGACCCCTAATATATTTATACATAGTTATTAGATCTCCCCTCAGTCGTCTTTTTTCTAAAGTGAATAACCCTAATTTTGATAACCTTTCAGGGTACTGTAGATCCCTCATTCCAGTTATTACTTTAGTTGCCCTCCTCTGAACCCTCTCCAGCTCTGCTATGTCCGCCTTGTTCACAGGAGCCCAGAACTGTACACAGTACTCCATGTGTGGTCTGACTAGTGATTTGTAAAATGGTAGGACTATGTTCTAATCACGGGCATCTATGCCCTTTTTGATGCAACCCATTATCTTATTGGCCTTGGCAGTAGCTGCCTGACACTGGTTTTTGCAGCTTAATTTGCTGTTTATTAAAATTCCTAGATCCTTTTCCATGTCAGTGTTACCGAGTGTTTTACCATTTAATATTTACAGGTGACTTGCATTATTCCTTCCCATGTGCATAACCTTACATTTGTCAGTGTTAAACCTCATCTGCCATTTCTCTGCCCAAGCCTCCAATCTATCCAGATCCCTCTGTAGCAGAAAACTGTCCTCTTCAATGTTAATTACTTTACACAGTTTAGTGTCATCTGCAAAAACAGATATTTTATTGTGCAGGCCTTCTACAAGATCATTATTAAATATATTGAAGAGAATAGGGCCCAATACTGACCCCTGAGGTACCCCACTAGTTACAGTGACCCAATCTGAGTATCTACCGTTAACAACCACCCTCTGTTTTCTGTCACTCAGCCAGTTACTTACCCACATACAGACATTTTCTCCCAGTCCGAGCATCCTCATTTTATATACTAACCTTTTCTGAGGTACAGTGTCAAATGCTTTGGAGAAGTCCAGATATATGACATCCATTGATTCGCCGCTGTCAAGTCTAGAACTTACCTCCTCATAGAAGCTGATTAAATTGGTTTGGCATGACCGATACCTCATGAAGCCACGCTGATATGGCGTTATTTGCTTATTTTCATTGAGATACTCCAAAATAGCATCTCTTAGAAACCCTTCAAACAGTTTACCAACAATAGATGTTAAACTTACCGGCCTATAATTTCCAGGCTCTGTTTTTGGACTGTTTTTGAATATTGGCACCACATTTGCCATGCGCCAATCCTGTGGAACATTCCCTGTCAGTATAGAGTCCGTAAATATCAGAAATAAAGGTCTAGCTATGACATCACTTAATTCCCTTAGGATACGAGGGTGTATGCCATCCGGTCCTGGCGATTTGTCTATTTTAATCTTTTTAAGTCGCTGTTGTACTTCTTCCTGGGTCAGACAGGGCACTTGTAATGGGGAATTTACTTTTACATTCTGCATTTCATCTGACAGTTTATTTTCCTCAGTGAATATAGTGGAGAAAAAATATTTAATAGTTTTGCTTTATCCTCGTCGCTCTCTGCAACACCCCCTCATTGCTATGTAGAGGGCCGACTCCTTCAGATTTATATTTTTTACTACTTATATAATTGAAGAACATTTTAGGGTTAGTTTTACTCTCTTTGGCAATTAATCTCTCGGTCTCTAGTTTGGCAAATTTTATTAGTTTTTTACATATTCTATTTTTTTCCTTATAGTTTATCAGTGCTTCCTGACTCCCTCCTGTTTTAGTGATTTATATGCTTTCTTTTTGTCATTTATTGCTTTCTTTACGGTTCCATTTATCCACATTGGTTTCTTATTGTTCCTTTGCCTTTTATTCCTATAAGGTATGTACCTCTCACAATTAGATGTTACAATGCTTTTAAAAATCTCCCATTTTATGGTTGTATTTTTATTTTTGAGGACTTTGTCCCAGTTAGTTAGGCCTATGGCCTCGCTTAGTTGGCTAAATTTTTGCTTTTTTGAGGTTTGGTATTTTTGTTCCTCCCTTTAGAAACTTTAGTTTGAAGGATAATTGGAAGGTTATAACTTTATGGTCACTATTTCCCAGGTGTCCCCCAACCTGCGCATCTGTTGTTCTATCAGGTCTATTGGTTAATACTAAGTCCAGTATGGCCGTCCCGCTAGTGGGGTTCTGAACCAGTTGGGAAAGGAAATTGTCTTTGGCTATTGCCAAGAACCTGTTTCCTTTTGGGATGTACAGCTTTCAGTTGCCCAGTCTATATCTGGGTAGTTGAAGTCCCCCATAATAACGACTTCATTATGATTTGCCGCCTCATCTATTTCGTTTAGTAATAGATTTTCTGTGGACTCTGGTATATTAGGTGGTTTATAATACACTCCTATTAGTATTTTATTATTGTTTTTTGCTCCATGTATTTCTACCCACAGTGACTCCACATGTTCATGTCCCTCAGAGATGTATTCTCGAATTACGGGATTTAGACACGACTTCACATAGAGGCAGACCCCTCCACCTCTCCGGTTTTAACGATCCTTTCTAAACAGATTGTAACCTTTTATATTAACTGCCCAGTCATAGCTATCATCCAGCCATGTCTCAGTTATTCCCACTATGTCATAGTCCTCCTCACACATCACTAATTCCAGTTCACCAGTCTTGTTAGTCAGGCTTCTGGCATTAGTATACATACATTTGAGAGGTTTATGTGTATTTTTTACCCTACACCTTTCATTCTGAACTGTTCTAGTCCCCCTTCCATTCCTCCCCCAGTCACACTACCTCCCCTGGTCTCTATCTGCACTATCTCCCCTCCTATAATGTAATTACCCTCCTCCCCAGTCCCTCGTTTAAACACTCCTCCAACCTTCTAGCCATCTTTCTCCCCAACACAGCTGCCCCTTCCCCATTGAGGTGCAGCCCGTCCCTACGATAGAGCCTGTCGCCGACAGAGAAGTCGGCCCAGTTCTCCAGGAACCCGAACCCCTCCCTCCTTCCTACACCAGTTCTTGAGCCACTTGTTAACCTCCCTAATCTCCCGCTGCCTTTCTTGTGTGGCTCGTGGTACAGGCAGTATTTCAGAAAATACTACTTTTGAGGTCCTTGCCCTAAGCTTTTGACCTAAAACCCTGAAATCATTTTTAAGGACTCTCCACCTTCCTCTAACTTTGTCATTGGTTCCGATATGACCACTGGGTCTTCTCCAGCCCCTCCCAGTAATCTGTCAACCCGATCTGCGGTGTGTCGAACTCTAGCGCCAGGAAGACAGCACACTGTTCGACGATCAGAATCTTTGTGACAGATCGCCCTATCTGTACCCCTAATAATTGAGTCTCCCACTACCAGCACCTGTCTGGCGTGCCCTGCTCTTCTGGTCCCCTGCTTACTGGAGCTGACATTCCCCTGACTGGCAGAGGAAGTGTCAGGCTGCAGCAGTGCCATCCCTGAACTCTCATCCCCCTCATCTGCCAACCGTGCAAACTTGTTGGGGTGTGTCAGATCAGGGCTAGCCTCCCTGGCACTCTTCCCTCTACCCCGCTTTCTTACTGTTACCCAGCTAACTACCTCACTCTCCTCAGCCTCCTTGCTACCACCCTCCCCACATCTACCCCATAGAGTGCTTGCTCAGTGAGCAGCAAACTCTTTTCCAAATTGTCAGTGGCTTTCAGTGTTGCAACTCGCCTGTTTAGAGACTCGATGTGCGATTCCAAACGGGTAATTTGCTCACATTTTGAACAAACATATACACCCTCGAACAGCTGTTCCAGGACTGCATACATCAGACAAGATGTGCACTGGACGGCGCTGTCAATAATGGAAGTCATACTAAATGGGGATTACGCAGGAAAAGAGAGGGAAAAAAATACAATATAGAGCAGTGATATCAAGATTCTTACTTACTGTGGTCCCTTACAGCAGTAGGAAGACTAGCTAGAATCAAACCAACTGTATACAAGGATGATCTAATGAATCTCTGTTTCTTACCCTTTTCCTAAAATCCGGTTTCTTTAACTCCACTTATGAAAGCAGCCACTTAATAATGCAGAGTTGAGTGGTCTAATTTATAGCACCTGTTAGGCCAAGCCACTCCCCTCACCTAGCAGAGAAAAAAACTGCTTTAAATGACACTACACAACAGAGAGAAAAAGCGGTTTTAAATGGCAGAACTAAACTGAAGTACTTAACTTTCTAGGTTAGCAGCTTCACGCCACACTCAGACACTTGCAATCCCAACAAAAAGACACTCAGCAGTAGAACTCCGGTTTCTTTAACTCCACTTATAAAAGCAGCCACTTAGTAATGCAGGCCTCATGTTAGTAAGAATTTCTTCCATTTAAGTTAACGAATAAACAAGTTTATGACCTTGACCCATTCAAAGGCTTCAAATTTCCAGGTAAGGACAAATAACAGACCTCTTTGTAGGACTTTGTTGGCGAGATTAATGATTTGTAAGTTATCAGTGACAGTAAGCTGTTAATACCCCATCTATTGTTGGTTTTTCTTCACTCGTAGGAGATAATCTGAGACCGGAGGGGTATTGGTTAAAAAACCTCGGTTGGTTCTAGTAGTGTCCTTACCAACTATAAGACCTGCTTCTATCTCTACCAGTCTGTGGTCTCGAGTATGATCGACCTCTACTTTCCCCTTCAGAGGATGAGCATTCTGTGTCAGTCTCTAATATTTTCCCTTAGTTGAATCCAAAGTCCAGGATCCTCCCTTCTCCCTCCTGCAGGATACAGATTCTACTTGCCTGGTTCACTTATACTTTATAGGGTGTAGCCCAATTTTAGTGTGTTCTATTAATAAAATATTTTTTGTTTTCTTTTATACCGTCCGAATCTTGCCGTGCACTAAGGAAGGAGGGCATGCCCTGATCGGCTCAAAGGCCAATAGACAGCCTAGATCAGCCAACATTATTCTGCTTTGTACTTCAACCTGGAAAGAACCTGTGCTGTTTATCTCTGCCTCTGCAGAATGAAACTCTGAGCTAGGGACAGTATGAAGAAAATATAGGGAGAGAATATTTGCGAATTTTGGGTATATTAGCCTCTTATGGACATAAAACGCACCGGTATGCCCTGTTGTCCTGGTACTTAAGGACACAGGATGTACCGGTACGTCCTGAGTATTCCGATCACCGCCGGGCAGTGCGGAGGAGTGAGGAGAGAGCAGCCTGCAGGTCGTCGGCCATCTTCTGGATCCCAGCACCCAAACTTCACCCCCACCACCCTTCTGCTGACCCAAGTGCCATTTGGCACTATTAAGTAAGTTAGGAAAGCTTTAGGTCAAGCATAGAGACTTAGGGAGAGTTTAGTGTTAAGTTTTTTTTTAACTCTTGCATCACCCTCTTAGGGTGTCTGGGGTCCACAGCACAACACAATTCACGGTAACGGCATCTCCCCTGTCCCTGTGTGAGGTACCGCGGCAACTGTCCTAAAGCCCAATTGTAACGTCGACTCACGATCGGTATATGGGAGGAGTTGAGCTCTCTGATCAAGTCCTCAAGCCATATAATGCCATGTGCAAAACATGGGCATGGTACAAAAAGTTGCGGTCTACTTGGTACAGGTTGCCATGCACAACTCTTTGGTGCTGTCCCGGAGTGCTGGCAGCACAGGGAAATTCCTGCAGTTCTATGAGGCAGTCCTCAAGGACCTGAACTTTTCTGACCGGGAAAGAGCAGGCCGGAGTACCTCGGGAACTGGTGGTGCCCGGATCGTTCCTGGCAAACACTTTCCAGGTGTGGTCCCCCATACTGGAAAGAAGGGACGAACCCCCAAAAATGCAGAGTGTGTCACAGGAGGGGGATATAGAAGGACACCACCACTCAGTCAGTGTGACACGTGCCCCAATCATCCGGGCCTCATCCGGGCGTTATTGCTTGCTTCAGGGAGTACCACACTTCCATGGAGTACTAAATTTATTATCCCCTTTCAATTTACCACTGACAATCGGATAAAAACTATGGTTCTCAGACTTGAGACACCCAAAAATTTGTAAAACTAAATAAATTTAAAAAGTAGACAAATTATGTATCGCCGTGTCCGTAATAATCTGCCCTATAAAAATACCCCATGACCTAACCCCTTAGATAAACACAGTAAAAAGGAATTTTTGATCACCTTACATAATAAAACGTGTAGTAGCAAGCAATCAAAAAGTCATATTCCTCCCAAAAACTGCCAATAAAAATGTCCCGACTCTTAGACTGTGTAGACTGTGTAGATAGTTAATTTTTTTCGGTTTGTTTCAAATAGGATAATATAGTGTTAAGCCTAAAAATTTTTAAAAAAGTAATAATCTGCATTATAAAAATACCCCATGACCTAACCCCTCAGATTCACATGGTAAAATTTATTTCAAAAAGGTGCAAAAAATGAATAATTACCGGTCAAATAAAACTTAAAATGTATTGCCCTGATTCTGAAGTTTACAGAAACACCCCATATGTGGTGGTAAACTGCTGTACGGGCACACGGCAGGGCGCAGAAGGAAAGGAGCGCCATATGGTTCCTGGAAGGCAGATTTTGATGGCCTTTTTTTACACCATGTCTCATTTCAAGAACCCCTGATGCACCCCTAGAGTAGAAACTTCATAAAAGGGATCCTTCTAATAAACTACACCCTCAAGGTATTCAAAACTTATTTTACGAACTTTGTTAACCCTTTAGGTGTTCCTCAAGAGTTTATGGCAAATGGAGATTAAATTTCTGAATTTCTAATTTTGGTAACCTTGCGTCACAAGAATGTAATGTAGAGCAACCAAAAATCATATGCACCCTAAAAATAGTCCCAACAAAAAGCCTCATTATACCGTAGTTTCGAAAATGAGGTCACGTTTAAGGAGTTTCTACCAGAGGGGGAGGGGGAATCAGGGGGCTTCAAATGGGTTTTGTTTGGCTGTTAACCCATACTTAGATACTGGGAAAAGGATTAAAATGGGAAATTTGACAAAAAATCTAAATTCAGAAATTTTTGCCCCATTTCCCATTAACTCTTGTGAAACATCTAAAGAGTTAACGATGTTTCTAAAATCAGTTTTGAATACCTTGAGGGGTGTAGTTTTTAGAATGGGGGCATTTTTGGGTGGTTTATATTATGTAAGCCTCACAAAGTGACTTCAAACCTGAACTGGTCCCTAAAAGTGGATTTTTGAAAATTTCAGAAAATTTTCAAGATTTGCTTCTAAACTTCTAAGCCTTGTAATGTCCCCAAAAATAAAATGTCATTCCCAAAATGATCCATACATGAATTAGACATATGGGGAATGTAAATGAATTACTTTTTTGGCGGTATTTCTATGTATTTTAGAAGTAGAGAAATTGAAACATGGAAAATTGCAAATTTTTCCAACTATTTGGTCAATTTGGTATTTTTTATAGATAAAAATACATTTTTGACTCCATTTTACCAGTGTCATGAAGTACAATGTGTGACCAAAAACAATCTCAGAATGGTCTGGATACGTAAAAGCACTTTATAGTTATTCACACATAAAGTGACACTCGTCAGATTTGACAAAAATGGCCTGGTCCTTAGGGTGAAAATGAGCTCAGTCCCTAAGGGGTTAAGAGGTGTAATCAGGGGAGGGACTGAGAAGTGGTCACTTTTAGATGTATTTACTGTCAGGCTAAAGTCAGTTAATCTGGCAACTAGTTTTACATTACAGATTGCTGCCAACAGTCTTTTTTCTTTCTTTTTTAATTTCTTTAATTTTCTTTAATTTCTTGTGTATGTGAAAGCATACTGCATTACAGCATGTAGTTGAAAAGACATGTAGTGCATCACTACTGCAAAAATTGCACAAGTTTTAGTGCAGTAGTGTTATTCTTTGAAAAAAGCGCACAATAATTCTACCTCATTTCCAATTCGTGATGCAAATTACAACTGTGTTAAGTAAAGACTAGAGATGAGCGAACACCTGGATGTCTGGGTTCGAGAAGTTCGCCGAACTTCCCGAAATGTTCGGGTTCGGGATCCGAACTCGACCCGAACCTTATCCTGAACCCGAACCCCATTGAAGTCAATGGGGACCCGAACTTTGGGCACTAAAAAGGTTGTAAAAAGTCCAGGAAAGGGCTAGAGGGCTGCAAAATGTAGGTAAATGCCCTGCAAACAAATGTGGATAGGGAAATTAATAAAATACAATAAATAAAAATTAACCAATATCAATTGGAGAGAGGTCCCATAGCAGAGAATCATGCGTCATATCACCCACCACTGGAGAAGGCCACTTTCAGTTATTTAGGCCCCAGCACCCAGACAGAGGAGAGAGGTCCCACACCAAGGAATAAGGCGTCATATCACCCACCACTGGAGGCCACTTTCAGTTATTTAGGCCCCAGCACCCAGACAGAGGAGAGAGGTCCCACAGCAGAGAATCATGCGTCATATCACTCACCACTGGAGAAGGCCACTTTCAGTTATTTAGGCCCCAGCACCCAGACAGAGAAGAGAGGTCCCACAGCAAGGAATAAGGCATCATATCACCCACCATTATAACAGGCCACTTTCAGATATTTAGGCCCCGGCGCCCAGATTGAGGAGAGGTTCATTCAACTTTGGTTTGCACCGCAAGATCATGGTAAAGTTAAAAAAATGAGGATTCAATAAAAAAGTGCCCCAGAGTACAAGAATACATGGTTGAGGGGGAGGCAGTTATAAATGTCTATTCTGCACAAGGGAGGGACAGGTCCTGTGGGATCCATGCCTGGTTCATTTTTTTGTTACGTTGGCTGTAGACAGGCGGCTGCGTTTGTCAGTAATGACGCCCCCTGCCATGCTGAATACACGTTCAGACAAAACGCTGGCCGCCGAGCAGGCCAGCACCTCCAAGGCAAAAATGCTAACTCTGGCCACGTGGACAATTTGGAGACCCAGAAGTTGAATGGGGCCGAACCATCAGTCAGTACGTGGAGGGGTGTGCAGACGTACTGTTCAACCATTTTAGTGAAATGCTGCCTCCTGCTAACATCGCTCCGTATCAGGTGGTGGTGCAGTTAGCTGTGGCGTGAGACAAAACTATTCCACATTTCTGCCATGCTAATCCTGCCCTCAGAGGAGCTGGCCGTGAAACAGCTGCGTTGGCAACCTCTTGCTCCTCCTCTGCCTTCGCCTTGGGCTTCCACCATTTCCCTGTGACATTTGGGAATGCTCTCAGGAGGGAGTCTACCAGCGTGTGCTTGTACTCGCGCATCTTCCTATCATGCTCCAGTGCAGGAAGTAAGGTGGGCACATTGTCTTTGTACCGGGGATCCAGCAGGGTGGCAACCCAGTAGTCTGCACACGTTAAAATGTGGGCAACTCTGCTGTCGTTATGCAGGCACTGCAGCATCTAGTCGCTCATGTGTGCCAGGCTCCCCAGAGGTAAGGACAAGTTGTCCTCTGTGGGAGGCGTATCGTCATCGTCCTCCGTATCCCCCCAGCCATGCACCAGTGATGGGCCTGAGCTGTGTCGGGTGCCACCCCGCTGTGAACCTGCTTCATCCTCATCCTCCTCCACCTCCTCCTCATCCTCCTCGTCCCTCCAGTAGTGGGCCCTGGCTGGCCACATTTGTACCTGGCCTCTGCTGTTGCAAAAACCTCCCTCTGAGCCACTTCTAACAGACTGGCCTGAAAGTGCTAAAAATTACCTCTCATCCTCCTCCTCCTCCTGGGCCACCTCCTCTTCCATCATCGCCTCTAAGGGTTTTCTCAAGGAGACATAGAAGTGGTATTGTAACACTGATAACGGTGTCATCGCCACTGGCCATGTTGGTGGAGTACTCAAAACAGCTCAACAGGGCACACAGGTCTCGCATGGAGGCCCAATCATTGGTGGTGAAGTGGTGCTGTTCCGCAGTGCGACTGACGCGTGCATGCTGCAGCTGAAACTCCACTATGGCATGCTGCTGCTCGCACAGTCTCTCCAGCATGTGCAAGGTGGAGTTCCACCGGGTGGGCACGTCGCATATCAGGTGGTGACCGGGAAGGCCGAAGTAACGCTGTAGCATAGACAGGCGAGCAGCGGCAGGATGTGAACGCCGGATGCACGCACAGACGGCCCGCACTTTATGTAGTTGTGAATGAACTTCTGCACCACCAAATTCAGCACATGCGCCAGGCAAGGGATGTGCGCCAAACCGGCTAGTCCCAGAGTTGCGACAAGATTTCGCCCATTATCGCACACCACCAGGCCGGGTTTGAGGCCCACCGCTTAAACCACTCATCGGTTTGTTGTTCAATACCTCGCCACAACTCCTGCGCGGTGTGGGGCCTGTCCCCCAAACATATGAGTTTCAGAATGGCCTGCTGACGTTTACCCCGGGCTGTGATGAAGTTGGTGGTGAAGATGTGTGGCTGACTGGATGAGCTGGTGGAAGCAGAGGAGGAGGAAGCCGAGTAGGAGGAGGAGGCTACAGGAGGAAAAAATGATGCCCTGCGATCCTTGGCGGCGGAAGGACGTGCGGGCACAGCCGCCACTACATTTACCCAGTGTGCAGTTAGGGAGATATAGCGTCCCTGGCCGTGCTTACTGGTCCACATATCTGTGGTTAGGTGGACCTTGCCACAGATGGCGTTTGTAACGGATCGACGGGCACCCCGACTGGGTACCTCCGTTGAAAGATGCTCCTAGCGCTTCTTAAGGATTCCAAGCACTATAGCCGACACCACAACCACCAAATCAGAGGAGCATATGAGTGCTGTAAACAGCCGAATAGGAAAAACCATACAAATAGGTTTACCCTCCTAGCAGTCAAGCTGGAACAGCATACAATAAATCCCCCCAATAACGAGACGACACTTCGCTTTGAGGGTCAAGCAGGAACTGACTGTACTGGCACATACAGCCTCTTTTATTCACAAACCACAAACATAGTACGGCCCACAGGGTTTTGAAATACAACCAATCAATCCGTACAATACACACAGACACTCCCGCACAAAATCTCACCTATGCCTGTGATATGATTACTGAACACAATGGTTAATATAATTATCACAGGCAGAGTTAAACAGGTGAGTTAAATGGCTGCCATCCATTGTTCTCACCATGTGTCTCTGATACATGAAATGGTGGCCATCCAGTAACTCCACAGTATGTCCCCAGATGGTTCTTAAAGGGCCAGCAGCAGCAGCATAATAAAATACAATATGACCAAATGCTGGTTTAAAAGGGTACTATCTCCCAGGGGCCATAGTCGCAGGGGAGGAGGCGGGCAATCAGTCATCTCCAATGCCCAGTGGCAAGGTTGGTTTCGCCACAGCGTTTAGCAGTGCACACTTTATTTTATCGGTTACTTGGTTGTGCAGGGAAGGCACGGCTGTCTTGGAGAAGTAGTGGCAGCTGGGAACAACATACTGTAGGACAGTCATGGACATCAGCTGTTTTAAGCTGTCTGTGTCCACCAGCCTGAATGACAGCATTTCAAAGGCCAATAGTTTAGAAATGCTGGCATTCAGGCCCAGGGCTCGAGGGTGGCTAGGTGGGTATTCACGCTTTCTCTCCAAGGTTTGTGAGATGGAGAGCTGAACGCTGCTGTGTGACATGGTGGAGATGCTTGGTGACGCAGGTGGTGTTGTCGGTGGAACATCCTCTGTTTGGTGGGCGGCAGGTGCCAACATTCCTTCCGAGGCGGAGGAAAGGCCGAGGCAACAGCAGAAGAGGGAGCAGGGGAGCCAGAGTGAGTTCCTTGCTTTTAAGGTGTTTACTCCACTGCAGTTCATGCTTTGCATGTAGGTGCCTGGTCATGCAGGTTGTTCTAAGGTTTAGAACGTTAATGCCTCGCTTCAGGCTCTGATGGCACAGCATGCAAACCACTCGGGTCTTGTCGTCAGCACATTGTTTAAAGAAGTGCCATGTCAGGGAACTCCTTGAAGCTGCCTTTGGGGTGCTAGGTCCCTGGTGGCGGTGGCCAGTAGCAGGCGAACTCTCTTGGCGGCGGCTGGTCTGCTTTTGCCCCCTGCTCCCTCTTTTGCTACGCTGTTGGCTCGGTCTCACCTCTGCCTCTTCCTCTGAACTTTGAAAGTCAATGGCACGACCTTCATTCCATGTGGGGTCTAGGACCTCATCGTCCCCTTCATCGTTTTCCACACAGTCTTCCTCCCTGACCTTCTGTTTGGTCTGCACACTGCAGAAAGACGCAGCAGTTGGCACCTGTGTTTCGTCATCATCAGAGACATGTGGACTCCGATGAGGTGGTAATCCCATGTCCTCATGATCAGGAAACATCAGTGGTTGTGCATCAGTGCATTCTATGTCTTCCACCGCTGGGGAAGGGCTAGGTGGATTTCCTTGGGAAACCCTGCCAGCAGACTCTTCAAACAGCATAAGAGAATGCTACATAACTTGAGGCTCAGACAGTTTCCCTGATATGCATGGGGGTGATGTGACAGACTGATGAGCTTGGTTTTCAGGCACCACCTGTGTGCTTTCTGCAGAAGACTGGGTGGGAGATAATGTTATGAACGTGCTGGATCCACTGTCGGCCACCCAATTGACTAGCGCCTGTACCTCCTCAGGCCTTACCATCCTTAGAACGGCATTAGGCCCTACCAAATATCGCTGTAAATTCTGGAGGGTACTGGATGCTGAGGTAGTTAGTTCACTAGGACGTGTGGCTGTGGCAGAATGGCCACGTCCTCTCCCAGCACCAGAGGATACACTAACACCACCACGACCGTGTCAGCGTCCCTTACTAGATGTTTTCCTCATCTTACCGTTCACCAAGCACCACAATAAGAAAAAATATTTGGCCCAATGTATTGATTTCAAATTCAGGCCATTTTTTACAGACACTTAACATTCTCTGCCTATTTATTTATGTAGCGTATTACACTAATCCAGGCACAGCAGTAACCACTGATTCAGGGAATATCTCTTTAGGGCTAGTATTTAGGCCCTGGATGAAAGGTATCCTTTTATGGACAGATTTACACTTGGAGATGCACAGTAGCATGTGAAAAACATGTAGGATTATGCCTTCAGCAATTGTATTTTAACACTTTGTGTAATATACCTTTAAAACTGTCTGCTCAGCGCCTACACATTGGTCAAGACCAATGTGTAGGCGCTGAGCAGGCAGTTTTAATAATTATTCAGTTCAGAGCTATTAATTACCACAACAGAAATAAAAGTTAAGTTTTAACCATTTAGTGGCAGAGGTCAATAATAGGTTAGAAAGATATAAGTAAGTGGTTTAAATGAACCTTACCATCTGCCAGGGTCACTAGCAGATTATATACCCTTTAACGGACAGAAATACAATGGGAGATGCACAGTAGCGTGCGAAGTTATTGAGGATGACCCTCTCAGCACTTGTATATACACCTTGAGTGTAATATACCCTTTTACGGACAGATTAACACTGGGCCTGCAACAGCTGGAACACCAGATTCAGGGTATTGCTATATTGGCAAGTGAATTTCACCCCAGAACAAAATATATGTTTTGGCGGACACTATTATACTTTGCCAGCCAGTGCTGAGACACTAGATTCAGGGTATTGCTATTTTGGCAATTGAATTTCACCCCAGAAAAAAATATACCCTGTTACGGACAGATTTAAACTAGGCCTGCAACTGCTGGAACACCAGATTCAGGGTATTTCTATTTTGCAATTGAATTTCATCCCAGAACAAAATATATGTTTTGGCGGACATTATTATACTTTGCCAGCCAGTGCTGGGACACCAGATTCAGGGTATTGCTATTTTGGCAATTGAATTTCACCCCAGAACAAAATATACCCTGTTACGGACAGATTTAAACTAAACCTGCAACTGCTGGAACACCAGATTCAGGGTATTGCTATTTTGCAATTGAATTTCACCCCAGAACAAAATATACCCTGTTACGGACCGATTTAAACTAAGCCTGCAACTGCTGGAACACCAGATTCAGGGTATTGCTATTTTGCAATTGAATTTCACCCCAGAACAAAATATATGTTTTGGCGGACACCATTATACTTTGCCAGCCAGTGTTGGGACACCAGATTCAGGGTATTGCTATTTTGGCAATTGAATTTCACCACAGAAAATAATCTATCCTTTGCCAGACAGCAGACGGTATTACACTTGGCTAGCCAAAGCTGGAACACCGGATTGGTATTTTGGCAATTGTATTTAACCCCTTAAAAAATATAGAAATTGCTATCCTGAGTTTCTAGGGGTGACAATAAGCGACAGCCTAGCCCCTTATGTAGGATATAGCAAAAAAAAAAATAGCATTGATGGATTGATGGACTTGGTGGCAGCTTTTTCTGGTGCACCACAAGTCACAAAATGGCCGCCTATCACCCCAGAAAAAAGTGACAAAAAACGCTCTGTGCAGCCTAAAAACAGTGAGTAATTAACTAGCAGAAGTTGAATCATTCACAGCTGTAGATTGATCAGTTCATTAGGTGCTGTTGCTGACTTTTACCTGCCTAATCTCGCCCTCACAGAAGCTGCGTCCTCTCCCTACACTAATCAGAGCAGTGTGACGTGCGGCGCTACGTGACTTCAGCTTAAATAGAGGCTGGGTCACATGCTGCACTTGGCCAATCACAGCCATGCCATTAGTAGGCATGGCTGTGATGCCTTCTTAGGGCAAGAAGTAAAACGCTAGCTGATTGGCTGCTGTGCAGCCCTTCAGAAAGCGGGAAGAAATCGCCGAACAACGGACCCGAACCCGAACTTTTTGAAAATGTTCGGGTCCGGGTCCGTGTCCCGAACACCCAAAATTCGGTATGAACCCGAACTATGCTCGAACTGTTCGCTCAACACTAGTAAAGACATATTGCATTAGAGCATCTAGTTGTTTATCATCACTGCAAGAATGTTGCATGACTTTTAGTGAACGCGTTTTAGTCTGTAAAAAGCGTTTAAAAACGTCTACCATTTTTCATATCTGTAAAACAAATTACAACTTTGCTAGTGAAGGCGTATTGCATCACAGCATGCTGTTGAATAGACATTTATTATCAGTGCCCAAACATTGGATTGTCAAACTCGAGTGTTAGTGGCCGGTATTACTACTTCAGAGCATCTAGATTAAATATGTGTCACTGCAAAAATTGCATTATTACTATTGTAAATTCTCAATACCAGTGTGCTTGTGAAAGGGGAGGGAGTTGAGAAATGTATTTGCACCTCTGTCTTGCAATTTTGCTAGTACCATTAAATAACCTATGTGAACAAAACCCATGACTTTTTATTTAGAAAACCCATGACTTTTCATTTATAGGAAACTGGTGACTTTTCATTTATAGGCCTCATAATAATATGTCTGGAAAACGACTGCAAAATTAAAACCCAGGCCTCATCATTTTAGAGTCAGAATGTGTTTAGTAACAGCACCAGCCAGCTGATCAATATTAGTAGTAGTAGTGGTGGTGGCGGTAGGAGCAGTGATAGTGACATTGGTAGTCGGAGCTAACATAAAGCACAAAACCTTGAGGCAGACCAAGGAGCCCATGAGGACATATCACAGTCTGGTAAAAGGGGTCGGAAGGGTGATTTTTATGATGATAATTGTGTTTTGGACAGTACCTGGGAGCCGAACCAGGGTGCTGAGGAGGAGTGTCATCAAGGATGAAAGCAGTGGTTGCTGTGGCAATAAAGAGCAGAGGCAATACACAGTCAGAACCTCGCTTAAAATGGCAAGGCCAGCTCTGCTTCTTTTGTGGTCAGCTGGGGAACTGGTGGTGACACTGATACTGTGGGTGCAGGCTCAAAACGTGCTAGACTTACGGCAAGCTGAGCTGCCTCTAGTTTGGTTTGAGCAACTCCTGTATGATGTTTTTTTTTTTAAAAGGCCAGCATACAAAACCATAGAAGTGTTTAAAATCTGCAGGACTAAAATAAGGTACCAGGCCTCTATAGCAGCGCATTAGGCGGTATCACCACATTGTATGGGAAAACAGAATTAGCGAACATTTTGAATCAGAACAAGTTTATTGTCCTTCTCCTGTTCTTCTTTGTGGCAGCCTGCCCGCATCCCCAATCAGTGCGTCATTATCATCAGCTGCTTCTTCTACTCCTTGTCCTCCACTCCATTGTAAAACATCCAAAGTGGAATGTGTGGCCATGAGAAAACTATTCTCGACCAGCAATTAGTTTGTGTGCGCTCTGAACTCTCAACTGGCCATGTTGCCGGTGTTGAAGTTGCACTGTGGGAATTGTGATGCACTGTAGGCCACTCATTCCAGTTATTACTTTAGTTGCCCTTCTCTGAACTCTGAGCTGTACACAATACTCTACGTGTGGTCTGATTAGTGATTTGTAAAGTGGCAGGATTATGTTCTCATTACGTGCATCTATGCCCCTTATGATGTGCCCCAAAATGTTATTGGCCTTGGCGGCAGTTGACACTGGTTTCTACAGTTGAGTTTGCTTTCCACTTAAATTCCTAAGTCCTTTTCCATGTGTTTTACCATATAGTATGTACTGGTGACTTGCATTATTGTTCCCCGTGTGCATAACCTTACATTTATTATTGTAACTTAAACCTCAAGTGCTACTCCTTTGCCCAAGACCAAGGTTCAACTCTATCCAGATCCATCTGTAGAAGTATACTGTCCTTTTTCATGTTAATTGCTTCTGCAAAAATTAATATTTCACTGTGCAAATCTTCTACCAGATCATTAATAAAGATATTGAAGAAAATAGTGCCCAATACAGACACCTGTTGTACCCCACTGGTGATGGTGACCCAATATGAGTATGAACCATCAATTACCCTCTTTTTTTTTTTTTTTTAGCACTGAGCCAGTTACTTACCCACGTACTCACATTTTCCCACAGTCCAAGCATTCTCATTTTATGTACCAACCATTTATATGGCACAGTATCAATCGTTTTGGAGAATTCAAGATATAGGACATTGACTATTGACTCACCCCGGTCAAGTCTAGAACTTACCCTCTCATATAAACTGATTGAATTAGTTTGACAGTAGAGATGTCCCGAACTATTCGCCGGCAAACAGTTTCCGGCAAACATCGCATGTTCACGTTCGCCGTGGCGGGCGAACATAAGTGATGTTCGATTCGCCCCTATACTTTATCATTGAGCAAACTTTGACCCTGTACCTTACAGTCAGCAGACACATTCCAGCCAATCAGCATACCCTCCCTCCCAGACCCTCCCACCTCCTATCAAAAAGCAAGGACAGCATCCATCTTAGATTTATTCTGAAGCTGCAGTGTTAGTTAGAGCAGGGAGAGTGCTGCTGCTGCTGAATTAATAGGGAAAGCGTTAGCTAGGCCAGTGTTCTGTGTCCACTCTAGTCCTCAAAGACTCATCGGCCTCTTTCACATGAGCGTGTCCGGATTAGGCTCCATTCACACGTCCGTAGTGTGTTGCGAATCTGCAACACACCATGCCGGCACTCCCTATAGAGATGCCTATTCTTGTCCGCAGGCTCCGGACAAGAATAGGACATGCTCTATCTTTGCGGAGCCGCAGCCGGATGTTTCGGGTCCGAAACCCGAAAGTTCGGGGCAGCGAAGCGGAGAGCACATAGTGTGCTCTCCACATCACGTCCGGCCCCATTCACAATGAATTGATCTGCATCCATTCCGCAGAATTGCGGAATGGATGCGGACAAAATTGCAGATGTGTGAATGGGGCCTTAAGTCCGGATGCGTTGCAGATGCGTTCAGTGAAAACTGTGCGATTTCACAGGCAAAGCCATTCAGTTTTACAATCACTGAATGTCGAGTTACCAAAGGAATACCGCTTCAGTATAATGCCTATTACTGAAAAATGCAAAGACACTAAGACGTAGCTTTTATTATTTTTGACTAAAAATTGGAGTGCTATATTTAATAATAATAACCGTGTGTGTGAGTCATACCACAGACGGTGAGCCTGGTGTAGCGTTTGTGTGCTCACAATAAATTAACTCATACCATCCTCGTAGGGGATTTACACACCACACATTCAAAGTCACATCCAGTATCCCGCCGATGAGGCAGATTTCGGATATAAGTCCGAATGTGACTGAATTAGTAAAACCACAGACAGATACGCACTATTATAAGTGCATGAGAGGGTCAACACTATATGCATCGGTCATATAATTAAATTACCGTATGGCAACTATTACAGGCCACCCTAGGTATTCAAGGATCAGGTACTGCCATAAAAGCTTCTACTTTTACCTCAAATCCTCCCTATAGGGGTAAGCTATATGTCGATCATGTATGTCGCCCTCACTATATCTCTGTACTTTTCCAGCCTAATAAGTACAGAGATATAGTGAAAGCTGACAGATAGGTTACCCCTATAGGGAGGATCTTCCATCTCCCGGTTCCAAAAATCTATTCACTACACCGGCCCTGGTCCTGATAAGGGACAAAACAGAAATTAAACTGATAGGAATAGTACTTAGTTAACACTAGTTGCATTGGTGGCAAATTCCATTGCAAGTGCCCAAAATTAGAAGGACAGAGCAGACAGAGCAAGCTTTTTCTCTATCTCCCCATGAAAGGATTTAATTCAATACACATCCCCTGATAGTGGACTTAACAAAGATTAAAATAGTAAGAATAGTAGTTCACACTATTTGTATTGGTGGCACAGTACATTGTGCGGCGCACGTGCAGTGCCCCAAATTGGAAGTAAGAGGACCGACCAATCATCTTTTTCCATCTCCCGGTTCCTAAAATCTATTCAATACACATCCCCTGATAGGGACGTAACAGGGATTAAACTGATAGGAATAGTACTACTTAACACACCACTCATATAGGGTGGCACAGTATATTGCATGGCGCACGCGCAGTGCCGAAATTGGAAGTAAGAGGACCGACCGATCATCTTTTTCCATCTCCCGGTTCCTAAAATCTATTCCATACACCGGCCCCTAATATGGGACAAAACAGAGATTAAACTGGTAAGAACAGATTTTTAATAAAAAAAAAAAAAAAAAGAGGACAGCCTCTCTGGAGCTGGGTATTTTTGCCCGCGTTACTGAACGCTCATGCACAATGGCTGTAGGCTCATGCCTCCTTTTGCACAGGTGACAAACCTGGTCAGTCAAACCCAAGGCAAGTCAAGACCCATCGACCTCATTCCATATGCATTTTTTCTGGAGCGTGCCCTGCGAAGAGTGCTGGATCAGGCCGTAGATGAGCATGAAAAGGAAGAGTTGTGGTCACCATCACCACCAGAAGCAGCCTTGTCACTGTCGATTGCTGGACCTGCAGCAACGCAGAGAGGAGTCTGAAGAAGAGGAGTCAGAGGTGGAAGGTGGCTTTGAGGAGGTGGAAGACCAACCACAGCAGGGCTTGTTGTCACCTTCGGGGTCCCTTGGTGTTGTACGTGGCTGGGTGGAGGAAGAGACCTTTAATGACGTCAGTGAGGACAAGGAACGGGACATGGCTAGCTTGGTATCCAACCTTGTGCAAATGGGGAGTTTGCAGGTTTTGCAAATGGATTGTTTGCGGTTGTTTGCGGTGCGTTAAACGGGGAGTTTGGTCTGTCAGAGTTTGATCTGTCACTGTGAAGCGGGCGTAACCCTTACACTACCTGATCGTTAAAACATCATACCTGATTGTATACACGTTAAAGCACGTTATTCCAAACAATTTAGGAATGTTAGGTGATTTATGCCCTTTATGGATTAAAACCCGACTGCGTCAACTACGTAATTTTCCATGGGAGTTTTGCCATGGATCCCCTCCGGCATGCCACAGTCCAGGTGTTAGTCCCCTTGAAACAACATTTACATTACTATTGTGACCAGAAAGAGTCCCTGTGGGTTTTAAAATTCGCCTGCCTATTGTAGTCTATGGTGGTTCGCCCGGTTTGTCCGTTCGCGAACATTTGCGGAAGTTTGAGTTCGCGGTCGCGAGCGAAAAATTTTATATTCGTGACATCTCGATTTGACAGGACCAATCCCTCATGAAGCCACACTCATATGACATTATGCATTTATTTTCATTGAGATACTCCACGATAGCATCTCTTAGAAAACCTTCAAAAAAGTGTACCCATGACTGATGTTAGACTTACTGGTCTGTGGTCTCCAGGATCTGTTTTTGACCCTTTTTTGAATATTGGTAGCACATTTGCTAAGCACCAATCCTGTGGAACACTCTCTTTCACCATAAATAAGGGTCTGCCTATGACATTACTTAATTCTCTTAGAGTATGCCACCCTATTTTAATCTTTTGAAGACACAGCTGCACTTTTTCCTAGGTCAGCCAGGCTACTTTTAATGGAGAATTTACCTTTACACTCTGCATTTTATCTGAAACTTTATTTTCCTCAGTGGATAAAAAATATCTAATAGATTTGCTTTCTCCTCATTGCTCTCGACACCTCCTTTTTCACTCTGTAAAGGGCTTTCAAGTAAAAAATGTTTCGATTTATATAATTGAAGAACATGTTAGAGTTTGTTAATCTCTTTGACAATGAGTCTCTCTGTCTTCAGTTTAGCTGCTTGTATCTGTCTTTTACATATTCAGTTTTTTTCCTTATAGTTTTTCAATGCTTCCACACTTCCCTCCTGTTTTAGTGATTTAAATGCTTTCTTTTTGTCATTTATTGCTCCCTTTACATTTCTATTTATCCACATTAATATTTTTGCTCCTCAATCTTTTATTCCCATAAGGTATGTACCTCTCGTAATTAGAGTTTAGAATGCTTTTAAAAATATCTAATTTAGTGGCTGCATTTTTATTTTTGAGAACATTGTCCCAGTTAGTGAGGCTAATGGCCTCTCTGAGCTGGTAAAATTTAGCTTTTTTGAAGTTTGGTCTTGTGCCTCTTTGAAGAAATACTATTTTGAATGACAATTGGAAGGTTATTATATGGTCACTATTTCCCAGGTGACTCCCACCCTACACGTCTGTTGTTCTGTCAGATCTATTGGTTAATTCAAAGTCCAATATAGCCGTCTATTTAGTTGGATCCCAAACCAGTTGGGAAAGGTAATTGTCTTTGGTTATTGCAATAGACTTGTTTTTCTTTATGAGATCCACAACTTTCAGTGACCTCATTATGATTTGCTGGCTAATTTTTTTCACTTAGTATTACATTTTCTGTGGACTCTGTTATATTAGGTGGCTTATATGTATTTCTACCCACAGTGACTCCACATGTTCATTTCCCTCATATATCTTCCCAAAGTATGGGCTTTAGACAGGACTTTACATGAAGGCAACCCCATTCTCCTGTTTTTATGATCCTTTCTAAATAGACTGTTACTCTCTACATTAACTGCCCATTCATAGCTATCATCCAGCCATGTCTCAGTTTTATTCCCACTAAATCCTATTTCTCTTCTGACATTATTAATTCCACTTTACCAGTTTTATTAGTCAGGCTTGTGGAATTAGTATACAAGAGGTTTTTGGATATTTTTTACCCTATGCCTTTCCTTGTTAACTGTTCTAGTCCCTCCCTCCATTTCATCCTCAGTTTCATTACCTAGCCCTAGGTCACTATGTGCACTATCTTTCCCTCCTATAATGTAATTACCCTTCCCCCAGTCCCTAGATTAAACAGTCCTATAATTTTCTAGCCATCTTCTCAAAAACATATTCCCAAAACAGCTGCACCCTAGCCTGTAGAGCATGTAGCTGACAGAAAAGTTGGCCCAATTCTCCAGGAATCCAAAGCGCCCCCTTACTATGCCAGTTCTTGAGCTACTTGTTACCTACCTAATCTCCCACTGCCTTTCTGGTGTGGCTTGTGATGCAAGTAGTATTTCAGATAATACTACCTTTGAGATCCTTGCCCTGACCTTGCGACCTAAGTTCCAGATATCATTTTTAATCACCCTCTATCTACCTCTAACTTTGTCATTGGCTCCAATGTGGGCCATGACCACTAGGTCACCAGCTCCTCCCAGTAAACTGTCAAACTTGAGCTCCAGGAAGACAAAACACTATTCATCTTCGTGACTGATCGCCCTATCTGTACCCCAAATGATCGAGTCTTCCACCACTTGCATCTGTCTGGCCTGCCCTGCAATTCTGGTCCCCTGCTTACTGGAGCTGACATTCCCCTAACTGGCAGAGGAAGTGTCTTACTGTAGCAGGGCCATCCCTGAACTGGCATCCCCTTCATCTGCCAAGCTTGCAAACTTGTCAGAGTGTGTTAGATCAGGGCTAGCCTTCCTGGCACTCTTCCCTCTTGATGGTATGGGAGTACCAAGATAGTGGGACCCCTGGGAGAAACCTCACAGATGGGAGGTGGAGGGTAGTGCAGAGCACTTATGTGCAGGGATTTCATCTGTGCTCTGCACTACCCTCCACCTCCCATCTGTGAGGTTTCTCTCCAGGGGTCCCACTATCTTGTTACCTACCCTATACCAGCAGATGTAGACTCCATTTATCTGGTAGTTTCATCTTTCACTTGTAGTCTGGGAATTTTTAGTTTATAGCCAGCTATTTATTCCTGGCATTTTCTATCTCCCTGATGAGCTGCTTTTGTCCTGGCAGTGAAACATGCGTGTAGGGAGTTTTGTTCGTATTTAGGGAGTCAGGGACATATAGTATTACCTGCTGAGGGACAGGTTCGGACGAGTCGCCCTTTTTGGACTAGTGCCGTGTGGTGAGGCTGCTACCTTTTTTTAGCATCAGAGTACAGCGTTCAGTTAGCCACAGGGCATAAATAGGGACCCTACACCATGTGTTATTACTGCCACCCCGCACATCTGATTTGAGATCATCATGGGAACGGCAGGATACTGGTTATGTGACCGGACAAGGATTTGCTGATCATCCCTCGGTACTGGTAGGATGTGCTGGTTTCAGGTGCTGCCGTGCACCCAAAAAAATTTTTTTGTTTGGGATTTTTAATGCTGCCTATCACTGTATAGCGGGGGTTCACATTCCCTAAATCCCTACTGTTTAAAGGGAGTCTTTCACCCCGAAAACCCATTTTTCAACACTCACATCTTTCTCTGCAAAATTGCCCCCAGATTAAAAAGCTTCTTACCCTATTGCTGTACCTCTTACCGATCTTCAGAAAATCACTTTAATTGCAGATGTGAATGACAGTTGAAGGTGCCCAGTGGCGGCGTCATAACGACCGGTGCCCAGGCCGCACGCTCATCTTCATAACTTCAACTGTGATTGACATCTGCAATTAAAGTGCTTTTCTGAGGTCGGTAGGAGGTACAGCAATAGAGTAAGAAGCTTTTTAATGTGGGGGCAATTTTGCAGAGAAAGATGTGAGTGTTGAAAAATGGGTTTTTGAGGTGAAAGGCTCCCTTTAATTGAAGATGTCAATCACAGTTGAAGTGTTGAAGATGAGCGTGCGGCCTGGGCACCGGTCGTTATGACGCCGCCACTGGGCACCTTCAACTGTCATTCACATCTGCAATTAAAGTGATTTTCTTAAGATCGGTAAGAGGTACAGCAATAGGGTAAGAAGCTTTTTAATCTGGGGGCAATTTTGCAGAGAAAGATGTGAGTGTTGAAAAATGGGTTTTCGGGGTGAAAGACTCCCTTTAATTGACTTTGCACATTATTAGTGGACACGATTGATTTTAATTGGATTACTAAGGCCTCTTTCACACTTGCGTTCTGAGGATCCGGCAGGCACTTCTGTCCCGCCGGATCCGTCAGAGCACTAAGTCGCCTAAGCATTAGAAGACTGATCAGGATCCTGATCAGTCTTCGAAATGCTTTGAGGTTACAATGGCAGCCAGGACGCTATTAAAGTCCTGGTTGCCATAGTAGTAGTGGGGAGCGGGGAGCGGTATACTTACAGTCCGTGTGGCTCCCGGGCGCTCCAGAATGACGTCAGAGCGCCCCATGCATCACGTGATCCATGCGATCACGTGATCCCATGCGCGTGGGGCGCCCTGACGTCACTCTGGAGCGCCCGGGAGCCGCACGGACTGTAAGTATACTGCTCCCCGCTCCCCACTACACTTTACCATGGCAGCCGGGACTTTAGCGTCCTGGCTGCCATGGAAACTCAGTCAGAAAAAGCTAAATGTCGGATCCGGCGGTGCGCCGAAACAACGTTAGCTAAGGCGGATCCGGATTAATGCCTTTCAATGGGCATTAATTCCGGATCGACCTTGCGGCAAGTGTTCAGGATTTTCTTTGGCCAAAAACTTTCCAGTCCTGAACTGAAGACATCCTGTTGCATCCTGAACTGATTTCTCTCCATTCAGAATGCATTGGGATAATCCTGATCAGGATTTTTCCGGCATAGAGCCCGACGACGGATCTCTATGCCGGAAAACACAAACGCTAGTGTGAAAGAGCCCTAAATGTTATGTTTTAGGATTACCCTTTGAATAATATGTTTTGATCCTTGGTAATCTGTAGTGCGGGCACTTATCAGTCCTGGCTCTTGTTGTTGATTTGTACATAGTAATATCTCCAAAAATAGTTATTAATTTACATGTCCCATATGTCTACTTCATGTATGGATCATTTTGGGAATGTCATTTTATTTTTGGGGACGTTACAAGGCTTAGAAGTTTAGAAGCAAATCTTAAACTTTTTCAGAAATTTTCCAAAACCCACTTTTTAAGGACCAGTTCAGGTCTGAAGTCACTTTGTGAGGCTTTCATAATAGAAGCCACCAAAAATGATCCCATTCTAGAAACTACACCCCTCAAAGTATTCAAAACTGATTTTACAAACTTTTTTAACCCTCTAGGTGTCCCACAAGAGTTAATGGCAAATGGACATACAATTTCAGAATTTCGATTTTTTGGCAAATTTTCCATTTTAATCCTTTTTTTCCAGTAACAAAGCAAGGGTTAAAAGCCAAACAAAACTCTATATTTATTGCCCTGATTCTTTAGTTTGCAGTAACACCTGATATGTGGTCGTAAACTGCTGTATGGCCAAATGGCAGGGCACAGAAGGAAGGCAACGCCATGTGGTTTTTGGAAGGCAGATTTTGCTGGACTGTTTTTTTTTTAACACCATGTCCATTTGAAGCCCCCCTGATGCACCCCAACAATAGAAACTCCAAAAAAGTGACCCAGTTTTGGAAACTACAGGATAAGGTGGCAGTTTTGTTTGTACTAGTTTAGGGTAAATATGATTTTTGGTTGCTCTATATTACACTTTTTTTGAGGCAAGGTAACAAAAAATAGAAATTCAAAAATGTCATCTCCATTTGCCAATAACTCTTGTGGAACACCTAAAGGGTTAACAAAGTTTGTAAAATCAGTTTTAAATACCTTGAGGGGTGTACTTTCTTATATGGAGTCAGTTTTTTGGATTTTATACTCTAGGGGTACATCAGGGGGGCTTCAAATGGGACATGGTGTCAAAAAACCAGTCCTGCAAAATCTGCCTTCCAAAAACCATATGGCGTTCCTTTCCTTCTGCGCCCCGCCGTTTAGCCATACGACAAGATGTGGGGTGTTTCTGCAAACTAGAGAATCAGGGAATCAGGGCAATAAATATTGAGTTTTGTTGGCTATTAACCCTTGCTTTGTTACTGGAAAAATGGACTAAAATGGAAAATTTGCACAAAAAAAAATAGCTGTTTTGAGACCGTTTTTTATTTTTTGTTATTTACATCGTTGATCTGACAGGTTAGATCATGTGCTATTTCTATGGAGCAGGTTGTTACGGACGCGACAAGATCAAATATGACTACTTTTTGGGGGTTTTTGTAGTGTCAAAATTCACGGAACCTGCATGGTTATTATTAGCGTTTAATGAAAGGGTCTCACGGAAAGGGGACGCTATAATATATACTTTATTAAATATACAATAAAATTGGGAAGGGTCTCACCCGTATAAGGCCCTCAAATAACTTGACACAAAAACAGACATATAAAGGGTATATCCCAGGGACTTGAACAAATAGGTCCCGGGTCAGTAGGTCCCGTATGGATGGGGACACTACTGTAAAATTGTGTAAGTGAAAGGGACACACAACTGCAGCAGTGGTTAACCTCCCAATTGTATAGCCAAGTGCGGTGCCTTCACTACTTTGTATAAGCAGGACAGGTGAGATTTACTCTGTCTGCTTAGAGCTGCGACTGGCAATCACTTCAGGGCCCCCAGGTTAGTTGGGAGAAAACTGATTGATTCCCTGGGTGAGCACAGAGACCCAGTATGCTGTGCGGACCCTTTAATGACAGAGGGGTGCACACAGATGTCTCTATACAGCCGCGTCAATATTGCTTAGCTCAAGTATATGGCAGATGGGTGTTGATGCTCAACAGCGTTTCTTCTTATTTAAAAGAATCATCAGAAGCCAATAAATCCCTGCCTATGATTAGGATATAGAGCTAGTGCTGTCCCAACACGTGGTGACAGCATCCGGCGCTAGTTCGGCCGTGAAGCGGCGGCCGAGCGCCTGTATTTGAAAGTGTAACTCCTCCCAAGGGTGGATGGGGGCACATCTCAGCGGGCCAATCGCAGGCGAGAATGGGCGGAGCCGCATCTGACATCTCGCCCGTGACGTGGATCGCACATACATCGAGGTGCCCGTCCGATCACAGGCATGAAGAGGGAAGGGTATATACCATAGATAAGGGGGAAGCATTTATGGTAGGAATAGAGAGATGAGAGGACGGTACCAAGCGTGTAAGGGATACTGATATCCTGTGTAGCCCAGCCAGTCCACACTTTAGGAAGGTTAAGATAAAGACCCTCCTAAAAGGTACAGGGAGGATATCCAGTTACTGGCTAATAATTAGGGCGTAATGGTACCTCAAATGGAGATTCAGAATATGTATGTGCAAGGATGGAGCAGATGTAGGTTGGGGGATATCGCCACAGGTATTGAACTATAGACCCAGGTATTTGGAGGTATGCTACCTCAATATGCTGTTAGGAATGTCTCGATTCAAGGATCAGACAAGCTGTATGTGGGTCCATATGTAAAAATGGAATGTCGCCCATAGGGATTAAGCGATGCTCAATCAATAAAGCTGACAAATGAGATATGATCGTTATGACCCTGTGGTTGTACAGTGCCAAGCTTAAATGTCCACTGGGCTTCTTTCTGTAATAGAATTTGATTCAAGTCTCCACCGCGAGGGGAGGGACAGATCATTTAAATAACTTGAAAGCGTACTGCCATGGATTTTCCCGGAATGACATGTATTGACATGTCGTGCAACAGTAGTGTCTTTGTTATTCCGGATGTCATTTATATGCTCACCAATGCGGCGTCGGAACTCACAGAGAGTTTTGCCAACATACTGAGTACCGCAGGTACATGTCAACAGGTATATCACCCCAGTGGATTTACAGTTGATGAAGCTGCGGATGGAGTATATCCTGTTGGTGGTAGTACTTTGAAAGGTGGAACCTGGCATGATGAAGTCGCAGGCAATACATGCACTGCATCTGAACGTCCCTTTGGGGAGATTCTCCAACCATGTGCGTTGGGACACAGTCTGAAAGAAACTATGGCAGAGATGGTCTTTCAGGTTGCGTCCCCTCCGGTAAGTTATGGCTGGGTTGGCTCCCACTAGATGGCCCACATAGGGATCCATTTGTAAGATATACCAGTGCCTCTGGAGAATTTCCCTAACAGGGCCATTGGCAGCATCAAGCGATGCCACCAATCTTGCTTGATTCTGAGCGGGCTCTCTAACTCGAGGAGGGAGTAGAGATGACCAGGGACATGCCTGTGAATGTTGATATGCTGTAGAGAGTATACTTTGAGGATACCCTTTCCTGGCAAATCTATCAGAAAGAGTTTTTGTAGTGTCTCCACATTCTGAAAGCCATTTTTGGGCGACAGTCTTGGGGCTAATTTTTGCGGGATGAGATGATTGGCACTATCTTGGGGTGCATATGACATTTTGGTCGCTTGCTATTACACTTTTGTGAAGTAAGGTGACAAAAATGGCTTTTGACAACCGTATTTATATATTTTTTTGCTGTGTTCACCTAAGGGGTTAGTTCTTGTGATATATTTATAGAGAGATTATTATGTCCACAGCGATATCTAATATGTATCCTTTTTAATTTATTTTACTTTTAACACAATAACAGCGTTTTAGTCTGAAAAATATGCTTTAGTGTCTCCATAGTCTGAGAGCTATATTTTTTTTACTTTTTGGGCGATTGTCTCATGTAGGGGCTCATTTTTTGCGGGATGAGATGGCGGTTTGATTGGTACCATCTTGGAATACATACGACTTTTTTGATCACTTTTATTATCTTTTTTGGGAAGTAAGGTGGGCAAAACTTCAATTTGATCATAGTTTTTATTTTATTTTTTATGGCGTTCACCGTGCGGGGAAACTAACATGACCGTTTCATAGATAAGGTCGTTACGGACACGGTGATATCAAACATGTGTAGTGTATTTTTTTTTATTTTTTTTTATTCAGTGATAAAAGTGTTTTTTATTTTTAAATTTTTTTCACTTTTTTTGACCCAGACCCACTTGGTTCTTGAAGATCCAGTGGTTCTGATGCCTGTATAATACCATACAGTACACTATATAGTGTACTGTACTGTATTTTCACTTTTACACAGTTTGGTCAGACTTCTGCCTTTAGCAGAAGTCTGATCACACTTACCATTGCCATGGCAAGCAGTCCAGTTGCCATGGTAACCATCACCTGCTACCACAACAGAGCAGTGGGTGATGGGGAGGGAGGAGAGCCCCCTCCGTCTGTGATCCTGTCAAGAATTGGGAGCTGCAATGGCACAGCAGCCCCCGATGGGAGAGGGAGCTCCCTCCCTGTTAAACTCTTCCATACAGCGGTCCCTACAGACCACGGCATGGAAGGGGTTAAACAGCTGATATCTGTGTCAGATGTCAGCCGTTTGAAGCAGAGTGTCAGCAATGTGCTGACACTGCTAAACCGCTCGGCCATTCTGGAAAAAAGAGAGGGAAAGCGGGCGGGGGATCGCACTCCTGTCCACTGCATCACAGCACCGCCAGCAGCGGGGGTGGGGGTTCCAAATTTAAAAATGCCATTTTTAATTTTCTGATCCCCGCTGTCTGGAACAGAAACTTCAGAAGCGATGCAAACCGCAGGTCTGAATTGACCTGCGGTTTGCATCGATTGCCGATATGGGGGTCACAGGACCCCTTGGCATTGTCACAGAGTGCCTGCTGAATGATTTCAGTAGGCACTCTGTTCGATCCCTACCAGCCGCACGGCGGTGATCAGAAGTACACAGGACGTACCTCTAAGCCCTGTGTCCGTAAGAGGTTAATACATGGTTTTTAATAGGTGATCTTTTGATTTTATCCAAATAATATTGCACTACTCCTGTAGTTCGCTCCTTCTGTAACTGCTACAAGGAGTTAAACGGCATACATCAGCACTCCTCTATTAGAGCAGGAGCACAGCTTTTTGGGAGAACTAAGCACTGGCTATTTGCTGCACAGTAGCCCCATGCAGCACTTAGACTGGGCCTCCATGAAAGGCAGCGGCCCAGGCTAAGACCCCTTGTGACCGCTATAAAAATCTGTATTGGTGGTACCTAAGGGGTTTATAATAAGTGCATCAAATGTGTGACTTTTAATTGTCTAAATAGGCCTCAAAATAAAAGTCTGGTAAGCAACACAGTAGCAATGGGTGTGGTAATAGAAAATGAAAGATCTGTTCCATGTCATCTGCAAGAGAGAACGTGGGTGACTCTGCTGCGAAATTGGTCTCCACACGTGTGGAAAGCATTACATTTGTGAAAATGAATAACGCATGGATCCTTGAGGATTTCCATACACCTCTCACTGATGCCAACAAGTAATCCTTCCATTGCTGACACAATTTCTTGGTGGTCCAATGCCCAAGAGGTTACCTCACAGGCCAGGTACATAACAATCTGATGTTCCCAGCATTAATTAATGCTAGGAGTATCAGGTACTTACAGTGGAGGAAATAATTATTTGACCCCTCACTGATTTTGTAAGTTTGTCCAATGACAAAGAAATGAAAAGTCTCAGAACAGTATCATTTCAATGGTAGGTTTATTGTAACAGTGGCAGATAGCACATCAAAAGGAAAATCGAAAAAATAACTTTAAATAAAAGATAGCAACTGATTTGCATTTCATTGGAGTGAAATAAGTATTTGAACCCCTACCAACCATTAAGAGTTCTGGCTCCCACAGAGTGGTTAGACACTTCTACTCAATTAGTCACCCTCATTAAGGACACCTGTCTTAACTAGTCACCTGTATAAAAGACACCTGTCCACAGAATCAATCAATCAAGCAGACTCCAAACTCTCCAACATGGGAAAGACCAAAGAGCTGTCCAAGGATGTCAGAGACAAAATTGTAGACCTGCACAAGGCTGGAATGGGCTACAAAACCATTAGCAAGAAGCTGGGAGAGAAGGTGACAACTGTTGGTGCGATTGTTCGAAAATGGAAGGAGCACAAAATGACCATCAATCGACCTCGCTCTGGGGCTCCACGCAAGATCTCACCTCGTGGGGTGTCAATGGTTCTGAGAAAGGTGAAAAAGCATCCTAGAACTACACGGGAGGAGTTAGTTAATGACCTCAAATTAGCAGGGACCACAGTCACCAAGAAAACCATTGGAAACACATTACACCGCAATGGATTAAAATCCTGCAGGGCTCGCAAGGTCCCCCTGCTCAGGAAGGCACATGTGCAGGCCCGTCTGAAGTTTGCCAATGAACACCTGAATGATTCAGAGAGTGACTGGGAGAAGGTGCTGTGGTCTGATGAGACCAAAATAGAGCTCTTTGGCATTAACTCAACTCGCTGTGTTTGGAGGAAGAAAAATGCTGCCTATGACCCCCAAAACACCGTCCCCACCGTCAAGCATGGGGGTGGAAACATTTTGCTTTGGGGGTGTTTTTCTGCTAAGGGCACAGGACAACTTATTCGCGTTAGCGGGAAAATGGACAGAGCCATGTATCGTGAAATCCTGAGCGACAACCTCCTTCCCTCTGCCAGGAAACTGAAAATGGGTCGTGGATGGGTGTTCCAGCACGACAATGACCCAAAACATACAGCAAAGGCAACAAAGGAGTGGCTCAAGAAGAAGCACATTAAGGTCATGGAGTGGCCTAGTCAGTCTCCGGACCTTAATCCAATCGAAAACCTATGGAGGGAGCTCAAGCTCAGAGTTGCACAGAGACAGCCTCGAAACCTTAGGGATTTAGAGATGATCTGCAAAGAGAGTGGACCAACATTCCTCCTAAAATGTGCGCAAACTTGGTCATCAATTACAAGAAGCGTTTGACCTCTGTGCTTGCAAACAAGGGTTTTCCACCAAGTATTAAGTCTTTTTTGTTAGAGGGTTCAAATACTTATTTCACTCAATGAAATGCAAATCAGTTGCTATCTTTTATTTAAAGTTATTTTTCGATTTTCCTTTTGATGTGCTATCTGCCACTGTTACAATAAACCTACCATTGAAATGATACTGTTCTGAGACTTTTCATTTCTTTGTCATTGGACAAACTTACAAAATCAGTGAGGGTCAAATAATTATTTCCTCCACTGTATATACCTCGCCAGCAACCTCAGGTGCCAGAGGTTGCTGACGAGTATATAAGAGGTTGCAGTATTTTAAGCTGCATGTGGTATTTGGTTTTGCTAGGACGGTACTTGTGCTGTACTGTGGTATTGCTGCCCCCTACTTCTGTTGTCCCTGCCTACTTGTTGCTTGTGTTGGCCCTAGTTGGACTTGCCTACACTTTGGGACCACTTTAGGTTATTTTCCACTGTTCTCAGTCCACCCCTTGCTGCACATCACCTGCCTTATTTATCAGGTTTAATACTTTACTTCTAATGCTATTACTACTGTTACTACTAATACTACCCTTACACAGCTATATATATATATCTTGTCTGTCAGGTTCTATACTGCTGACATAACTATCCTTGCTACTACTGCTCCTACTACTACTACCCTTTCACAACTCCTGCTCTGTCCATAATGTACATCATTTTTGGACCACGTGTTTAGAAGAAGTCCCTGCTTTTTCAAATACTACAAAACACAGACAAACATCTTCCCACATGAAGGGATGATTTTTGGACTGGTTGTTCAGAACAAGCCATCACTTCTTCCGATATAACCATGTGTTTATAAACAATGCCAGACATCTTCCTCCAAAAGGGATCATTTTGAAATGTTTTTTAATTTTAAATAACTTAACAAATCCAAAGGTGCACAGTGTTTTAAACATGCTGTTTGTTACCATTCATTTACCTACAAATAAATATGTCACTGTCACTTTGACATTACCAATACTATGACAAGGGGAAATACTGAATCCAGAGATAGATTCTGGCGGCTATAGCAACCACAGAAATTAATCAAGTAATCAAAGAACGTTCTTTGATTACATTACCAATACTATCTTGTCGATAAAGAACTTGAATGTATTTGCATACAGCCCTCGGAAACCCCAGAATATCATACATAACTTTTCAGGGTAATCTGAGCACTGTCAATTTGGGTTGAATTTATTCGTACTCAAGTCTAATCCGGCCAATATTTTTTAGAATCAGACCTAAAACAAATTTCAAGAAAATCACTCATCTCTACTCATTAATTATTACAACTTATCAATAGTAAAATAAGCTCTAGATATGATTCAAGCATAGCGAATAATGCATTGCATGCAACACAATTCCTTTGCCATGCATAGTAAAGGATCTTTTGTCAGTTTGTAATGTACTAAGTTAGAAGTTACTAGGTTTCCAAGTAAAGGTTATCCCACAGGTTCCTATGCTGCCCTGTGAATATTTTGTTCCATTGTTATAACAAAACCTTTTAAGCATCAAAACTTGGCTTCCTTGCAGACTGGTGAATATTTTCTAAAAATAGCAAAGAAGTTACATTCCCATGGGTTCTCTGTATCATTTCAGCATTGCACCACCATATTCTCAGTTGATGTTCTCATAGTTTGTTAATTTCCTCAGTCTATTTATATTTTTGTTAGGAATTGCTTGCACCAAAAACTTTGATTCTGGGCATTAGCAAATGATTACCTGTCCCAAAATGTTACATGGGTTCATCTCAGTACAAAATGAATTGGTCAGATCAGATCATGTACAACTATATGCCACCTTCAGTCAACTACAATCTGTACAACTACCACTAGCACAGCATGCACAAATTGCTACAGATATAATGTTACTCTATAAACAATGAAAATGGAGGCAGTTTAACTTGCACTTCTATATTTACTTTTGTTACAATGACATTTAAGGAAGAAAGTACACTGTGTCTGAATAAATGTCAACATCAAAGGCAATTTTTTTATACCAAAACAGATAGCTCTGTATAATTACTAAATGTGTTGTGTAAAGAAGTGGAGCAGATGGATGATTCTTTGTTTGCCCTAGTAGAACCCTAACTAATGACTGAGAAAATGTAATACTATTGGATATATGCCAATTAACGGTTCCTCCTTGTGTAGAAATATTCACAATCTAATGAAACCATGTCTAAAGGGATAGTAGAGTTGCAAAAAAAATTTGTGAACCTACTGGAATTTCCTAGTTATTTTATTCACAATTATAGACAATTACATGTTACTGAACTTATGACGCACACATAGTTGTGCATATTAAGCAGACGTCCCCAGTGCTAGGATAAAAGTAAGCGAACCTGTGGATTTCATAACGTGAATAACCTGTTGAGCCCCATTGATTAGCATTTGACGCTTTAGAATCCAATATTCTCTAACTCAGTGTTCCTAAACTCCATTCCTCAGGCCCCACCTGCTGGTCATGTTTTCAGGATTTCCTTAGTATTGGGCAGGTTATATAATTACTGTCAATACCTTAGGACTTACCACAGGAATTCATTCTGTGGGATATTCTCAAATCATGACTGATAGTTTGCCCCCGAGGACTGGAGTTGAGGCACACTGCTCTAACGCTGGGTTCAGACCTGAGCGTTTCTGAGACGCGCGCTTTCCGCGGGTTTTTACGTGTTTTACACGCGCTTTTGTGCGCGCTTTGGCAATAGTAAACGCGCGCTTTACGCGCGCTTGTGTGATTGACTGCAGTGTTGTCCAATGACCAAATGTCCCTGTCTATATGAAGTTTGGCCTTTCCAGCATGTTGCAAATTCATAAACGCGTTGCTCGAACGCGTTTTCAGTGTCAAAAACGCGCAAAAATACAAGCGCTGCGCATTCCCATTGAAGTCTCTGGGCCAAAACGCGTGACAAACGCCCCAAAAAAGCTCAAGTACTTGTTTATGCGTGGCGTTTTTCAGCGCGCTCGAACGCTCTGTAAAATGCGAAAATGTGAACCAGTCCCATAGGGAAGCATTGGTTTGCATCAGTTATGCGTTTTACAGCGCGTTCAACGCGCTGTAAAACACGCAAGTGTGAACTGAGGGTAAATGAGGCAGCAGCGAAACACCAAATCATGATGCTCCCTTCACCATGATTTACAGTTAGATGAAGTTTTAGTGTTGGCTAGTGATGAGCGGCAAGGGCTATATTCGATTTCGTGATATGTCACAAATATATGGGCCAATATTCGCCATAGATTCGCAAATTCACGGTTATTTTCTTGATTGTGAAAAATCGGCAATGTAATATTCGTGTAATGCACGCTCAATACAGGCGTGGGTCACTTTGGGTACATTTTTCAAGCTGCTAGAAGTTTACTGAGACTCGAGATAATGGTTGGCATGGCAGAACATTACAATAGCTTTATATATGCAGGTAGAGTGCTCCAATATATATTTGCAATTGCAAAAGATCGGCAATTAATGATGCACATATTTTTGCGCAATACGTTCAGCTGGGTGACATCACAGCACTATGTATGTATGGACAACAGAACCCTACCTAACACCCTGCACCTTAACCTATCAGCTACTCTATAAATCAATGTAACCTACATGGACTATCTCCCCCTATCTGAATTAGGGCACTTTTACACTTGCGTTTTCATTTTCCGACATAGAGTTCCGTCGTCGGGGCTCTATGCTGGAAAAAAACTGATCAGTCACATCCCCATGCATTCTGAATGGAGAGAAATCCGTTCAGGATGCATCAGGATGTCTTTAGTTCAGTCTTTTTGACATTTCAGGACGGAAATAATACCGCAGCATGCTGCGGTATTATCTCCTTCCTGAAATGCTGGAACACATGCCTGAATGCCGGATTAAGTCCCATTGACTTACATTAGTGCTGGATCCGGCATTGAGAAATACCTGAAGGACGGATCCGTCCTTCGGGTCTGCGCATGTGCAGACCTTTAAAACTGTAAACAAAAAAAATACAAGACGGATCCGTCTATCCGCATGACAAGAGGACAGATGGATCCGCACTTGCAATGCATTTGTGAGACGGATCCGCATCCGGATCCGTCTACAAATGCTTTAGGTTGTTATGCGGTATGACTGATGCGGCGGGTAGTTCCAGTGACGGAACTACTTGCCGAATCCTCACAACGCAAGTGTGAAAGTAGCCTTATATATTGTAAGAGGGCGCAAGGTGTCGTCATGGACGGACGATACGTGTCACCGAGGTTCCTGGCCTCGGTGAGGTGAGAGCCGGGTTTTTTATGTGTCAGCAGCAGCTAGTGCTGTTTGACATTGTCAGTTAGTTTGGCTGCAAAGCCAATCCGGGCCGGCTCTTACTGGGAGTAGGCAAAGAGTTGGGTGGGTGCCTACTCCCCACGGTCCAGGCCGGACTTTTGCCGGGTTTTAAAGGTGCAGCCTCCTCAGCAGCTGAGGGAGATGATTGTCCTGGAGCTGCTGTTAGGCTGTGGAGTCATTTGAGTTTGGGAGTTCTGATCCATTCTGTGCTATGTGGAGTTCCCTGGGCTGGAAGCCAGAGCCCAACAAGGAGGAGTGCAGACGGCCCGGAAACCTGAAGTCGACTGTCTTGGCGGCTGGACTGACAGCCAGGTGCGAACCTGCACCTAAAACCTCCCAGGTGACTGAAACCTGTACGGGACTGTTTTGTTTTGCCTTAATACTTCTGATGTATGTGCATTAACACCAAGAGACTGTTTGTCGTTTATTTTTGTGCAAGTGTAAATAAAACACTGTTGATTGCACGTTCTGGACTCCTTGTTTTGCCTCGGTACTGCACCCGCACCGCTATCTACCAGAGCGACTCCCCACATTTGGTGTCGGATGCGGGCATGCGCAGTGAGGCTGGCGTGAACGCCGAAAATTTTTGTTTTTGCTGGGCACGACTGGATGTCCTATATTAGGCCGGCAAAGTTGCAGCCTGTGTCCCCGGACAAAATGGAGGCGGTTGTAAAAGCCCTTGTGGAGGCTAACTTGCAGCAGCGGGAGGCCAACAAGCAGCAGCAGGAGACCAACCAGCTACTACTACAGCAGGTGATGGCCTTACAAGCTGCAGGAGCGCCCCACCACGACCATGATGCCCGGAAAGCGGTCCGTGCAGCGATTCCCAAGATGACCCCCGAGGATGATGCTGAGACCTATCTGGCGGTCTTTGAGAAGGTAGCCGTGAGGGAGAAGTTACCCCGTGACCAGTGGGCCGAGGTGGTCGCTCCGCTCCTGGCATCCGGACCCCAGCAAGTTTTTTTGACCTATCAGATGACCAGGCTGCTGATTACCCCACGGTGAAGGGGGAGATCCTGGCCAGACTGGGGGTAAACGTGTTGGTCCGGGCTCAGCGGGTCCACCAGTGGGACTTTAAAACGGCTGAACCCGCCAGGCCGCAGTACTTTGAGTTGCTGCACAGGTTGCAAAAGTGGCTGCAGCCTGAGGTTCTAAGTCCGGCTGCTATGCTGGACCGGCTGCTGGCCGACATCTTTGGAGGGCCCTGCCTTATCCCCTCCAGCACTGGGTCGGCCAGGCGTCTCCGGTATGTGCCCTGGAGATGGTGGACCTGGTGGAGCGTTACGAGGCCACCAGAAACCTGCAGGGGAGTCTTGCTGGGAAGGGGTCAGTCAAACCCCGGAGGCCTCCACCCCAGTTCCGACGTCCAGCGACAGAGAGGCCTGCACGGAATGTACCCCTGCGGATCCGGCTCCCGTGGTATGCTGGAGGTGTCAGGAGCCAGGCCACATCAGGGCCGACTGTCCGCATCGGGGTGAGCCGATGGAAGGGAACTACGGCTATCGCCACTCCCTGTATGCACGGAAGCTGTGTGCAACTGGCACCCGTGAGGTGCAGGACAATAACCATCTGTGTCAGGTAGAGGTGGGAGATTCTCTGGCGGTGGCCCTGCTGGACTCCGGGAGTCTAGTCTCCTGGTAAGGGCTGCCCTGGTACGGCCTGTGGAGTATACTGGCCGTAAAATCGGGGTCCTGTGCATCCACGGAGACCTAAAAGACTACCCCACTGCACTAGTGACTTTGTCCACAGCGGCTGGTAAGTGGACCCACGAGGTGGCTGTCGCTACTAAACTCCCACACGAACTGATACTTGGGAGGGACTTCCCAGGTTTTCCGGCGCTGGTAGGTATCTGATGGACCCGAGACAGGGGTAACCCTAGTAGAGTGGCCTGATACCACTGGAAGGCCCGAACCCTGGGAGCCCGAATCTGAAGGGCCAGCGGTAGGGGTGACCACTGCTTCAGCGGTAGAGGGGGAGACAACCCCACTGAGTGTAATGGTGGGAGACACGGAGGACTTGCCACCGGGACCTGAGTTGGCAGACCTCAATGTCTCCGGGGAAATTTTGGGACCGCACAATACCGGGACCAAACCCCAACCAGGGCCTGGGAAAGTGTTGTAATGATTGATGCTAAACCCCAGAAACCTGGGGCTGAATTAATGTTCCCACGATTTATTGTTCTTCAGGATATGTTGTATCGGGTGAACCAAATCCGAGGTGAGCCCGTTGAACAGTTGGTGTTGCCCACCGCATATCGCAAGCTTGTTATGGAGCTTGCCCACCAACATGTTCTTGGGGACACATGGGGTGGCAGAAAACGCAGGACAGCGTACTCACGGCGATTTTACTGGCCCAGTTTTTTTAAGGAAATAGAGGAGTTCTGTAAGTCCTGTCCGACCTGTCAGGTAAATAGCCCCCAGCCGCATTACAGAAGTCCCCTGGTCCCTCTCCCAATAATTGAGGTCCCATTCGAGCGTATTGCCATGGATCTGGTCGGACCCGCACCGAAGTCTGCTAGGGGTCACCAACATATCCTGGTGATTCTGGACTATGCTACTCGATATCCAGAGGCGGTGCCTCTGCGACATACCTCGGCTAAGCTCATTGCAAAAGAGTTAATGGAAATGTTTTCCGTGTGGGCCTGCCAAAAGAGATTCTGACCGACCAAGGGACCCCTTTTATGTCCAAAGTTATGAGGGAACTGTGTAAATTGTTGCGTATAAAGCAGTTACGGACGTCCGTTTACCATCCGCAAACAGACGGTCTTGTCGAAAGGTTTAACCAAACTCTAAAAATATGTTAAAAAGGGTGGTGTCCAGAGATATGAAGGACTGGGACCTGCTTCTGCCCTATCTCATGTTCGCCGTGCGAGAGGTGCCCCAGGCCTCTACTGGGTTCTCGCCTTCAAACTGCTTTATGGCAGACACCCTCGGGGCCTGTTGGATATCGCCAAGGAAGCGTGGGAACAACAGCCTGTCCCCCACAAAAGTGTCATTGAGTATGTCACCCAGATGCAGGAACGGATGGAAAGGGTGTTGCCGCTGGTCCGGGAGCATATGGAGGCAGCGCAACAAGCCCAGAGTAGGGTGTATAATCGTCAGGCTCGGTACGGAACTTCAACCCGGGAGATAGGGTTTTGGTTCTGGTGCCCACCCTTGACAGCAAGTTCCTAGCTAGGTGGCAGGGCCCCTATGAGGTTATCGAGAAAGTAGGGAAGTAAATTACAAAGTACACCAGCCAGGCGGCGCAAGCCGGAGCAGGTGTACCACGTGAATTTACTGAAGCCGTGGAAAGACAGGGACACGGCCGACGACAACAGCCCCCGGCCAGGGCTTCTAGATGACAAGGGTCCAGCCCCACAGTTCGAGGCCTGCGAGCTGTAGTCACGGTAAAATTGCAGACAGCTTGTCTTCCAAACAAGTTCAGGAAGTCAGGAGTTCATCAGTCGGAACACAGATGTGTTCTCGGACCTCCCTGGCCGCACGTCTCTCTTCCAACATGACAGCCTCAGGCCAAAATCCGGTTAAAACCATACCGGGTACCCGAGGCTCGGCGACGGGCCATCATGGACGAAGTGCAATTAATGTTGAAGCTCGATGTCATTAAGGAGTCGAAAAGTGAGTGGGCCAGTCCCATAGTCCTAATACCCAAGCCGGATGGGACGTTGCGGTTCTGCAACGATTTTCGCAAGTTAAATGAAGTGTCCAAGTTTGATGCGTATCCCATGCCCCGGGTAGATGAGCTTGTTGAGAATTTAGGGCAAGCCCGTTATTTTTCTGTGCTCGACCTCGCTAAAGGGTACTGGCAGGTACCCTTAACGGAGTCGGCTAAGGAAAAAACCGCTTTTGTTACCCCGCAGGGCCTGTATCATTACAAGGTATTACCCTTTGGCCTGCATGGCGCCCCCACCACCTTCCAAAGGTTAATGGATATTGTGCTGCGACCTCATCGTCGGTACGCCTCGGCCTACTTAGATGATGTAATCATCCACAGCGCCGACTGGGAAAGCCATTTGCCCAAAGTGCAGGCGGTAGTGGATGCCCTGAGGAAAGCTGGACTAACCGCCAATCCAAAGAAATGTGCGATTGGGTTGGAAGAGACCAAATATCTGGGATATGTTATTGGGCGGGGAGTCATCAAGCCGCAGGTAACTAAGGTAGAAGCCATACGCAACTGGCCCCGACCGGTCACCACCAGGCAGGTAAAGTCCTTCCTGGGAATGGTAGGGTACTACATGCGGTTTGTGCCCCACTTTGCCACAATAGCAGCGCCGTTGACAGACTTGTTGAAGGGGCGAAAGTCTGGAAAGGTTAGCTGGAGTGAAAAGGCGGAGGAGGCTTTCTCTGCGTTGAAGTCGGCCCTGAGTGGGTCCCCGGTTTTGGTGACACCCGACTTCAACAGGGAGTTCGTCGTACAGACCGACGCCTCAGAGGTAGGCCTCGGTGCTGTGCTGTCTCAGGAGGTCAACGGGAAGAACATCCCGTTGTCTTCCTGAGCCGTAAGCTCAGTCCCGCCGAGTCCAGGTATAGTATAGTGGAGAGGGAGTGCCTGGCTATCAAGTTGACACTCGAATCTCTCCGCTACTACCTGTTAGGAGGAGGTTCCGTCTGGTGACCGACCATTCCCTCTCAAGTGGATGAGCCAGGCCAAGGAGAGGAATGCTCGGGTCACCAGGTGGTTCCTATCCCTGCAGAACTTCAAGTTCTCTGTCGAACACAGGGCAGGCCGCTTGCAGGGTAACGCAGATGCCCTGTCCCGCGTCCACTGCCTCACATGTGTTCACCCCTCAGGGTTGAACAAAGGGGGTGTGTAAGAGAGCGCAAGGTGTCGCCATGGACGGACGATACGTGTCACCGAGGTTCCTGGCCTCGGTGAGGTGAGAGCCGGGTTTTTATGTGTCAGCAGCAGCTAGTGCTGTTTGACATTGTCAGTTAGTTTGGCTGCAAAGCCAATCCGGGCCGGCTCTTACTGGGAGTAGGCAAAGAGTTGGGTGGGTGCCTACTCCCCACGGTCCAGGCCGGACTTTTGCCGGGCCTTTAAAGGCAGCCTCCTCAGCAGCTGAGGGAGGTGATTGTCCTGGAGCTGCTGTTAGGCTGTGGAGTCATTTGAGTTTGGGAGTTCTGATCCATTCTGTGCTATGTGGAGTTCCCTGGGCTGGAAGCCAGAGCCCAACAAGGAGGAGTGCAGACGGCCCGGAAACCTGACGTCGACTGTCTTGCGGCTGGACTGACAGCCAGGTGCGAACCTGCACCTAAAACCTCCCAGGTGACTGAAACCTGTACGGGACTGTTTTGTTTTGCCTTAATACTTCTGATGTGTGTGCATTAACACCAAGAGACTGTTTGTCGTTTATTTTTGTGCAAGTGTGAATAAAACACTGTTGATTGCACGTTCTGGACTCCTTGTTTTGCCTCGGTACTGCACCCGCACCGCTATCTACCAGAGCGACTCCCCACAATATCTAAGTTAAAGGGATTCTGTCACGGCATTTGACGCTATAGAGCTGCGGACATGCACGGCTAGATCGCCGCTAGCATGTCCGCAATATAGCAGTAGAATAGCTCTGGGTGCTTTTATTTTCTTTAAAAAATTATTTTATTGATATGCAAATTAACATTAAGGTGCCCAAGGGGCGGTACTAACCTTCCTGTGCCCAGCCACGCCCCCATGTGAAGGAGCCCAGCACCGCCTGCGTCTGCCAAATCTCCTCCTTGCTCGCATTGCGAGATCTCACTGAAGCAAGGAGGAGATTCGGCGGACGCAGGCGGTGCTGGGCTCCTCACATGGGGCGTGGCTGGCTCCAGGAAGGTTAGTACTGCCCAGAAAATAAAAGCACCCAAAGCTATTCTACTGCTATATTGCGGACATGCTAGCGGGAATCTAGCCGTGCATGTCCGCAACTCTATAGGGTCAAATGCCATGACAAAATACCTTTAACTGTCTAATTATACAGCAAAGCACAGAGCACAGCAATCACGCTGCTGTCTCTCTCAGAACTCCATTACACTAAAGAAAATGGCTGCTGGGAGGCTCCTTATATAGTAAGGGGTAGACAACTTTCCTATTGGTTGCTAGAGATGTTACTAAGCTCAGACATTGCAGCCTTCTCATTGGCCACACAAGCAAGAGGGAGGTTACTGATAAAAAAAAAATGTTGTATATTCAAAATTACAAATATAAAGCACTATATTCTAAATATTACCGAATCCTCAAAGTTGCGATATTCGCAATAAATATTCGCGATTCGAATATTCGTGCCCAGCACTAGTGTTGGCATTAGTGTTGGCACTAGTGTTGGCATTAGTGTTGGCACTAGTGTTGGCACTAGTGTTGGCATTTTTTTCACCAAACATTTTATCCTGGAATTCGCTACTATTAACATATATATTGTTGTTTATATAAAATTGCCTGAATGTTTCACAAAGCTTATAGCTAAGTGTTCTATTGACAAATGAGACAACAGTAGAACTTTTTCACTGCAGCACACCGTCAAATACGGCAGACGGGAGAACATTATGCAACTGTGCTGAGTGGTGTAGTTGTGACTCAAACACTAGGGTGAGAGAGTAAATTTACTACAGTAAACAGCATTATCTACGGTATGTGTTTCTTCTCTCTCTCTCTCTCTCTCTCTCTCTCTCTCTCCCCCCTCTCTTTCACTCCTCCTCTCTCCATAGACTTCCATGGGAAACATTAATGTCTATGTTATCAGTGAATTGAGATGAATGATCAGTTCAGATGAAAGGTAGTAGAAGAACTGACTTATAAATGGAAAAATACATTTTATAGAAGTAATTAATCTTTATTGTAGCTTGTTTTATTCATGTATATAAAATTTGCTGAAAGGACAGTTGGACACGTTAAATGTACACGTTTTATTTATTTTTCTCAGACTTTTATTTTAGTGCCACTATCCAATTTGAAGCTTGCATTAGCTAGCTGTACAATGGTCTTGGATGTCTAAAGGTATAGTGGTGGAAATGCAAATCCAGCATATAGTCAAAAAGCTTACATTGGAAATATCAGTGATTAAATATTTACATCTTTAACAAGTGTGACAATGACTGTGCAGGTCCCAGGGATCTCAAAATAAAGATGTGCACAGGGAGTTCCTGGTTTGCCCACTCATATCTGAATATTTGGTTTTACTGCTGCAACCAAAGAAATAGACACCCTGGTGACAGTCCTAGTGTCCCATGCAGAACAGATAACTTTGGGAAGCATTACTGCTTGGATCTATGTACTAGGCTTGGTTCTTTTACCATATCTAAGCAGTAAGCTAGGTTACCATTCCTGTGCTCTAGGTTTGAAACTTTTAACAGTTTTTGCATGCTCACATATGCAGAACGTGTAGCAGTGGTGGCCCGCAGGCATTGCTGTTCTGCTCACCTGCCTCAGAACCCGGCAGCACAAGCCTGTCTCCTACTGATCCCTACTGCATGAATTTCTTCATTAGGGATGTGGTTTAAGTTCACAACCTCTCTTTAAATAGGTTCTGTATCCATGGGTTAGGGTGCCTTCACAGAAAATTGGCAGAAAATTCTGCGACTGAAAATCAGTTTCATTCATTGCAGTAGGGCAGCAAGCACATGGATTTCTGCAAGCTCCGGTAAGGTGAATGGAATTAATTTTCAGTCACAGAATTTTCTGCCACAAAATCTGTCGCGTGTGAAGGCACCCTAACACTTTAATCACTCTAACATCTATCTCATGAACAATTTAACTCCTTCAAACCTAATTCATTTCCAGTAGATAACATGCACATGCAAAATGCCTCCACATTGCGTACATAAAACGCACAGATATGTATTATTCTCCTGTGAAACCAAAACTCCAGAGAGATCAGCAAATTCTGCTTACAGAAAGCATCTGAGAGACAAGACGGCAGAGTGATCAGCCAAATACAGCTTTACAGACACTACTGCAAGCTGAGGGACTACAGCTCAGACACCTAACCCCATAGCACCATTAGTACCAGCAAACCACGCAAATATATACTCATTCAACCTGCCACCATACCTTCTCAACTGGTGCCAGAATTGAACTTTGTATTTTCTACTGCTAGATGTACTAACTTATATTTTGCACTTAGTAAAAGGAGACTGTTATACGTTTACATCTGGCCTGATTGTTCAAACACTGCACCAAACCACAGGAGGCCACAGCCTAAAGGAGTATGCTGTGACACAACACAACATCAGGGCCACAACTACTCCCATCTTCTGTATCAGCTTCTGAGAGGCTCGCTGCACATATCAACTCGGAGGGTGTAAAGTCTATCTCCACTACCGTAAAGGAGGTGAGAAGTTTTCTGGGATTACAGGATATTACCAACATACATAGTATACTTTACCATGATTGCAGAGCCACCACAAGAGCTCCTGAATAGACATCCCAAGAAATACTTAAAAAGCCAAATATTAGTAGAGTGGATTTCCAGCTGTTGAGGCAGAAATTAATTAAACCTCTCATGTTTAGCAGCATGGTAGGGATCACTGAGCCCTGAACACCACCCGTACCCCTATCCCTACCTACTTTAATTACACGATCCACCCTACATAGTGGCCCAAAGCTGGATTACAATCCCTTCTTGAATAAGTGCTGGGGTCAAGCAGGGAAGGAAATAACAGGAAAAAAATAAAGTAGTGATGGATAGGCACCAATAAATAACAGTGAATAGACCGGAAAATAAACAAGCTGGGTCAGACCTGAAGAGATGGTCCAGAGATGGACCTTTCGTCTTTCCAGCTACAACTTAGTTGTCAAGTACAGAACCTAATGATAATGTCGAGGCCTTATCCCCACTACCAAAATGTGAAGAACCTTCTCAGAATGAAGATGCCTGGGAAAAAGGAGATGGCAGTCTTCTACACCAAGTTTTCCCAGTGGAATACAGTCAACCTTAAAGGAAAAGGACTAAAGAGCAATATACTCTCAACAACAGAGCTCAGAGCCACTCCAGGAGAAAGAACAGTGGGACAAACTTCAAGCAGATGCGATGGGGTGATGGGAGAGTTGCAACATGTCCTTATCAGTGGAATTTCTTAAAGGCAATGCAGACCCAGAATTGATAAGATTATTGAGATAAAGAACATATCTGTTCAGGAGCAGATATTTTTTTTTTGCACTAACCTCTTCATTAGGTAAGTAACACCATAGTTAAAACAAGTTTTTTTCAAACTTATCCTGGGTATATTCATCCTTAAGGCACCGAATACAGCATTCTTCATGCTGACGTATATTCACTTAGTAATCATAGGGAAAGAAAAATAAATGTGTCATGTACTGTCATGTATTATCTATGAATTATGAGATAATTGTAAGATAATTGTATATATTATTGCATATATTACTGTATATATTTTTGGAGATTTTGGGGATTAACATCTTGGGGTTAGTTAGGTTGGGTGGTGGGTGTTTGGGGGGTATATTTTTTTCGTGTGTAACTTTCTATACAAGCTGGTCAGCCCCAGTCTGACTCGGGAGTTGAACTATGGACTGAAAAGCTCGGGGTTATCCTCTGGAACTTTGTTGGGAGGCCGGCTTGTGTGTTCGGTAGGTGAAGGGATAGAAGTTAAGTTGGGGTTAGAGGGGTTAGAGGTTGAGAATAAGTCCAGTCTCCAGCAGCATTAGTTCCCTAATGATGCCACCTTGATGAGCTAGTGCATTGTCATCCATGAAGATTACTATATTTTTCGCCCTATAAGACGCACCGGCCCATAAGACGCACCTAGGCCACGACCTCTGCATGCACCATCAGCAACACGGCCACTAGCACGTCCCTTACTGGCCGCATTCTTAATGCTTAAAAGTATGTCACACATACTGTAGCGTAGGATTTGTAAGTGTATGCGGCAATAAATTGCGGTATTTGGGATGCGCAAACTTTACACAGGAGATGTAACCCTGATAATGTCACAGAGTAGCATACACCGTCTTCGGATAAAGTACAGCATATGTCTGTGATATGTATGAAATGCAAACACACTGATGTTGTACAAATAATGTAAATTTCCCCAAAATACACTGGTTTCACCTGTGGTACATTATTTGACACAGAGAGGCACATGCTGTGGACAGTAGATGTTGCACAAGTAATGTCAATTTCCCCAAAATACACTGTTTTTACCTGTGGTACAGTATTTGACACAGAGAGGCAAATGCAGTGGACAGTAGATGTTGCATAAATAATGTAAATTTACCCAAAATACACTGGTTTCACCTGTGGTACAGTATTTGACAAGAAGAGGCACACGCTATGGACACTGGATTAGGCCCGAATTATTTAGATTCGCGTATCAGACACTCTTTTTGGATGACAGACAGTATATGTCCCATAAAACCACAGAATACGGACACTATATTAGACCCAGATTGCTGCTGTGAAACACATCCAGTAGTCATTAAAGGCATTGTGGGGTCTTTGAAAAGCATTTGGTATTAAATCTGTCCCTTCCTTAGCACGGATGTCCCTGACACTGCTGTTAAATATATTGTTGATCTAAAACACACACACGGTAGTCCTTAAAAGGAGTTTTGGGCCTTTGAAAAGCTTTCTCTAACTAAAATCGCTAAAATTCGTTCCCTGCTCTGTCTTTACCTTCCTACCCGATGCTCTCCCTGACTACGACTAATCCGAGCATGTGTCTTCGGGTGCTATAATAACCTCCAATGACGCATTCCGGCCAGCCAATCACTGTAATGCCAGCAGCTAACATGGCTACTGGCATTACAGTGTGGACAGTACTTAGCTGCACCTTTATAGGCGGCCTAAAACCCGCAAAACGTGCAGGGCGGAGACTCGAGCATTTCGCTCGAGCACATGCGGTACTCAGCCAAGTACCGCCATGTGCCCAACATAGTGATGCTCGAGCCAAACCGGTACTCAGCCGAGCATGCTCACTCATCACTACCATTTCCACTGCATTTCAACCCTGCCTCAAAAATGGCCTGCTAACATAATTTCATTTAACGTATCTTCTCCTTAGCTCAGGAGAAACTGTTAACGAGGACAAGGCAGCTGATATCAGTCTGTCAGAAGTTGCTGTAAAAATGGGTAGTGCTAGAAATCATTGTCTTCTTTTGTTAATCATTGTTACCTCCAATGACACACGTGCAGTTATCATTGCTTGGTTTAAAATAATCTTCACAGGCAAGGACATTACTGTATGTAAGATTGCCCATAAATCAAACATTTATCGGATTATCAATGTTCAATTTCTGTGAAGAAGACTTCATGGCACCAAAAATCCTCAGCAAGTGCCAGAACCATCTCCTAAATAGGATAAAGCTATGGAATCAGGTCACCACCAATGTAGAGCTTGCTCAGGGATGGCAGCAAGAAGGTGTGAATGCATCTGTGTGCAAAGTGAGGCAAAGCCTTTTGAAGGATGGCCTGGTGTCAATAAGGGCAGCAAAGAACCCATTTCCAAGAAAAGATCAGGAACAGACTGATATTCTGCAGTTCAGGGATGAAGCCCCATTCAGACTGTTTAGGACATCTGGAAAAATGATTGAAACATTATTGAAAAAATGTCCTTTGTCATGCTAGCATCCTAAGATCATTCATGTGCAGGGTTGTCTCTCACCCATGGAGCACCATATCACAAGGCAAAAGAGATAACTAAGTGGCTTTTAAACAAAACATTTACATTTTAGGTCCATGGCCATGAAATTCCCCAGATTTCATTCCTATTGAGAACCTGCAGTCGATCCTCAAAAGGTGGGTGGACAAACAAAAACATAAAAAATTGTGATACATTTCAAGCACTGATTAGGCACGAATGGTTTGCTTTCAGTCCAGATTTGGCCCAGGAATTGATACACATGCCAGGGTGAATTACAGAATGGTCAACACTGTAAATATTCAGTCTTTGTATAAACATGATAAATAAAAATACAAACAGTTATAATATGATTATAATTGTACTTTACCATTGAAACATCTGACTAAAAGTTCTAACACTAAAGCAGCAAACTTAGTGAAACCAGAATTTGTGTTAATCTCAAAACTTGACTATCTTCATAAGGGATAATTTATCTTTTTATTTTATTGTAATTTTTAGTAGTTGTTTGACACTATGGCACATTCAATAGCTCCAGTGAGTGTAACCTGCACCTACAATTATAGAAAACCTACCTTTCAATCTACCATGTACGCCACCTGTAAGCTGTGATACTATTTTTGTACATCTAATGTATATGGCAAATCTTTTGCCTGGCAGATTTCCAAACTTATATTTTAAGCCAGAGACAGTCACACAATAGCCTTAACAACCATCTGTTTAAACTCTCTGTAGAAATACATTTATATAAACCTAGACTGAATTTAGCATGAACTGATCATCTGTGCAATCTGGGTGGTCAGCAGAAAAATAATTACTGACATTTTCATCCAATTATCTTCTGCTTCTGTGGTATCTTGGAAGCCCAGTGCAAAGGGTTAATGTATTGTACTTTATGCACTGTTTATCCAACTGGCTGTAGATGGGGAGAATGGGAGTGTTCTAGCTGTTGTCATTAGGCAGGGCTGGCACCACCCTTTCCTCTCTAAGAAAGAAGTTTCATCAGTCTAGTGTTGACAGTGAACAAGAAAACATCTAAGACCAGTGAAGAACAGAGTTACACAGGAAGATCTGTTGCTCTTTGCGTGATAAGCAGCCTAAACTTTGTCAGCACTTGAGGAAACAATTACTGAAGCATCAGAAGTTCTGGGGCCATACAAGTAGATTTGCAGAGCACTTGTCAGAGAAAGGTAACATATCTATATTCAGGCTACAAACTTCTCTGCATACTGGTGGGACTATACAGCTTCAGGTTATGCATCATATCAGACTGAGGGCCCTCTGTTCAGAAATTGCATTCCACTAAGGAAACTATAAAGCTTTTATACTACAAGAGTATACAAGTATGCCAAACCTGGAGTGGTGTAGAAATTAGACCGTTTTGCTCAAAGTCAGACTCACAAAAGAAGCAGCTACATAAATAGGTCCCAAAAGTTAGAAACAAAATAGGCTAATGAGGCACAAAACCTTCCAAAACAGGAGCATTTTCAATGTAATTAAAATAAAGACTTCTAAAACAGCATTTTGTAAAGTTAAAAACAGGCTCAAATACTTAAATAAATGTACATTTACTGAGCGTGTGTGATCCCCTTCCAAGCGAGTGAAGAACCAACAGTTGGCTCCTTATGCTGGTACATGGGAGTACATAACAGGGAATATTTATCATCTCTCTTGAGCCTGAAAAGAGGTGTTAAAACATTGCAAACTATAGGATCGTTTACTATCAGAAATATGTCTATATTAGGCATATTTCTGGCGCAATTGCGACTTTTCCTGCTCACGCCAGGTCTAAAAAGTGGGCCTGGTGTGGGCGCAGAAGGGGATAGGCCATCAGGCCCATCTCATTTATCATTTTCTACACCTGTTTTAAACATACAAAGTAGTCTATATTTAAGCCAGCAAGGACGTGGTCTTACATTTAGACCGCGCTGGATCCGTCGAAGTTATGTAGAGGTCGGTGCCTCTCTCCCTCATAGAGCCTTACTGGCTCAGTGTACTGGCACCTGATTAATGTTATTAGCAACCACCTAGCAACACAACACTGGTGGTTACTGTGAACTGTGAATGACTCATGGTTGTAGTTGCCCCTACTGATTCCCTCTAAATCTGCCCCAGCTGGTCAATCTCCTTTTACACACATTTAAGGGTGCCTTCTCAGGTGTTGATTTTGTTGTAGATTTTATGCACAGATTTTGTAGGTGATTTTGTTTCAGATTTCTGTGCAGATTACATTCCCCATTGAAATGAATGTAGACATTCTCTTTCAGAAAATTTGCGATGCATCATTATTTACACTGTGAAGCACAGAGAAGGGATTTACACTTGTCAACTCCCTAGGATCATGGGGAAAGTCGTTATACTGCATATTTTCTGGCAGAGTTTTCCGCCACATGGGTAGGCACCCTAAAGCAGGCAGTAATTAGTGGCGATTGGCCAATAACAAAAGAAGTGAGTTGAACAAGTAACATGTTCTCCTGTTGTTGGGCCCTTTAATGGTAAACATATGCAACTTCTAGGTACAATTTAGTAGTAACTGACAACTGCTGTGTATGTAATTATAAATGTCAATTACAGTCTAGGAGAAACCAATGACAATGTTCCCAATTCTGTAAGATCTTCACATTACTAACACATATTTAATACTTGGAAATGTTTTAGTAAAAGTCCATTACATATGATTTGGCTGTGAGTAATGTTCATTACAGTCTAGGAGAAACCTATGGCACTGTTCTCTTTAACATCTTCTTTAGCAAAGACTGATGCTATAAGCATTGATGGCCTTCGCCGAATTACTTATTGGATTAAGGGTAAAGATGACAGGCGTCCACTATTAAAGTATAGTATATAAATATTCACTGGTAAATTTGGAAACTACTGAATGACTTTTGCAAACTCTTCTGTCTAGCTGGCTCCTCCAAACAGATTGCCAAAACAGGTGCAGATTCTTCTTACTTTCATATGCAGAAGGATTATAGATTGAAAAATTGAACACTTGTGAAAGAGTGTGATGTTTCGCTTTTCTAATAGACTGTGACCATCTGATAAAGTCAGGATACTCACAGGTAGGACTTGCTTTCTGTTTCTTGTGTTATCTCCTCCAGAATGCAGATAATCATGGCAGTATGTTGGCATCCTTTCTAATGAGCTGTGACAGTTTGACTGCAGATTATCAAGAAAAAGCGTGTGCTAGTTTTCCATTGCGTGTGCCCTCTGTTCTACAGATTATCAGAATAGATGCAGTATGTGCTGGCCTCCTACAATCTACTGTAATGTAATGCAGTCATCAAGCTGAGCACTGTCAGAATCACATCTCTGAAATTCCATCCAGGGATGGTGGTGCTTGGCCCTTATCAAAAGTCATTGAAGCATGACAAGAAAATGTTGTCCAGTGTCTCATCTATGTGAACTATCAGTTTTCATGTCACCTCTGTGCTGTTAATTCTGACTTCCCATTTTGATATCTGAGAAGGTTCTTCCCGTCAGTATGAATACATGTTGCATGCAGGTTGGCTTTGTGATTTAAAATCCTTTACTCAGAATTCTGTGATTGACAGTAGTGTTGAGGAAATCGGAGCCGATCAAATTAGACCTCAGGAGAATTTAGAAAAATTTGATTCGCCGCAAAGTCGAATTTCCTCATGCTTCGTGCTAACGAATTTATTTTTCCTGAAATGGAGGTAAAAAAAATATACATATTCACCTTATCCATTTGCTCATGGAGAGACTATCACAGCATCTTGATTGAAGAAACTGCGCAAACTCACGTCACTGGATGTCACTGGGCCCGGCCAGCGTGATGGCGTCATCACGTCACCTCTTGAGATTTCGCACGGTTTCTTCAATCAAGATGGATAAAGTGAGTATGAAAGGCCTCCATTTTAACATTAGATGCCGCAATCAGCGATCAGCATTTTAAAACAGCAATCAAAAGTGTGATTCGCTCACCCTACTCATCACATTTATATCCATATCGTTCAATTATTTATTACCATTGTTTGCCCATTTGTTCAAACTGACCTGTTCACTTGAGGTTAGACACAGATACATGGGTGTCGTATCCTGATTATTGTGATTTTGTATTTTCCATAACAAATTCATAGTCCCACAAAGCATATGCATGGATGATATTCAGTCAGAATTCAGATTAGACAGCGGAACACATCTACTGTCTATGTAGCTCACCACTTTTCTTAACCCTTTGATTTCCACTGTGCGTGGCATATAGGGCTACAGAGAATCATTTAACAGCTATTACTGTCTGATTCTTTATAACTGCAAAGCTTTTATATAGAATGTCTTCGGTTTGAAAACACCTCAAGGACAACAAACATTTTATTACATTTTTGTGATATTTTCTGTATAGAAATGTGAGATCTGCCTTTTGAATAAAGCAACATATTACTTATGTGATATACTGTAAAATAGAATTATGACGATCAATGATAAAGTCACCGATTCATTAAAAAATTGAAGCATATTTTGCTGTTTCTGGGTTAAAAATGGCTTAGCATAAATGACAATAAAATGAATCAATTACAGTCCAGTGTTGTTTTTCTCCTATATTTTTACCCTGAACCTGGTATAGCCACTTTAATGTGTATGCTTTTAATTTCATGATTCTCACTTGACACTGCAATCCATAAGGGATATGACAGCACTGTGAACAGTCAGTAGGATGCGCTCACATTTTATAAAAGGACAAACAGATTACTTAACATATTCTAATAGACAACTAAATACGCCGAACTGACATTCAGAATTGTGGTATGTAGAATCTTATGTTGCACCTCCCATCGATAATACTCTGGAATATTCATCATCTCTCAGATACCAAGAAAAGAAAAGCATTTACATCTCATAGTTTGAGCATTTCTAAAATAATCACTTGTACTCAATAACTGATGTATATTCTTTAAATACATTTACATAAAAAAATGTTCTTCTGAATGAAAATTTGAAAGGTTGAAAAAGTCTTCATAGAATTTTGAAGATCGTAAGAGTAAATATTGTACTTATTCCACCCACATGCTTTCTCAATTACAAGGGGTTACAGTTTACAAGGCTGGTAAGACAGGCACAGTTGAAGAACACATGTTTTAAGAAGAACAATGGGTTTGCATTCCATTTACCTTACCTTTAGCCCGGACTATCCAGACTCCTAGTGAATATTGGGGTCTCCTGTAATTATATGAGATCCAATGTTGTAAGCACTAAGCCATAAAGATAGGTTGCACTTGAATATGTCTGTATCTTCCATTGGGACAGTCAAGTAAGATATTGCAAAGGTCACTTGGACACTGCTAGAGAGGCTGTAACATCTGTAAGGAACTTCCCAACATCATGACAGCCTCTGAGTGGTCATCATGTCCCAAGCCGTGTGTAGCTAAATCAGGGACTCTACACAATTTAGATTATTAGAAGTCAATTACTTCTTAAAAGCTCCTCTGAAATTCAGTAAAAATCCTTGTTTAGTCTTCTATTAATTCCTTGTAAAATCCAATAAGAATGGTTGTAATTTCTCTTCCCAGCCTGTCTTACTCATCCAAGAGCTGTCAAAAGTTATAGCTGCTTCATTATATAAGTGCAGCTCATTAACATAGGTGTTTTGGAGGCATGTCATGTGTCTAACACATTAAGCAACACTTCTTCCACTTAACCTCATCTGTCCTGAGAATTAGGTTGAAGCTCTTGAAATCTCCCAAATAGATCTTCTGTTGGTCCAGATATATTTCCTTCTCTGAGTAATTTTGCTTTATTGGAGTGTGATCAGAAAACTCCGTTTTAAGATTGCTGGATTCTTTCGCTGTAGGATTAATTATTTTTAGCAGTAGTCTTATGTTTAATCTTCCTCGTTCTCTCAGTCACCCAGAACCTTGCTTGTAGGAGAAAATGAGTTTCTTTTGAAGGAAGGGCTTGAGGTGGGAGGGTGAGTGTGTGTCTATATGTGTAAGGTTCTGACTTTTTTCTCCAACTTTAATCTTTCTTTCTCACTAACTCCTCCTGCTGGCCAATATCAGGTTACAGAAAATATGACATTTAACCCTTGAGCCACTGATGTAAGCCGCAACACATAGCAGTACTGCACATAAAAGCCTGCATTTAATGGCAGAAGTTTATTAAAACTGTCCATGCAAGATGAAAATACAATAGTGCTGGGATATGCCTAAAGTAATTATGGCTAATTGCACTCCTGGACCATCAATATCATGAGAAATCCATACTTAAAGTTATTGCTAGCTGATTCTTTTCCTGATTCACTTGATGAGATGGATGTGAAATCCTTTCATAACAGAATTAAGTTCAGTTAGTGCCATATGAAAGTGAATTGAATAAAGAGAAATACTTCTCTCAGACATGATAGATCTCAGATCTTGTTGCCATAAAAATGAAGGATATATTACTTATAATCTAATCACATAATTTCTTAGCATTTTATTATATCAACTAGGCATATAGTGTCATTATAATCATGTTGCAACTGGCATACAATTAATTATTGCTAGCATTGGTCTAGTACTTCTTTTATATTAATTTCTTTATCTGGTGCTTATGTAACCTGGCCCATAGTATTGTATATTAACCTCTTTAGGACCGCCTAACACACGGATGCGTCCGGCCGGCGGTCCTGTTGCTCTGGCTGGACGCATCCGTACGTCATCCCGAGAGACGCGAGATTTGCTGTGAATGCGCGCGTTCACAGTGGCGCGCGACTCGGCAGTTATACTGCAGCCTGCCAGCGATGATCAATCGCTGGCAGGCTGTAGAAGTTAAATAAATCGCATCAAAGAGGCATATCAGACGCTGTTTTGTTAACAGCGTCTGATATACCTGCTACCTGCTCCTCTGGTGGTCCCATTTGCTGGGAACGACCACCAGAGGACCAGGTAGCTCTGTAAAGTTGCACCAATCACCACACTACACTACACCTGTCACTTATTAACCCCTTGTTAACCCCTGATCACTCCATCTAGATTCCCTGATCACCCCCCGTCATTGATCACCCCCCTGTAAGGCTCCATTCAGACGTCTATATGTGTTTTGCGGATCCGTGGATCCGCAAAAGACAGACACCGGCAATGTGCTTTTCGCATTTTGCAGATCCGCACATTGCCAGAACTATATAGAAAATGCCTTTTCTTGTCGGCAATTGCGGACAAGAATAGGACATGTTCTATATTTTTGCAGAACGGAAGTGCAGACCCGCAATTCCGGATCCGAGCGGGACAAAGTCTGTCCCCATAGAAATGAATGGGTCCGCAATTCCGTTCCGCAAACAGAATTGCGGACGTGTGAATGGGGCATAAGGGTCACTTATCACCGCCAGTTAGTTAGCTACTTGTTAGGTAGTTAGCGCCCAGCCCACTGCACCGCAGTCACTGATTTTGGCAGAGATTTTTTCATCCACATTGATCGATGCGAATGAAGAAATCTGTGCCGTTAATTTTTTTTTTTCAGCCCAGAGGCTGAACGAAAAAAAAAAATAATCTCATTACCCGTATGCTCAATATAATGAGAATCGCAGATACTCCTAATGCTGGCCATACGTGTAATGATTGCGGAGACCCTCAAATGCCAGGGCAGTACAAACACCACACATGTGACCCCATTTTAGAAAGAAGACACCCCAAGGTATTTCGTGAGGGGTATGGTGAGTTCATGGAAAATTTTATTTTTTGTCACAAGTTAGTGGAATATGAGACTTTGAAAAAAAAATATATATATATATCAATTTCCGCCAACTTGTGCCAATTTTTTTTTTTTCTGTGAACTCGCCTTGCCCCTCACAGAATACCTTGGGGTGTCTTCTTTCCAAAATGGGTTCACATGTGGGGTGTTTATACTGCCCTGGCATTTTAGGGGTCCTAAAGCGTAAGAATCCAAATGCGTAAAAATGCCCTGTGAAATCCTAAAGGTACTCATTGGAATTTGGGCCCCTTTGCGCATCTTGGCTGAAAAACAGTGTCACTCATGTGGTATTGACGTACTCAGGAGAAGTAGGGCAATGAGTTTTGGGGTGTATTTTTATAAATACCCATACTTTGTGTGAGAAATATCGCTGTAAACGACATCTTTTTAAAAAATTTTATACAAAGTTGTCAATTTACAGAGATATTTCTCTCACCCAACATGGGTATATGTAAAAATACACCCCAAAACACATTGCCCTACTTCTCCTGAGTACGGCGATACCACATGAGTGACGCTTTTTTGCAGCCTGGGTGCGCAAAGGGGCCCAAATTCCAACAAGTACCTTTAGGTTTTACAGGGCTTCTCACAATTTAGCCCCACCCAAAATGCCAGAACAGTACAAACACTCCACAAATGACCCCATTTTGGAAAGTAGACACCCCAAGGTATTCGCTGAGGGGCATAGTGAGTCCATGAAAAATGGAACTTTTTGTCACAAGTTAGCGGAAAGGGAGACTTTGTGAGAAAAAACAATAAAAAATCCATTTCCGATAACTTGTGCCAAAAAAAAATCTCTATAAACTCGCCATGCCCCTACGGAATACCTTGGGGTGTCTTCTTTCCAAAATGGGGTCACATGTGGGGTATTTATACTGCCCTGGCATTTTAGGGGCCCTAAAACATGAGAAGAAAAATGCATAAAAATGCCCTCCCTAGTGTACTCATTGGAATTTGGGCTTTCGTATCTTGCTGTAAAGTGTCACATATGGTATCGTCACCAGGAGAGTAGCAATGTAAGTTGGGGTGTATTTTACATATACCCATGTTGGGTGAGAGAAATATCTCTGTAAATTGACAACTTTTTAATTTTTTTTATACAAAGTTGTCAGTTTACAGAGATATTTCTCACACACAGTATGGGTATATGGAAAAATACAACCCAAAACACATTGCCCTACTTCTCCTGAGTACGATGATACCACATGTGTGACACTTTTTTGCAGCCAAGAAGCGCAAAGGGGCCCTAATTCCAATTAGTACCTTTAGGATTTCACAGGGCATTTTTACGCATTTGGATTCTCACGCTTTAGGGCCCCTAAAATGCCAGGGCAGTATAAATACCCCACAAGTGACCCCATTTTGGAAAGAAGACACCCCAAGGTATTCCGTGAGGGGCATGTCGAGTTCACAGAAAAAAGAAATTTGGCACAAGTTAGCGGAAATTGATATTTTTTTTAATTTTTTTTTAATTTTTACAAAGTCTCATATTCCACTAACTTGTGACAAAAAATAAAATTTTACATGAACTCACCATACCCCTCACGGAATACCTTGGGGTGTCTTCTTTCTAAAATGGGGTCACTTGTGGGGAATTGATACTGCCCTGGCATTTTAGGGGTCTCTAAAGCGTGAGAAGAAGTCTGGAATCTAAATGCGCAAAAATGCCCTGTGAAATCCTAAAGGTACTCATTGAATTTGCGCACCCAGGCTGCAAAAAAGTGTCACACATGTGGTATCGCCGTACCAGAGGGCAATGTGTTTTGGGGTGTATGTTTACATATACCCATGCTGGCTGTGAGAAATATCTCTGTAAATGACAACTTTTTAATTTTTTTTATACAAAGTTGGTAGTTTACAGAGATATTTCTCTCACCCAACATGGGTATATGTAAAAATACACCCCAAAACACATTGCCCTACTTCTCCTGAGTACAGCGATACCACATGTGTGACACTTTTTTGCAGCCTAGGTGCGCAAAGGGGCCCAAATTCCAATGAGTACCTTTAGGTTTTAATGGGATGCTCACAATTTAGCCCCGCCCAAAATGCCAGAACAGTAAACACACCCCACAAATCACCCCATTTCGGAAAGTAGACACCCCAAGGTATTCACTGAGGGGCATAGTGAGTCCGTGGGAGATTTTTTATTTTTTTTGCCAGAAGTTAGCAGAAATGGAAACTTTATTATTTTATTTTTTTCTTTAGAAAGTGTCATTTTCCGCTAACTTGTGAAAAAAAAGAAATGATACTGTCACGACCCGCGTTGGGGTCATGACTCGTGATTGCGGCATGCGGTTGCCGTTGGCAACCAGCGCGCCACGACCGAGGTTGCGGTCGTGTTTGTTGTGCCGCATGCACTTGCCGGCGGCGAGTTGTTTTTGCCGCATGTGAGGGCTGTGTGTCTGTTGCCTCACATGTGGTTGCCGCTGGTACTTGTGGTGCTTATGTTTCTTTCCCCCTTTCCTGTGCACGATGCCCTTGTTTAGTGTCTTCTGTGTATGTGTGGCGTGCACGGGGTTAAGGTGTGGCTAAGGTGTGGCTGCATTGTGGGTGTGACCTCAGGCCTCCTTATTACCTTGTGTGTGGAACCTGAGGTCAGTTTTGTTTGTCCAGCCATGGTGTGAGCATGGCTGGAGTGTGTTTGGATCCCACCTTTATGTCTGCGTGTGCCACCCTTATTTGTTATATTGTTTACTCTGTTTGTACTCCCCTCCTGTGTGCTTCTGCTTACCCTTCACCTCACTTGGTTATGTATTTGTTGTGGGTTTGTATGTTGCAGTTGTTGGTATGTCTGCTTCGAAGGGGCTTGCTTACCCGGAGGGGTATAGCTTATACCGGATGGTGTGTTGCCTGCCAGGCCTCCCCCAGGCATCTGATGTCCGCTTGGGGTCCGGGAGGTCCTGGCGCTGCTTCTCAGTCTTCTGCACGGCAGGTAAGTGGGTTCTTTGTATTTGTTTCCTATGTAACTTGCCTGCCGTGGCGGGCACACACTGTTCGGGTCCCGGCTGCAGAGGGGCCTCGGGAGACTTCTGCTCCTCCGTGTCCCTGGGGGAGCAGGTGGTCTCTGCCCTGTTAGTTCCAGGGTCGAGCAGGGTTGTCCAGGGCTTTAGGTTCCTGGTCAGTAGGGCCCTCCCACCCTTGGGGTCGGCCCATACTCGTAGGAGACCAGGGCCAGCTTTAGGGACATGCTAGACTAGCGGTTCCCTTGTCCCTGCTTTTAGCCCTTGTTTGGCCCTGCGGCCGGGGACATTGCACGGCGGGGGATTTTCCCCACCTCCCGCCGTGACAGATACATGAACTCAACATGCCCCTCCGCGAATACTTTGGGGTGTCTTCTTTCTAAAATTGTGTCATTTGGGGGGTATTTATACTATCCTGGCATTCTAGCACCTGAAGAAAGATGACAGGTGATCAGAAAGTCAGAGCTGCTTCAAAATGCGTAAATTCACTTTTTTGCACCATAGTTTGTAAACGCTATAACTTTTACCCAAACCAATAAATATACACATTGGATTTTTTTTTTATCAAAGACATGTAGAACAATAAATTTAGAGAAAAATGTATATAGAAATGTAGTTTAAAAAAAAAAAATACAACAGAAAGTGAAAAATGTCATTTTTTTGCAAAAATGTCGTTACATTTTGATTAATAGCAAAAAAAGTAAAAATGGCAGCAGCAATGAAATACCACCAAATGAAAGCTCTATTAGTGAGAAGAAAAGGAGGTAAAATTCGTTTGGGTGGTAAATTGTATGATGGAGCAATAAACGGTGAAAGTAGCGTAGTGCAGAAATGTAAAAAGTGACCTGGTCATTTAGGGTGTTTAAGCTAGGGGGGCTGATGTGGTTAAAAATAGATGCATGCTACTTTATGTCAAGGGGTCATTTATGTTTGTTATTCACTATTGTTGAGCGAATCGAAGTTAACGAAGTGGACTTCGGTCTGAATTTCAGGAAAAATTTGAGTCACCACGAATCCAAATTTCTTGGTGCTTCGTGGTAATGAATAAATTTTGACTGAAATGGTGGATAAAAACCAAAAACATACTCATCTCATCCATTTATTAGGAGAGACTGTTGCAGCCCTCCCAGCATGCTGACCAGTGTGATGATGTGGTGACGTCATCATGTCAGCGTGTGTGATTTGGCGTGTTTTCTTCAATCAAGATGGCCACAACAGCCTCTCCGTGATCAAATGGATCAGATGAGTATGTACTTTTTATAAACCCCTGATTAACCCCTGAAGGTTCTGGACTCTCAGATGCCACGATCAGCGTTGAATGTGGCATTTGAGGGGTTCAATGACAGGGGTCGGCGCCATCGCTGTTCCCTGTCATTGCACCTGCTACACACAATGGAATGCGATTCGTGATGAAGTACTTCATAACAAATCAAATTTCTTGGTGAAGTTTGGCAAAGCAGCCGAATCAAATTTTTGAAAACTTCACTTCCCTTCTGTTACATTCTACATGTTGTAAAAGCATAATGCAAGTACAAATACTATGAAATACCAGATAGTAGGAAAATATTTTACTAAATATTTGTACAAAAACAATACATGATGGATCAATGAAAGCAGCTAGTTTATGTTTTAGCATAAGGAGTTTGCTAAAATACCTAATGTCTTGCTCACACAGATTTGATCACAGCAAACTACAACATAAGTTATATCATATAATCTTTTTTGTCACATCACTATATTCCCTCCTTAAAAGTACACTTCTTCCATAAGGGGTTAAACCTTAGAGTGATTGCTTTGGCAGTATACCAGTTCCTCTTGATATTTCTGTGCCAGTTCTCAGATAGGTCAGGCCTTGTTTTCACTCACTTGATGGGACTTGCCCTTTTCAACCTGCAGGGCATAGAGTTGTTACTTCTTTTATTTCACACTCTTTTTTGTTTTTCTTGGAGCTCCTCTCAGGAAATCCTGGTGAACCACTATTGCCTACAGTAGGGGTACTTAACTGGTGGATCATGGTCTGAATCCAGACCATGGTTTCCAGCTGTCCAGATACCTGCATGATCAGCTTTCACTTGTGTCTGCATCCTGAGGATGAATACAATAGTGAAGCAGAAGCCATCTGCTTCCTGCTTCATCAATCCCTTGGTTCAGCATAAGTAGGCTCAATGTAGTGATGCCATTGTGCCTGATATACCTAGCCAGAGACAGCACAGAGTAGAGCAGACCTGCTCCTCTTTGTTCCTTAGGAGAACGTGGGGTAATGTGAGTATTTAAACTGGAAGCAATCACTAAGGTCATCACTAAGTGGGGATACTTAAGGGGGCATTACAGTGTGGCAGCCGCTTGAGTAGACACTGCGTGAGGAGGCACTTAGAGGAATAACTTCATGTGGGGGGCAACTCAAGGGCCCTATTCTGTATGGGGAACATCCTACTGTGAGTTGGGCACTTAGGGGCATCAGACTGTATAGGGAGGCATTAATGGGACATCATACTGTGTCAGGGGCACTAAAGGAGCATCATACTGTGTGAAGGCACCAAGGGATCATCCTGTTGTGAGGAAGTACTTAGGGGACATCCTATTGTGAGAGGGCACTTTCAGGAAGGCACTAAGGGGATTAGAGGCACAACCTATTGAAAAAAGATTTTGTAGCATGCTACTGTGAGAGAGAGTATTTTTGAATAAATGAAAACATCATGTAGTACACATTTTTGTCCACAAGATGGCCGCTATCCAGATGTGTGGGTAAGGTCACTGTGAAGGGGGAGGGGAAATTAGGTTGCAGTTTTCAAATCTACCTATGAACTCAGAGTTACTGTTGCTGAAACCACTTCTATGAAGTTAAGGAGCCAATTACTTTTTCTTAAGGAACACCCGTTATGTGATGTCATCTCTGCTATTTAAGTGAATATAATTTCGAATAAAGGGCTCTTGTCTTGGGGGATCAGAAGTGCTTTGAATGGAACCACCTTGTGTCTGGTCTCATTATGAAAGCAGTATCGTGTACACATACTTATAACTTCTATTTATTTGGCACCACACAAAGAAGATGAGAAGCGCATGAATTGCGCAAACACTACAAATTGCCCTCCTTACATTTTTTTGTAGCTTGGACATTCACCTTACAAAGGCCCATGTATGTGGACCTTTATAAAAAGTACTTGAGTATCCCTGGCCTACAGGGTATCAGAAAATGCAATAACCAATTAAACATTAGCTCTTAATAGAGTATGATATTGGCATTCATATAATAAATTTAATAGAAAACTTTATAATGTCCCTAGTTTAAAAGCTGTAATCTCTATGTGTGTGTACAGCACAATACTTCTGAGAACAGAAAAATGTATCTGTATATTTGCTTATTTATATATCTATTGATGACAGATCTGTAACTGAACACTGGTTCATATTGATTTTGTTTTAAGAATAGGACTGACAATTGAGTGCTATAATTGTTCTTAACCCCTTAATGCAAAATGACGTAACTGTACACAGGACATTCATAGGGCAAGGAAGCAGATAAGCATGACAAAGGAATAGAAGCTGGAGCATGGGGGTAGAAAGAAGCTCCCTTGCCCCTGCAACCTGAGAGCAGGCAAGGCATGTAGAGAAGACAAGTGTGTGACCAGGACCAGCCAATCTGCCACAAGTATGGTATGCAGAGCCTACTAAATATGAGCCATGCTATGTCCAAAACTATGTGCAATACTGTGTGCTGTGACACAACTGTGGAGCGTCAGTAGAGTGTGCACAGTAGTTGCAAGGATAGAGATACCACAACCTGGGAGTGCCTGTTAATTACTGGCCATAGTATATGGGACCATGCCACACGGAGGAAATACCATGTGTCAATCGCAGTTTAGTCACCTTCAGCACAGCTACCTACAGTTGTGTTCAAAATTATTCAACCCCCAATGCTGTAAAGGGTTTTAGGGAATTTAGTGTACATTTGTAATTGTGTTCAGAATGAAATCTTACAAGGACTTTTTAAAGAACCAAATGCAACTAAAATGACATCAATTGTTTTTGTAATACAGTATTAAATGTTTTTTTTGTGATTTCTTCATTGACACAATTATTCAACCCCTTAAAGACGACCACTCTTAAGAACAGAGGTTCATTCAAGTGTTTTCGATCAGGTATTGAAAACACCAATTGGATGTCAAGGAGCAGCAATCAAGCATAATAAGCACCAATTCGGCAGATGTAAAATGACTGTGATACTCAGCTCCTTCTAGACATTTACTGGTGTGTTTACAACCATGGTGAAGTCAAGAGAATGGTCCAGGAAGACAAGAGAAGAGGTGATTTCTCTTCATAGGAAGGGCAATGGCTATAGGAAGATTGCAAAGATGTTAAACATACCAAGAGACACCATAGGAAGCATCATTCGCAAACTCAAGGCAAAGGGCACTGTTGAAACGCTACCTGGTCGTGGCAGAAAGAAGATGCTGACTTCGACTGCTGTGAGCTACCTGAAGCGCAAACTACAGAAAAGTCCCCGTGTGACTGCTGAGGAACTGAAAAAAGATTTGTCAGATGCGGGTACTGAAGTTTCAGCTCAGACAATAAGGCGCACACTGCGTAATGAAGGCCTCCATGCCAGAACTCCCAGGCCAACCCCCTTGCTGTTTCCAAAGAATAAGAAGAGTCGACTGCAGTATGCCAAAAGTCATGTGGACAAACCACAAAGTTTTGTAGTGTTCTGTGGACTGATGAAACAAAATTAGAACTGTTTGGGCCCATGGATCAATGCTATGTTTGGAGGAGGAAGAACAAGGCCTATGAAGAAAAGAACACCTTGCCTACTGTGAAGCATGGCGGGGGGTCAATCATGCTTTGGGGATGTTTTGCTTCTACAGGTACAGGGAAGCTTCAGCGTGTGCAAGGTACCATGAATTCTCTTCAGTACCAGGAGATATTGGATGAAAATGTGATGCAGTCCGTCATAAACCTGAGGCTTGGGAGACGTTGGACCTTTCAACAGGACAATGATCCCAAGCATACCCCCAAGTCCACTAGAGCATGGTTGCAGATTAAAGGCTGGAACATTTTTGAAGTGGCCATCGCAGTCACCAGACTTAAATCCGATTGAGAACCTCTGGTGGGACTTAAAGAAAGCAGTTGCAGCGCAGTAAGCCTAAGAATGTGACTGAACTGGAGGCTTTTGCCCATGAAGAATGGGCGAAGATACCCATAGATCGCTGCAAGACACTTTGTGCCAAGCTATGCTTCACGTTTAAAAGCTGTTATAACTGGAAAAGGATGTTGTACTAAGTACCAAGATTGAATGTCACTTGGGGGTTGAATAAAACTGATAATGATGTGAGCACAGAAAAGACATTTGTGGTTATTTCATTATAAATGTTATGTTATATTTGTCTGACTTACAAGTGCCTCTTTGATTTAATTGTAAACAAGATGACTGAAATGATCAAAATCAATGTCAAACTGGCCAAAACACTCAATTTCAGTGGGGGTTGAATAATTTTGAACACAACTGTAGATGAGACTCCAACCAAAGTGTCAACACCCAGGGATGTTGGGTGCACCACAAGCCAAAAAAGAGATTAAAATGTTGCCTCTTAAAGAGACACAAACTAAAATCCAAACAAGTAAAAAGAACAAAAGAAAAAATGTAACATCATTTCCTTATTTTTCTTGGTTCATTCTTGTCCAATATCACAATTGCCATCTTGCCAGGTTTGCTCTCATTATGGGCCCATTCCTCCCGGTAAAAGGCATGCTTCTTACAGCTGATAAATTAATGATCCCTTTGCTGTGGCGCTCAGAAGATTTACCATCCCTTGCCAAATGGGTTGATAAAGTCAACCATAGACTGTATACTGGTTTGAAGAACTCGCCAGCCGGGAGAATAAATCCAATGATTAATCCAGGAAAATCTGGGATCCTTGGCAAAAGGGATTCTTTGCTTACTCGTTAGGCCCCTTACTTTAGTCTTTTAGTTGACTCTTTCTCTATGTTATATAACCTTCTTTATTTAAAGTGTTTTTTTTTTCTTTTTTTTACTGATGGGTTCCCAATTGTACACCGTGACCTACCTTTTTCAGGAGCATTGCTAGTGTTCAGATTATTGTGTTTGTCAAAATTATTTTCTGTTTAAAAAAACATTGGTTCCCTTACCATGGGTATTTCACCAATTCTGTAATTCTATCTCTACTTTGAAACCTTCAATAAAAAGAGTTAAAATCACAATTGCAGAACGTAAAAAATATAATAGAAAATCAATGTATTCTTCTCTTAGGCTATAGCTATGTCTTCTCCCTTACCCCCCTCTGATGCTAGTGCCCATGAGCCCAGAAGTTTAGGAGGAAGGAGCTGGGTTTAGGCTTCGTTCTTTATCTACACAGTGACTATGGCCATTTTGTTGGAAGCAATCTCTTAGTTACTGATGGTATGAAATAAATACAGTTCCAGCCATTAGTGATGAGGAAGCACCAAAGTCTTCGGGTGTTTGGCCTGAACACATAGCTATGTTCGTGTGCTCGGCTGAGCACCAGAGTATAATGGAAGTCAATGGGAGACAACCAGGCACCCCCTGCTCTGAGGATGGGAGGGTGCCTGGTTCATTGGAAAAGGACTAAAAGTGACAGAAACACCACCGAAAAGGATCGGGAACCGCATCGGGACGGTGTCTGGATGCATCTTGGATTCCAATGTCGCTGCTGTGAACCATGTTGTCTGAGTTGTAAGCCACTTTTACAGACTGACAAAAATACGCACAAAGCCCTCCCCCCCAGAAAAAAAAAAATCTATTTTACTAGAAAAATTGTTAGGAAACATTTTTTCCAGTATATTCAAATGTGTATACAGTGCAAGTGCTGCCAAAAATTAAAAGGAAGAAGCACTCCGATACAGCCTGTATTTCACATAAAGGAGGGTCTCAATCACATTGTGGTACAATTGTTCAGGTAGTGGGACTCCTATGCCTATGCACTAAGTGAAAGGGCTGCCAAATATCACAAGGAACCAGCACTCCAATACACTCTTTTTTACACATAAAGGAGGGCATCATACACATACCCTTGAAAAATGATCCTTGTTGGCCTGCTGATGAACCTCCAAAACATTCGCAAGGGACTGCTGATTTTACCATCTAAGAAGTTAATGACCCAGTCAGCACAGGCTACCAAGAAAGAATGACCAATTTCACTTAAATTTTTTTAGGAGGTTAGAGATAACATTAACATCAGATAGCAAAGTTAGCGCAGTGAATAGCGGTCAGCACTGGCTACTAAAAAATTACATTGCATTTTATAGCTACACTCACCTAAAGAATTATTAGGAACACCTGTTCTATTTCTCATTAATGCAATTATCTAGTCAACCAATCACATGGCAGTTGCTTCAATGCATTTAGGGGTGTGGTCCTGGTCAAGACAATCTCCTGAACTCCAAACTGAGTGTCAGAATGGGAAAGAAAGGTGATTTAAGCAATTTTGAGCGTAGCATGGTTGTTGGTGCCAGACGGGCCGGTCTGAGTATTTCACAATCTGCTCAGTTACTGGGATTTTCACGCACAACCATTTCTAGAGTTTACAAAGAATGGTGTGAAAAGGGAAAAACATCCAGTATGCGGCAGTCCTGTGGGCGAAAATGCCTTGTGGATGCTAGAGGTCAGAGGAGAATGGGCCGACTGATTCAAGCTGATAGAAGAGCAACGTTGACTGAAATAACCACTCATTACAACCGAGGTATGCAGCAAAGCATTTGTGAAGCCGCAACACGCACAACCTTGAGGCAGATGGGCTACAACAGCAGAAGACCCCACCAGGTTCCACTCATCTCCACTACAAATAGGAAAAAGAGGCTACAGTTTGCACGTGTTCACCAAAATTGGACTGTTGAAGACTGGAAAAATGTTGCCTGGTCTGATGAGTCTCGATTTCTGTTGAGACATTCAAATGGTAGAGTCCGAATTTGGCGTAAACAGAATGAGAACATGTATCCATCATGCCTTGTTACCACTGTGTAGGCTGGTGGTAGTGGTGTAATGGTGTGAGGGATGTTTTCTGGGCACACTTTAGGCCCCTTAGTGCCAATTGGGCGTCGTTTAAATGCCACGGGCTACCTGAGCATTGTTTCTGACCATGTCCATCCCTTCATGACCACCATGTACCCATCCTCTGATGGCTACTTCCAGCAGGATAATGCACCATGTCACAAAGCTCGAATAATTTCAAATTGGTTTCTTGAACATGACAATGAGTTCACTGTACTAAAATTGCCCCCACAGTCACCAGATCTCAACCCAATAGAGCATCTTTGGGATGTGGTGGAACGGGAGCTTCGTGTCCTGGATGTGCATCCCTTAAATCTCCATCATCTGCAAGATGCTATCCTATCAATATGGGCCAACATTTCTAAAGAATGCTATCAGCACCTTGTTGAATCAATGTCACGTAGAATTAAGGCAGTTTTGAAGGCAAAAGGGGGTCCAACACCGTATTAGTATAGTGTTCCTAATAATTATTTAGGTGAGTGTATATTTTGCATGCACTAAAGTTACTCTGTAGATTGAGCGCAGGGAATGTCGTTCAGCACCGGCTAGGAAAAAAGTTTGAAATATTTACCCCAGTGCAACTATATAAAAACCTAAATCCTGCAAAAAACACATGTGTAAAAGATTCAACACCGAAGGAAAGCAAATTATGTTTCCTTCCAAGTATAAAACATAGAAAATAATATACCTCCAAAATTGTAGGTGAGGGCCTGCATATGAGCTGACCCTCCCTGAAAAGGGACATGAGGATATCTTATGCACTAATCCCCAAACTCTTCAGCCTCCAAAGTCAGAAGAAGATGACGGGAGGAATGGTAATTAGGGTTTCACTTGGTGGATGATGGGGATGAGACACAGTTGTCAATAAGTAGGGTCTTGTTAGATCAACACAAGTCAGAAGGATGACCAGAGTGAGGAAGAGGATTTGTAGATGGGGGACGGTGACATCACTGACCCAACCTGGGAAGGTGGAAAGCCAAGCGAGAACAACAGGCTGGAAGAGGCTGTGGGGTAGTGAAAGGGAGAAGGCGGGCCACAACAAACAGGCCCGCAACTGTTTCCCTTGTGCAAATGTCCCTTGCCAAGGGGTAGGTGTTCCGCAGTCTGGGGCTTTTTTGAGGAAAGTAAGGACGAAAAATGATTTTTAATTAGCAAACTGTGCCATACCAAAATAAGAACTCAAAACATTTAATAAATAACAATAACCATAACATATTTTACATCCTATTGATAAACTAATTCAAACCATAACAATAAAACCTCAAACACGGGAACATAATGGGGGAAGACAGTACACTGGAGGCTAAATGAGTAGGGGTGGGAACACTAGCAACCTCAACACCACCAGCATGATCCACCACATGGCATCACAGCACCCTAATAAGTGGGCCGAACCCCGGGTCCACAATCAGTGTCTGTGAGTCACACCACTGCCTTCTCTTCCTCCCCTGTGTAACGTGCTGGCCAATCCTCTGACCTAGACGCAGGCCTGGATGACTCCTGCCCTGCAGCTGGGCCTTCGGAAGCACCATCAGCTAGCACACCCACTTCTGTGTTCAAGCACAGCGTACAGATGTCCCCAGGCCTTTGAACGTAAGCACCATTACCTCACGCCACCCACTCACTAAATGCACACCTTTCAAAATTCGGAGCCATGGAAATGTTGCCATTTAGGCCTGTTGACACTGAGGCTTTCCTCCGTCTCATGGCGGAGGCCGTCCTTCATTACTCAGTCCCCAGCCGCCACAATTTTTCTCGGTGTGCCAACCCCGCATTGCACCAGCAAGTGTGTCCCGTAACATCACCCGTGCCCTGAACAACAAAATTATTGGGAAGGCCCACTTAACAATGGACACACAGACAAGTGCTTTTGGCCAGGATGCTACATTTCCGTGGCGGCACGGTAGCACTGGTGGAGGCCAGTAGCGAGTCGCACCCTGGGATGGCACAGGTGCAACCAACTCCAAGGATTGTGGCCTTACGGGCACTACTTCCATCAGGATTTCTGCCACCACCTTCATTAGTGGCTGCAACCCCCCTTCTTCTCCTCCTCCTCCACTGCAAACTCTGAATTCTCATGGGGAAGCGGCAACAGGCCTTGCTGAAATTCATTTGCTTGGGTGACAAACAGCACACCGCCGCAGAGCTTTGGCAGGGAATAAGGGACCAGGTTGATTGGGTTCTGATAATGGCCATAAATTGTTGGCAGCTTTGTAGCTCGGCAAGCTCACACACATGGGAATCAGACAGTATATATGTACCATGCACAACAAACCTCCCAAACTTATACATTAATATAACTAAAAACCTAACACCCAAGTGTGGAAGTAAGCCAATGGCATGAACTTTTAAGAACTCATAAATAACCAAATAAATATAACATATTTTATTTTACAGCCTAGTCAGAAACTCAAACTCAAACCATAACAATAAAAATCAAGCCCTGGAACATAACAGGCCCAGCCCTCAGCGAATCAGGGCCATCACAGGGGCAGAAAACAACCTCTGCTCAGCGAAGAAGGGAAAATTGTACATCGGACAAATGCTGATATGGCCATGTGGATCCCACCTAATGTCCAGGATCCGGCCATACCATGCCTAGGCCACATGTTCTCAATTGTCTCCCAACCTACCCCATTTTGCCTGAGCTACTGGTGATGGTGCGCCGTGTGTGCCCATTTCTGAAAGTCATCTAGAGCTGCCGTCGGTTTGACAATGCTGCTGCATCGCTTGCATTTGCCAGCTAAAAGACTATTGTGCAACGTGAGCACACTCTTGAGCTCTACGTTCTATATGTTGTCCAGGCTTTGTGAGCAGCAGAGGGCAGTAGTGGAATACCAGCTGCAACATGCTCTTGTATGTCTGACCTCTGTGAGGTTTTACGCAACTTTGAGGGCTAAACACAGATGGTGAGTGGTAATGCCGCTATTATCAGCCTAACCATACCACTTCTGTGTCTAGTGAAATGCTGGCTGGTAACGCAGAAGGACGACGCTTCACATGTAGAAGAGGTGGAACGAGGGGGAAGACATTATACAGGGTGATAGCCAGAACACTATCAGTTTGGCTTCTTAGTGTGAATTGGATGATGATGCTGAGGAGGAATAAGAGCAAGAGACAGTTGCCTACACTACAGAGGGTAGTAACAATAGCAGGTTTATTCCATCTGTTCTGTATAGATGGGCAGGAGAGGAGGAAGTGGATAAGGAGAATGTGAGTCATCCTCATCGAAATTACTATAAAATACAAACATAACATACAACAGTGGTGGTAAAACAATAGCATGGCCTGTTGAATAACAAAATAAATAACAATAATAACATATCTTACAGACTAGTCATAAACTCAAACCATAACAAAAAAAAAAGTCAAACATAGTACACAGGGTGATAGCCAGACTGACCTCAGTTTGTCTTCTTTACGTCTCAGAGGTGCTGGCCTGCCCTGCCACCAGCATTTTGTCACAGCGAGTATTTAGTGCTGCTGGGGCCATAATAATAGATAAGTGCATGCTGACAGGTTGACTATTATAAAAATGAACCGGGCCTGGATTGCCCCTGACTTCTCCACTTCACCAGATAAAAGCGGCTGAACATAAAGGCAATTTACATGTGTTGTTTGTGATGTACTGGATACACTGTATTCACATACACCTCTGCCACCACCAAAAGGTTATATGGTTCAATCTTCCTTTTCTTGTCCTTCTCCTCCTCCATCATATCAACATGCTTTTTAGGCTGCCCTCGCTCATAATGTTTTATAGGGTCAGCTAAACTCTTGCACAGGTGCCAGAGGCGACACTCAGAGCCCTCTCTATGGGCACTCTTAACCTTGAAAAGTCTATTGCTCACAATTTAGCCCTTCCCAAAATACCAGAACAGTAAACACACCCCACAAATGACCCCATTTTGGAAAGTAGACACCACAAGGTTTTCACTGAGGGGCATAGTGAGTCCGTAGGAGATTCTTTTTGTTTTTGCCAGAAGTTGTTTTTTCCCTCAAATAGTGTAATATTCAGCTAACTTGTGAAAAAAATGAAATCATACATGAACTCACCATGCCCCTCCGCGAATACTTTGGGGTGTCTTCTTTCTAAAATGGTGTCATTTGGGGGTATTTATACTATCCTGGGATTCTAGCCCCTGAAGAAACATGACAGGTGCTCAGAAAGTCAGAGCTGCTTCAAAATGCGGAAATTTACTTTTTGCACCATAGTTTGTAAATGCTATAACTTTTACCCAAACAAATAAATATACACTTATTGCATTTTTTTATCAAAGACATGTAGAACAATAAATTTAGAGAAAATTTTATATAGAAATGTCGTTTTTGAAAAATTTTACAACTGAAAGCGAAAAATGTCATTTTTTGCAAAAATTTGGGTAATTTTTATTAATATCAAAAAAAGTAAAAATGTCAGCAACAATGAAATACCACTAAATGAAAGCTCTATTAGTGAGAAGAAAAGGAGGTAAAATTAATTTGGGTGGTGTAAGTTGTATGACCGAGCAATAAACGGTGAAAATAGTGTAGTGCAGAATTGTAAAAAGTGGTCTGGTCATTAAGGGTGCTTAAGCTAGGGGGCTGTGTTGGTTAACCTACTGGAAGCATTATCTGCTGAAATCCAACCGACCACCTGCTCGCACTGGTCTGACCTTGAGGTTGTGTCCTGCACCGCCCTGCAAAATGGGACATGAAGCTAGGTATCGTGGATGAGGGTGTTTCTTGTGCTCTGCCAGCAGGCACAGTTTCACCGCGCCCAGACCCACGGCCTCTGCGTGCTTCATCAGCAGCTAGGCCACTTCCCCATCCCTTATTGCTCACCTTCATAGGCCTTGTTTTCACTCACTTGATGGGACTTGCCCTTTTCAACCTGCAGGGCATAGAGTTGTTACTTCTTTTATTTCACACTCTTTTTGTTTTCTTGGAGCTCCTCTCAGGAAATCCTGGTGAACCACTATTGCCTACAGTAGGGGTACTTAACTGGTGGATCATGGTCTGAATCCAGACCATGGTTTCCAGCTGTCCAGACTACTCATGGTCAGCTTTCATTTGTGTCTGCATCCTGAGGATAAATACAATAGTGAAGCAGAAGCCATCTGCTTCCTGCTTCATCAATCCTTAGTTCCAGCATAAGTAGGCTCAATGTAGTGATGCCATTGTGCCTGATATACCTAGCCAGAGACAGCACAGAGTAGAGCAGACCTGCTCCTCTTTGTTCCTTAGGAGAACGTGGGGTAATGTGAGTATTTAAACTGGAAGCAATCACTAAGGTCATCACTAAGTGGGGTACTTAGGGAGCATTACAGTGTGGCAGCCGCTTGAGTAGACACTGCGTGAGGAGGCACTTAGAGGGAATAACTTCATGTGGGGGGGGGGGGGCAATTCAAGGGGCCCTATTCTGTATGGGGAACATCCTACTGTGAGTTGGGCACTTAGGGGCATCAGACTGTATAGGGAGGCATTAATGGGACATCATACTGTGTCAGGGGCACTAAAGGAGCATCACACTGTGTGAAGGCACCAAGGGATCATCCTGTTGTGAGGAAGTACTTAGGGGACATCCTATTGTGAGAGGGCACTTTCAGGGAGGCACTAAGGTGATTAGAGGCACAACCTATTGAAAAAGATTTTGTAGCATGCTACTGCTGAGAGAGAGTAATTTTGAATAAATAGAAAACATCATGTAGTACACATTTCGCTATCCAGATGTGTGGGTAAGGTCACTGTGAAGGGGAGGGAAATTAGGTTGCAGTTTTCAAATCTACCTATGAACTCAGAGTTACTGTTGCTGAAACCACTTCTATGAAGTTAAGGAGCCAATTACTTTTTCTTAAGGAACACCCGTTATGTGATGTCATGTCTGCTATTTAAGTGAATATAATTTCGAATAAAGGGCTCTTGTCTTGGGGGATCAGAAGTGCTTTGAATGGAACCACCTTGTGTCTGGTATCATTATGAAAGCAGTATCATGTACACATACTTATAACTTCTATTTATTTGGCACCACACAAAGAAGATGAGAAGCGCATGAATTGCGCTAACACTACACATTGCCCTCCTTAAATTTTTTTGTAGCTTGGACATTCACCTTACAAAGGCCCATGTATGTGGACCTTTATAAAAAGTACTTGAGTATCCCTGGCCTACAGGGTATCAGAAAATGCAATAACCAATGAAACATTAGCTCTTAATAGAGTATGATATTGGCATTCATATAATAAATTTAATAGAAAACGTTATAATGTCCCTAGTTTAAAAGCTGTAATCTCTATGTGTGTGTACAGCACAATACTTCTGAGAACAGAAAAATGTATCTGTATATTTGCTTATTTATATATCTATTGATGACTAGTGTTGAGCGAACAGTTCGAGAATAGTTCGGGTTCGTACCGAACTTTGGGGTGTTCGTGACACGGACCCGAACCCGAACATTTTCGTAAAAGTTCGGGTTCGGCATGTTCTCTCGGCGCATTTTGAAAGTACTATATAGCAGAATAGTACAGGCTTAAAGCTGAAATCGCATTGCGATTACAACTTTGAGCTACCGATCACCATGGGAACGCCTCCTCCAGTAGAATGTACTGTCGGATGTTTGAATTACGTTGAAATCGCAATGCGATTCTTATATATTTGCTTAATCGCATTGCGTTTCAACTTCTCAAATCCGACAGTACATTCTAGCATTGTTCCCATGGTGATGTAGACGCTCCATTAGCACGGAATCCGGCTGAAGCAGAAATCGCAATGCGATTCTTAGAACTCAAATAAATCGCATCACACTACACGTTCTAATTGCATTCGATTTTAACTTTACTGTTTGGTTTTGTATCGCGATAATACAAAATTTGAATAATCGTGTGCGTGCTGTTCTAGCACGCAGTGCTATTCGTATCCCACTCTTAAGTTCTCATTGCATTCGATGTTAACTTATGCATTATTTTTTTTTTTGCCAGGCATCAGCAGTAAGTTAAAATAGAATGCGATGCCTGGCAAAAAAGCATAAGTTAAAATCGAATGCGATTAGAACTAAGAGTGAGATACTGAATAACTACTAGTGTTGTTGACGCACATTTCAAGAATAGTTCCGGTCCGTGCAGAATTTTGGGGTGTTCGTGACACGACCCGAACCCGAACATTTTCATAAAAATTCGGGTTCGGTTTTGTAGTTCGTCATTTTTGTGGCGCATTTTGAAAGGCTGCAAAGCAGCCAATCAACATGCATCATACTACTTGCCCTAAGATGCCATCGCAGCCATGCCTACTATTGGCAAGGCTGTGATTGGCTAAGTGCAACATGTGACTCAGCCTCTTTATAAGCTTGTGCGCACGTCGGGACGTGCTCACTCCCGATAGTGAATACAACAGGGATAGATGCAGCTGCTGTGAGGGCGAGATAGGCAGGGAATAATCGAGGAAAAAACCTGAGAAGAAGTGAAAGATCTACACCAGTGAATCAAAACAACTCAGCTGAGCTGTTCACTGAAAGTTTATTTTTTTACACTGGCCAGATCGATTTTTACCGGCACATGTAACTGGGCTGACCGGCGGCGGCCATTTTGGGACTTGTGGTGCGCCAGCAAAAGCTGCCACAGCGTCCATTAATCTCATGTAATAGTCGATTTTTCATAGATATACTACATCAGGGGTTTGGCTGTGCTTGTGTCACCCCTACTAACTGCCAATATATTTAATATATCAGTGGTGAAACTGAAAGTAACCCACTTGGATAGCAAATCCCATGAATGTGCTGTTCCAGCTAGGCTAGCCAGTGTCACTACAGCCAGGTCCAATACTGTCAGCCAGAAATTAATTTTTTTTTTTTTGCCAGAAATATAAATTAAAAAATCTTTCCCTGTAACAAACATAATTCTGGTGTTAGACCAGAAGAAGCACTCCTTCAGTAAATAACACTGTAAAAGGTTTAGGCAATAATTCTCCCAGTGTGGGCAATTTATGTACCAAAACGAGCATTTTAAAAATTCCGGTGTTCTGAAATACCAGCAGTCCTCTTGTAATTAATACCAGAAAAAGGCATTATAGTGTCCAGTGTTGTCATTTTGGTTCAAAAAGGGCAATTTAATCAATCTGGTGTTGGTGACACCCGAAATAGTAGGCCGCACGTTGTTACTCCTTTGAAAGGAAATAGTTCTCCCACTGTGGGAATTCATTTAACATAAGTAGCATTTAAAAAATTCTGGTGTCCAATTTGCAGCAGTCTTCTTGTAATTAATACCAGAAAAAGGCATTATAGTGTCCAGTGTTGTCATTTTGGTTCCAAAAAGGCCAATTTAATCAATCTGGTGTTGGTGACACCCGAAATAGTAGGCCGCACGTTGTTACTCCTTTGAAAAGGAAATAGTTCTCCCACTGTGGGAATTCATTTAACATAAGTAGCATTTAAAAATTCTGGTGTCCAATTTGCAGCAGTCTTCTTGTAATTTATAGCGTAAAAGGAATTATATCTTCCAGGGTGGGAATTTTTGGGCTTAAAATTAATATATTTTATTGTGGTGCGAGTTGAATCGCAACAATGAGGAAACATTCTATTAAGGGACGGGGGCGCGGTCGTGGTGGTGTCCGTGGAGCCTCTGTTGCTGGTAGTGGGCGTGGACGTTCGCCCTCAGGTGAACAAAGTAGTGAACCAACTCCCTCAAGTAGCCGGCAGAATTTACAGCGATATTTGTTGGGGCCCAATGCCGTTATGAGGATGGTAAGGGCTGAGCATGTACAGGCAGTAGTCGATTGGGTGGCCGACAGTGCTTCCAGCACGTTCACCACATTGTCTTCCACCCAGTCTTCTGCGGAAGCGCACAGGTGGCACCGGAAAACCAAGCCCATCAGTCTGTCACATCACCCCCATGCATATCAGGGAAACTGTCCGAGCCTCAAGTTATGCAGCAGTCTCTTCTTCTGTTTGAAGACTCTGCTGGCAGGGGGTTCCCAGGGGCGTCCACCTAGCCCTTCCTAGCGGTGGAAGACATACCATGCACTGGCCTGCACAACCACTTATGTATCCAGATGATGACGACATGGGAATACCACCACAGCAGAGTCACCCAGTCTCTGATGATGACGAAACACAGGTGCCCACTGCCGCGTCTTATTGCATTGTGCAGACTGAACAGGAGGAGGTCAGGGAGGAAGACTGGGTGGAAGACGATGCAGAGGACGATGAGGTCTTAGACCCCACATGGACTGAAGGTCGTGCCGCTGACTTAAATAGTTCAGAGGAAGAGGCAGTGGTGAGACCGAGACAACAGCGAAGCCAAGAGGAGCAGGGGCAAAGCAGAACAGCCGCCGTCCCGAGAGTTCGCCTGCTATTGGCCAGCGCCAACAGGGACCCAGCACCCCAAAGGCAACTTCAAGGAGTTCCCTGGCATGGCACTTCTTCAAACAATGTGCTGATGACAAGACCAGAGTGGTTTGCACGCTGTGCCATCAGACCCTGAGGCGAGGCATTAACGTTCTTAACCTGAGCACCACCTGCATGATCAGGCATCTACATGCAAAGCATGAACTGCAGTGGAGTACACACCTTAAAAACAAGGAACCCGCTCAGGCTCCCCCTGCTCCCTCTAGCGCTGCTGCCTCAGCTTCCGCCTCGAGAGGAATGTTGCCAGCTGCCGAACAGCAAACAGAGGATGTGCCACCGACACCACCACCACCACCGCCACCGTCACCTAGCGTCTCCACTATTTCACACAGCAGCGTTCAGCTCTCCATCTTCAAACCTTTGAGAGGAAGCGCAAATTCCCACCTAGTCACCCTCGAGCCCTTGGCCTGAATGCCAGCATTTCTAAACTACTGGCCTTTGAAATGCTGTCATTCCGGCTGAGTGGACACAGACAGCTTCAAACAGCTGATGGCCATGGCTGTCCCCAGTATGTGGTTCCCAGCCGCCACTACTTCTCCAAGACAGCCGTGCCTTCCCTGCACATGCAAGTGTCTGATAAAATCAAGTGTGCACTGCGCAACGCCATTTGTGGCAAGGTCCACCTAACCACAGATACGTGGACCAGTAAGCACGGCCAGGGACGCTATATCTCCCTAACTGCACACTGGGTAAATGTAGTGGCGGCTGGGCCCCAGGCGGAGAGTTCCTTGGCGCACATCCTTCCGCCACCTAGGATCGCAGGGCATCATTCTCTGCCTCCTGTAGCCTCCTCCTCCACTGCTTCCACCAGCTCCTCCTGTCAGCCACACACCTTCACCACCAACTTCAGCACAGCCCGGGGTAAACGTCAGCAGGCCATTCTGAAACTCTTATGTTTGGGGGACAGGCCCCACACCGCGCAGGAGTTGTGGCGGGGTATTGAACAACAGACGGACCAGTGGTTGCTGCCGGTGGGCCTCAAGCCAGGCCTGGTGGTATGCGATAATGGGCGAAATCTCGTGGCAGCTCTGGGACTAGCCGGTTTGATGCACATCCCTTGCCTGGCGCATGTGCTGAATTTGGTGGTGCAGAGGTTCATTCACCACTACCCCAACATGTCAGAGCTGCTGCATAAAGTGCGGGCCGTCTGTGCTGCGCTTCCGGCGTTCACATCCTGCCGCTGCTCGCCTGTCTGCGCTACAGCGGAACTCGGCCTTCCGCTCACCGCCTCATATGCGACGTGCCCACCCGGTGGAACTCCACCTTGCACATGCTGGAGAGACTGTGCGAGCAGCAGCAGGCCATAGTGGAGTTTCAGCTGCAGCACGCTCGCGTCAGTCGTACTGCGGAACGGCACCACTTCACCACCAATGATTGGGCCTCCATGCGAGACCTGTGTGCCCTGCTGCACTGCTTTGAGTACTCCACCAACATGGCCAGTGGCGATGACACTGTTATCAGCGTTACAATACCAATTCTATGTCTCCTAGAGAAAACGCTTAGGGCAATGATGGAAGAGGAGGTGGCCCAGGTGGAGGGAGGAGGAGGAGGAGGGCTCGTTTCTAAGACTTTCAGGCCAGTCTGTTAGAAGTAGCTCAGAGGGAGGTTTTTGAAGCAGCAGAGGGCAGGTTCACAGAGTCGCCAGCCAAGGCACTGTAATGGAGGACGAGGAGGATGAGGAGGAGGTGGAGGAGGACGAGGATGAAGCAGGTTCACAGCAGGGTGGCAGCCCACACAGCTCAGGCCCATCACTAGTGCGTGGCTGGGGGATACGGTGGACGATGACGATACGCCTCCCACAGAGGACAGCTTGTCCTTACCTCTGGGGAGCCTGGCACACATGAGCAATTACATGCTGCAGTGCCTGCGCAACGACAGCAGAGTTGCCCACATTTTAACGTGTGCTGACTACTGGGTGGCCACCCTGCTGGATCCCGGTACAAAGACAATGTGCCCACTTTACTTCCTGCACTGGAGCGTGATAGGAAGATGCGCGAGTACAAGCGCACGCTGGTAGGCAGCGCTCCTGAGAGCATTCCCAACTGTCACAGGGGAACAGGTGGAAGGCCAAGGCCAAGGCAGAGGAGGAGCTAGAGGTCGCCCACGCAGCAGTGTCACGGCCAGCTCCTCTGAGGGCAGGGTTAGCATGGCAGAAATGTGGACAAGTTTTGTCTCCACGCCACAGCTAACTGCCCCACCACCTGATACGGAACGTGTTAGCAGGAGGCAGCATTTCACTAACATGGTTGAACAGTATGTCTGCACACCCCTCCACGTACTGACGGACGGTTCGGCCCCATTCAACTTCTGGGTTTCAAAATTGTCCACGTGGCCAGAGTTAGCATGTTATGCCTTGGAGGTGCTTTCCTGCCCGGCGGCCAGCGTTTTATCAGAGCAGCGTATTCAGCACGGCGGGGCGTCATTACTGACAAGCGCAGCCGCCTGTCCACAGCCAATGTGGACAAGCTGGCGTTCATAAAGATGAACCAGGCATGGATCCCACAGGACCTGTCCCTCCCTTGTGCAGAGTAGTCCTTAATAACTGCCTAAAACATGTCTTGTTGTACTACGGGCCACTTCTTTATTTAATACAAATTTTATGTAACCCACAGTTGAATGAAACTCTCCTCTGTCTGGGCGCCGGGGCCTAACTAGATGAAAGTGGCCTGTTAAACTATCGGGTGACATGAAGCCATAACCTCTGCCATGCTACCTCTGTCCTCTGTCTGGGTGCTGAGGCCTAAGTCAAATAAAGCGGTCTTCTGCTGTGCTGGGGGATATGAAGCTAATCTCTGACCTCTCTCCTCTGTCTGGGTCCAAAGGCCTAAGTCACTGAAAGAGGCCTTCTCCTGTGGTGTGTGATATGATGCCTGAATTTGTGCTGTGGGACCTCTCTCCTCTTCCTGGGTGCAGGGGTCAAAGTATCTAAAAGTGTCCTTCTCTTGCGGTGGTTGATATGATGCCTGAATATGTGCTGTGGGGCCTCTCTCCTCTGTCTGGGTGAAGGGGTCAAAGTAACTTTATGGTGGCTTCTCCTGTGGTGGTTGATATTATGCCTGATTCTCTGCTGTGGGACCTCTCTCCTCTTCCTGGGTGCAGGGGTCAAAGTATCTAAAAGTGTCCTTCTCTTGCGGTGGTTGATATGATGCCTGAATATGTGCTGTGGGGCCTCTCTCCTCTGTTTGGGTGAAGGGGTCAAAGTAACTTTATGGTGGCTTCTCCTGTGGTGGTTGATATTATGCCTGATTCTCTGCTGTGGAACCTCTCTCCTCTTCCTGGGTGCAGGGGTCAAAGTAACTAAATGGTGGCCTAGTCGTGTGGTTATTGATATGATGCCTGAATATGTGCTGTGTGGCCTCTCTCCTCTGTCTGGGTGAAGGGGTCAAAGTAACTAAATGGTGGCCTACTCCTGTGGTGGTTGATATGATGCCAGATTCTCTGCTGTGGGACCTCTCTCCTTTGTCTGGGTGCTGGGGTCGAAATAATAGTAAGTGACCTTCTCCATTGGTGGGTGACTTGAAGCCTGATTCTGTGCTATGGGACCTCACTCCAATTAATATTGTTTAATTTTTATTTATTTTATGTTAACTCATCATTTCCCTATCTACATTTGTTTGCAGGGGATTTACCTACATTTTGCTGCCTTTTGCAGCCCTCTAGCCCTTTCGGGTGTGTTTTACAGCCTTACCAGAAACCTTACCAGATCTAGCACATAAACCAGTTGAACTTGAAACCCTTGAAAGATTACAGTAATGAAAAATAATTATTAATATGGGCAACACTATCTGTACCCTTTGTTTCCAATCAAACAAAACGCAATAAATTTGATTTAACATTATAGTTTTATAAAATAATCTTTAACAAAATAGAATTATTTTTAACATAAATATATAAATAACCAAAAAAATTAAGGTAATTTTTAATTTTTCTCTGCTCCTCCAGCAGATCATCGATGTCCTTAAGATGAGCCTCCTCCATGGCTCGCATTTGGTGGGAGAACTGCATCTTGAGCTGCCTCATCTTCCTGGTTTGCTGCTCCCTGAACTGCTGCATTCGCAGCTGGTGCTTCCTTCGCATTGTTTTTATTTTTTAACATGATGTTGTCAGCTGTAAAATAAATGAAATAAAATTTGGAAATGTACATTAAAATACAATCATTAATTGTTATATAAAGCAGATGATATTTTTATCTTGAAATCTGTTATATATTGGTTTAGGTAGGATTAATAATAGTTCCTTTTAGTTTTGGGTTATTGACTTAGTAGTTACGTTAATGGTTTTGATGTTGATCAATTACTTTTTAGTGTTTATTTTTATATTACTGTTATGTGTTGTACTTTATTTGTTGCCTGTTTTATTATATTTTCTTCATTTAAAAAAATAATATAGTTTGTTAAAATATATTCTTACAAAAATTTATATATTGCATGCTTGTTATATCGTACTTCCAAAAATGTATGTGTCAGTTAGATACGTTATGGAAATCAGTACTCCCACCCGTAACATTAGCTTTCTGGGACACTAAATAAATAAAAATATCCACATCATCCATTTACCTTCTTGTCGGGGGTAGTGACCATCTCCTTTTTTGCCTCCTCAGAGTCATCACCCTCCTCCACTGCAGCAGGTGGGCTATGGGCCCGATAGCCTGATGGCCCTGCCTCTTCCTGCTCCTCCTCGTCCGAGTGGTCTGTCTCCTCCTCCACCTCCACCTCCTTCTTCTTTTTAGAGAGCTTGGCTCTCACTTTGGGAAGCGGAGCATCTGTAATGATGATGACAAAAAATTTTAAAAATGCCAAGATAAACAAGTAGCATGCAAATTACAGTTAAAGGTACACAAATTAATCTATGGTAGTGTCTGGATGGCATAATAATTAACTACACCTATCTTTCTTCTCCTTTTGGCTTAGATCAAGTGTAGTATCATCAGTGTCTGCCTTGACCTGCCGGCTCAGGAACCTGTGGGTACCCCCTGCACTCTGCCTTTGAGCATCGTTGATTAAGTTCAGCTTCAACTCACTGCTGCTATTGGGTGTTGGGCCACTCCCCAGGGAACAAGAGTGATTCGAGTCTATGACTTCATTTGGGCATGTGGCCTAATTGTCCTGATCGATGCTTGTTGTCTACACTCGTCCAGACGTGCGAGGAGTTTGGACAAGCTTCAGGGGCCAAAGTCAACTGTGTAAAGTCAAAAAACATATGTGGCCCAGAAAGAGGTCTCATATTGCCACCTTTAGCACCCTTTCCCATCAGTTCAACACCACTGTACTAAGTGATTTATTGTAAAGGGTTAAAATACTTATTTCTCTCACCAGCATATTGTTATCTATCTGCTCAGTTATGCAAATAAGTATTGTACCTGGAAAAGATTTATCTCTGATCTTAGTGATCAGATCCATCCTGTGGCGCTTCAGATCTGACCACTTTTTTTGAATCGCATCCTTCCGATGAGTGCACCCATGCTTCTGCCATAGCTGGAAAGCAATTCTCCGCACTATGGCCTGCTTTTCGCCCCTTGACCTTCTGCGGTCGTACCCCTTCTCCAACATTTCCTGCAAGATAACAATTCATCATGTAATCATGTAATCCCACAGTTCTAAAATACAATTATTAGTTATCATAGTCATAAGAACCATCAAAAATAACATTTAATATCAAAACAGTCAAAGAGTAGAACATCGCCATCCCTTTAAAAGTGACTTGAACATTGCCGCCCCTTTAAAAGTGACTTGAACACTGCAGCCCCTTTAAAAGTGACTTGAACATTGCCATCCGTTTAAAAGTGACTTGAACATTGCGATCCCTTTAAAAGTGACTTGAATATTGCCACCCCTTTAAAAGTGACTTGAACATCGCCATCCCTTTAAAAGTGACTTGAACATTGCGATCCCTTTAAAAGTGACATGAATATTGCCGCCCCTTTAAAAGTGACTTGAACATCGCCATCCCTTTAACTCCTTAAGGACACATGACGTATGGGTACGTCATGTGTCCAGTCCCTGAAGATGGCGCCCGCTCCTGGCCGCTGCGGGCACCATCGCTGCGGGGGTCCGGCTGATTCCTGTAGCTGACCCCCGCAGCTGATGATCGCGGTCGGCAGCGCTGCCGACCGCGATCATTTAACCCCGCAGATGCCGTGATCAATCCTGATCACGGCATCTGCACGCGCTAAAACCGAAAGTAAAACTTTCGGCAGCGCTCCGGCTCCCCCTAGTGGTGATCGGGAGAATCGGAGCGCTGTAAGGGATAACCTCAAGCCTTTCATTCAGCATGAGGCTATCACTTACTATTTCCTATGGAGCCCTTGTTAGCAATAGGGCTTCATAGGAAAATAGTAAAATGCTCATAAACTCCAATACAAGTGTATTGGAGTTTATGATAAGCTAATCAGGTAACTGATTTATATAGGTCCCTATGGGATCTATATAAAAGTGTAAAAAAAAATAAAAAAAATAAAAAAATAAATAAAAAAACCTAAAAATTTAAATCACCCCCTTTCCCCAAAATTAAAATAAAATAATAAAAAAAAAAATAAATACACATCATGGGTGTCGTAATGTGTGAAACGCCCATAGTATAAAAATATAAAAATATATTTCCCATACGGTAAACAGAAAAAGCGGAAAAAGCGCCCAAATGGCCGATTTGCTGTTTTTGGGCGCTTCATTTCCTCAAAAAAATTAAATAAAAAGCGATCAAAAAGTCCTACACACCCCATAATGGTATCAACTAAAAGTTAAGATCGCCCCGCAAAAAATAAGCCCCCATACAACGCCATACACTTATTTACAAATACGTTATAGCGGTCAAAACATGGCGACAAAAAACGCAAGAAAAGCTATACATATTGGGTATCGCCGGATTCGTACTGACCTGTAGAATAAAACTAAATGGTCAGTTTTATCGCAAATCAAACGTCGTAATTTAGAAACCCGTAAAACTGTGGTGAAATTGCTATTTTTGCAATTTCACCCCATTTGGAATTTTTTCCGCTTCCCACTACACCGTATGCATTATTAAATGATGGCGTTGGAAAGTACAACTTGTCCCGCAAAAAATAAGCCCTCATATGGCCATGTGAACGGAAAAATAAAAAAGTTATGGCTCTTGGAAGGCATAGAGCGCAAAACGAAAACGCAAAAATGAAAAAACCCTGTGTCCTTAAGGGGTTAAAAGTGACTTGAACATCGTCATCCCTTTAAAAGTGACTTGAACATTGCCACCCCTTTAACAGTGTCTTTCACTAATCACTCATGTAGTTGTGCAGTCTGCTAAAGCCTGTGATGAGTTTATGTCACCAAGCAGTAGGACATGTGACAGTGTAAGGCAGTTATGAGATCAGTGAAGGCCTGCAGGCTTCTTGGCTAATAAAAATCATTAATAAGTTTAAATCACATTACTGCATTACACACTAACTAAGTTCAATTACTTACAGTTATTAAGAAATCCAGCTCTTCTTTAGAGAAATTACTTTTCGCCATAATCGCTGGGACAGTCACCAATCTCCACTCTCGTCTCTCTCGATCCGATCCGAGGTAACGCACACACGTACAGACGCACGTACACGATTCTTGAATAGTTGTATTATCGCGATAATAAAACTAACAGTGTAAAGTTGACTGTATTGCTCTAAGTTATATTCGCGTACGAATGTAACTTCTATTACAGCACACCAATACTAAAACTGACTAAGAGACAGCTTTAAGTTCTATTCGAACGCGATTGCAACTTTGGAACTTAAAGTGGTGTACGATTTTAAAAGTTGAGTACTAAAAAGTTGAAATCGCAATGCGATTCTTATGTATTTGCTTAATCGCATTGCCGTTTCAACTTACCATTGCTAAATAATTCCATCCATATTCGTTAACTTACTGACTCAGTAAGTTAACGATATGGATGGAATTATTTAGCAATGCTAAGTTGAAATCGCAATGCGATTAAGCAAATATATAAGAATCGCATTGCGATTTCAACTTAATTCTCAGATCCGACAGTACATTCTACTGGAGGAGGCGTTCCCATGGTGATCGTTAGCTCAAAGTTGTAATCGCAATGCGTTTATTGCGGTATATTATCCCTCTGGGTGTCTTTTACAGCCTTTTCTGGAGGAGGCGTTCCCATGGTGATGGGTAGCTCAAAGTTGTAATCGCAATGCGATTAAGCAAATACATAGGAATCGCATTGCGATTTCAACTTTTTGGTACACAACTTTTAAAATCGTACACCACTTTAAGTTCCAAAGTTGCAATCGCGTTCGAATAGAACTTAAAGCTGTCTCTTAGTCAGTTTTAGTATTGGTGTGCTGTAATAGAAGTTACATTCGTACGCGAATATAACTTAGAGCAATACAGTCAACTTTACACTGTTAGTTTTATTATCGCGATAATACAACTATTCAAGAATCGTGTACGTGCGTCTGTACGTGTGTGCGTTACCTCGGATCGGATCGAGAGAGACGAGAGTGGAGATTGGTGACTGTCCCAGCGATTATGGTGAAAAGTAATTTCTCTAAAGAAGAGCTGGATTTCTTAATAACTGTAAGTAATTGAACTTAGTTAGTGTGTAATGCAGTAATGTGATTTAAACTTATTAATGATTTTTATTAGCCAAGAAGCCTGCAGGCCTTCACTGATCTCATAACTGCCTTACACTGTCACATGTCCTACTGCTTGGTGACATAAACTCATCACAGGCTTTAGCAGACTGCACAACTACATGAGTGATTAGTGAAAGACACTGTTAAAGGGGTGGCAATGTTCAAGTCACTTTTAAAGGGATGACGATGTTCAAGTCAGTTTTAAAGGGATGGCGATGTTCAAGTCACTTTTAAAGGGGCGGCAATATTCAAGTCACTTTTAAAGGGATCGCAATGTTCAAGTCACTTTTAAAGGGATGGCGATGTTCAAGTCACTTTTAAAGGGGCGGCAATATTCAAGTCACTTTTAAAGGGATCGCAATGTTCAAGTCACTTTTAAATGGATGGCAATGTTCAAGTCACTTTTAACCCCTTAAGGACGCATGACGTACCTGTACGTCATGGTTTCCGAGTCCTTAAGGACCCATGACGTACAGGTACGTCATGAGTAGTTCCGATCACTGCTGCTCAGCCGGCAGTGATCGGAACAAGGTACCTGCTGAAATCATTCAGCAGGTACCTTGTTACAATACCCAGGGGGTCTTGTGACCCCCATATCGGCGATCGCTGCAAACCGCAGGTCAATTCAGACCTGCGGTTTGCAGCTTTATGCGATCTCTGATCCCGCGGTCTGTGACCGCGAGGATCAGAGGTTAATGCCCCAATGTGTTTATTTTTAACCCCCTGCAGCCCCCAATCATATTGTGGCTGCGGGGTGCAGGGTGGTGGCTGCGGGCGGCGGGAGGCGGTGCTGGAGGCGGGGCGGTGCGGCGGGCGGGATCGCGATTGCGATCCCCGCCCGCCTCCTCTGTTATGTATCCCTGGTGTCTAGTGGGTCTATCAGAGTGTCAGCACATTGCTGACACTCTGATAGAAACGGCTGGCATCTGTGCTTGATCAGATGCCAGCCGTTTAACTTCTTCCGTGACGGACCGCGGTATGGAAGGGTTAACAGGGAGGGAGCTCCCTCCCTCTCCCATCGGGGGCTGCTGTGCCTTTGCAGCCCCCAACAGAGATGAGGATCGCAGAGGAGGGGCTCCACTCCTTCTGCTCAATCACCCGCTGCCCTCTTATGGCAGCGGGTGATGGTTGCCATGGAGACAGGACGCTTTCAGAAGCGTCCTGTCTCCATGGTGCTGAAAGTCTGAATAGACCTGCTAAAGGTCTATTCAGACTTTCTAAAGTACAAAATACAGCACAGTGCACTATATAGTGTACTGTACTGTAATATACAGACACCAGATCCACTGGATCTTTCAGAACCAAGTGGGTCTGGGTCAAAAAAATGTAAAAAAGTGAAAATAAAGTTAAAATGAAAGAAAACACATATCACTGAATAAAAAAAAAAAAAAAAAAAATACACTACACATATTAGGTATCGCCGCGTCCGTAAAAACCTGCTCTATAAAAATATCACATGACTGAACTCGTCAGGTGAACGCCATTAAAAAAAAAAAAAATGGTGTAAATAAGCCAATTTTGGGCAACTTACATCACTAAAAGTGTAATACAAAGCGATCAAAAAAGCGTATGCCTCCCAAAATAGTACCAATCAAACCGCCATCTCATCCCGCAGAAAAATGAGCCCCTACCTAAAACAATTGGCCAAAAAATAAAAAAAATATGCTTCTCAGACTAAAACATGATTTTTTTTGTTTCAAAAATGCTTTTTAGTGGTAAATGTATAAAAAAAAATAAAAGGTAGACATATTGGGTATCTCCACGTCCGTAAGAATCTGCTCTATAAAAATATCACCTGACCTAACCCCTCAAGTAAAAACTGTAAAAAAAATTAAATAAAAACTTTGTCAAAAGCCATTTTTTGTCACCTTACATCACAAAAAGTGTAATAGCAAGCGATCAAAAATTCATATGACCCCAAATAGTGTCAATCTAACCGCCACCTCATCCTGCAAAAACGAGCCCTACATAGGACAATCGCCCAAAAAAAAAAAAAATATGGCTCTCAAACTATGGAGACACTAAAACATGATTTATTTTTGTTTTAAAAATGATATTATTGTGTAAAACTTATATAAATAAAAAGTATACATATTAGGTATTGCCGCGTCCGTCACAACCTGCTCTATAAAAATAACACATGACCTAACCCTCAGCTGAACACATCAAAAAAATAATAATCAATACGGTGTCAAAAGCCATTTTTGTCACCTTACATCACAAAAAGTGTAATAGCAAGCGACCAAAATGTCATATGCACCCCAAGATAGTGCCAATCAAACCGCCATCTCATCCCGCAAAAAATGAGCCCCTACATAAGACAGTCGCCCAAAAAATAAAAAATAAACTATGGCTTTCAGAATGTGGAGACACTAAGGCCCCTTTCACACGGGCGAGTTTTCCGCGCGGGTGCAATGCGTGAGGAGGACGCATTGCACCCGCACTGAATCCTGACCCATTCAGTTCTATGGGGCTGTGCACATGAGCGGTGATTTTCACGCATCACTTTTGCGTTGCGTGAAAATCGCAGCATGTTCTATATTCTGCGATTTTCACGCAACGCAGGCCCCATAGAAGTGAATGGGGATGCGGGAAAATCGCAAGCATCTGCAATCATGTGCGGATGCGTTGCGATTTTCCCGCATGGTTGCTAGGATACGATCGGGATGGGGACCCGATCGTTATTATTTTCCTTTATAACATAGTTATAAGGAAAATAATCGCATTCTAATTACAGAATGCAATGTTCCCGGCTTGAAAGGGTTAAAATAATAAAGAGTTAACTTACCTTCTCCCATTGTACGCCGCAGAGCCCCAGAACGTCGTCTCTCTTGATAGTTTGGCTGCTTGAGGACCTGTGGTGACGTCACAGGGTCACATGGTCCAATCATAGAAGCATTTGAGTGGACCATGTGACCCATGTGATCCTGTGACATCACGGCAGGTCCTTCATCGAACATCTGTTGTTCGATGAAGGACCTGCCGTGATGTCACAGAGATCACATGGGTCACATGGTCCACTCAAATGCTTCTATGATTGGACCATGTGACCCTGTGACGCCACCACAGGCTCTCAGCAGCCAAACTATCAAGAGAACGACGTCTGGGGCTCTGCGCGGTACAATGGGAGAAGGTGTTAACTCTTTATTATTTTTAACCCTTTCAAGCCCGGGAACATTGCATTCTGTGATTAGAATGCGATTATTTTCCTTATAACTATGTTATAAAGGAAAATAATTACACACACAGAATACTCATCCCGAAACCAGACTTCAGTGATGAAGTCTGACTTCGGGTCTGGGTACCAAGCATGCGGATTTTTTCACGCGCGTGCTCAACGCACTACAAACGTTAGCACACGCGCGGAAAAATCGCGGCGATTCCCGCAACGCACCCGCATCTTATCCGGGCATCAAACATGACGCCCGTGTGCAAGAGGCCTAAAAAATAATTTTGTTCAAAAATGCTTTATTATGTAAAACTGAAACAAAACCCCCCAAAAAGTAGTCATATTTGGTATTGTCACGTCCGTAACAACCTGCTCTATAGAAATAGCACACAATCTAACCTGTCACTTCAACAATGTAAATAGCAAAAATAAAAACAGTCCCAAAACAGCAATTTTTTTGCAAATTTTCCATTTTAATTAATTTTCCAGTAACAAAGCAAGGGTTAACAGCCAAACAAAACTCAATATTTATTGCCCTGATTCTCTTGTTTGCACAAACACCCCATATGTGGTCATGAACTGCTGTATGGCCAAACGGCAGGGCACAGAAGGAAGGGAACGCCATATGGTTTTTGGAAGGCAGATTTTGCTGGACTGGCTTTTTGACACTATGTCCCATTTGAAGCCCCCTGATGCACCCTACAGTAGAAACTCCAAAAAGTGACCCCATTTTGGAAACTACGGGATAAGGTGTCAGTTTTGTTGGTATTATTTTAGGGTAACTATGATTTTTAGTTGCTCTATATTACACTTGTTTTGAGACAAGGTAACAAAAATAGAAATTCTGAAATTTCATCTCCATTTGCCAATAACTCTTGTGGAACACCTAAAGGGTTAACAAAGTTTGTAAAACTGGTTTTGAATACCTTGAAGGGTGTAGTTTCTTAGATGGAGTCACTTTTATGGAGTTTCTACTCTAGGGTGCATCGGGGCTTCAAATGGGACATGGTGTCAAAAACAGTCCAGCAAAAATCCACCTTCCAAAACCATATGGCGCCCTTTCCTTCTGCGCCCTGCAGTTTGGCCATACAGCAGTTTACATTTACCACATATTGAGTGTGTTCAGGCAAACTACAGAATCGGGGGAATAAATATTAAGATTTGTTTGGCTGTTAACCCTTGCTTTGTTACTGGAAAAAATGGATTGAAATGGAACATTTTTCAAAATCGAAATTCTGAAATTTTATCTCCATTTGCCATTGACTTTTGTGGAAAACCTAAAGGGTTAATTACGTTAAAATCAGTAAAAACTGTAAAATCAGTTTTGAATACCTTGAGGGGTGTAGTTTCTAGAATGGGGTAATTTTTGGGTGGTTTTCTATTATGTAAGCCTCACAAAGTGACTTCAGACCTGAACTGGTCCCTAAAAAGTGGGTTTTTGAAAACTTCTAGAAAAATTTCAAGATTTTCTTCTAAACTTCTAAGCCTTGTAACGTCCCTAAAAATGAAATAGCATTCCCAAAATGATCGATACATGAAGTAGACATATGGGGAATGTAAATCAATAACTTTTTTGGTGGTATTACTATGTATTATAGAAGTAGAGAAATTGAAACTTGGAAAATTGCTAATTTTTCAAAATTTTGGTAAATTTTGTATTTTTTTATAAATAAAATGAAATTTTTCGACTTTATTTTACTCACTGTTATGAAGTACAATATGTGACTCAGAAACAATCTCAGAATGGCCTGGATAAGAAAAAGCGTTTTAAAGTTATCACCACATAAAGTGACACTAGTCAGATTTGCAAAAATGGCCGAGTCCTTAGGGGTGAAATAGGGCTGAGTCCTTAAGGTTAAAGGGATCGCAATGTTCAAGTCACTTTTAAAGGGATGGCGATGTTTCAAATCACTTTTTAAAGGGGTGGCAATATTCAAGTCACTTTTAAAGGGATCGTAATGTTCAAGTCACTGTTAAACGAATGGCAATGTTCAAGTCACTTTTAAAGGGGCGGCAATATTCAAGTCACTTTTAAAGGGATGGCGCATGTTCTACTCTTTGACTGTTTTGATATTAAATGTTATTTTTGATGGTTCTTATGACTATGATAACTAATAATTGTATTTTAGAACTGTGGGATTACATGTTTTAATTGTTATCTTGCAGGAAATGTTGGAGAAGGGGCACGACCGCAGAAGGTCAAGGGGCTAAAAAGCAGGCCATAGTGCGGAGAATTGCTTTCCAGCTGTGGCAGAAGCATGGTGCACTCATCGGAAGGATGCGATTCTAAAAAGTGGTCAGATCTGAAGCACCACAGGATGGATCTGATCACTAAGATCAGAGATAAATCTTTTCCAGGTACAATACTTACTTGCATAACTGAGCAGATAGATAACAATATGCTGGTGAGAGAAATAAGTATTTTAACCTTTACAATAAATCACTTAGTACAGTGGTGTTGAACTGATGGGAAAGGGTGCTAAAGGTGGCAATATGAGACCTCTTTCTGGGCCACATGTTTTTTGACTTTACACAGTTGACTTTGGCCTCCTGAAGCTTGTCCAAACTCCTCGCACGTCTGGACGAGTGTAGACAACAAGCATCGATCAGGGACAATTAGGCCACATGCCCAAATGAAGTCATAGACTCGAATCACTCTTGTTCCTGGGGAGTGGCCTAACACCCAATAGCAGCAGTGAGTTGAAGCTGAACTTAATCAACGATGCTCAAAGGCAGAGTGCAGGGGGTACCCACGGGTTCCTGGGCCGGCAGGTCAAGGCAGACACTGATGATACTACACTTGATCAAAGCCAAAAGGAGAAGAAAGATAGGTGTAGTTAATTATTATGCCATCCAGACACTACCATAGATTAATTTGTAGTACCTTTAACTGTAATTTGGCATGCTATTTGTTTATCTTGGCATTTTAAAAAATTTTGGTCATAACATTACAGATGCTCCGCTTCTAAAGTGGAGAGCCAAGTCTCTAAAAAGAAGAAGGCGGTGGAGGTGGAGGGAGGAGAAAGACCACTCGACGAGGAGGAGCAGGAAGAGGCAGGGCCATCAGGCTATCGGGCCCATAGCCCACCTGCTGCAGCATGGAGGAGGGTGATGACTCTGAGGAGGCAGAAGAGGAGATGGTCACTACCTGACAAGAAGGTAATGTGATGATGTGATATTTTTATTCATTCAGTGTCCCAGAAAGCTAATGTTACGGTGGTAGTACTGATTTCCATAACGTATCTAACTGACACATACATTTTGGAAGTACGATATAACAAGCATACAATATATAAATTTTTGTAAGAATATATTTTAACAAACTATATTATTTTTTAAATGAAGAAAATATAATAAAACAGGCAACAAATAAAGTACAACACATAACAGTAATATAAAAATAAACACTAAAGAGTAATTGATCAACATCAAAACCATTAACGTAACTACTAAATCAATAACCCAAAACTAAAAGGAACTATTATTAATCCTACCTAAACCAATATCTAACAGATTTCAAGAAAAAGATATCATCTGCTAGGCCACCATTTAGTTACTTTGACCCCTGCACCCAGGAAGAGAAGAGAGGTTCCAAAGCAGAGAATCAGGCATAATATCAACCACTCACAGGAGAAGCCACCATAAAGTTACTTTGACCCTTCACCCAAACAGAGGAGAGAGGCCCACAGCATATTACATCAGGGCATCCATATCAACCACAAGAGAAGGACACTTTTGAGATGTCTTTGACCCTGCACCCAGGAAGAGGAGAGAGGTCCCACAGCAGGAGAATCAGGCATAATATCAACCACCACAGGAGAAGCCACCATAAAGTTGGCTTTGACCATTCACTCCAGACGAGTGAGAGAGGCTCACAGCACATATTCAGGCATCATATCAACCACCGCAAGAGAAGGACACTTTGATGACTTTGACCCTGCACCCAGGAAGAGTAGAGAGGTCCACAGCACAAATTCAGGCATCATATCACACACCACAGGAGAAGGCTCTTTCAGTGACTTAGGCCTTTGGATCCAGACAGAGGAGAAAGGTCAGAGATTAGCTTCATATCCCAGCTGCAGCAGAGACAGACCGCATTTACAGAAACTGATAGGCCTTTTCAGCACCCAGACAGAGGACAGAGTGTATGGCAGAGTGCACTGGCTTCATGTCTTACCCAATAGCTTGACAGGCCACTTTCCACATCTAGTTTAGGCCCCGCGCTCCAGAACAAAGATAGAAGTTATTTCATTCAACTGTCGGGTTACATAAAATTTGCATAATCTAATAGAAGTCATGCCCGTAGTGCAACAAAGACATGTTTTAGGCGGGTTAACCAGGACTACTTCTAGCTTCAAAGGAAGAGGTGGCAGGTCCTGTGGGATCCATGCCTGGTTTCACCTGGTGAACAGCCAGCTTCTGTCCACAATGGCTGAGACAGCTGACCTGCGCTAGTCAGGTAGCGACCCGCATGATGCTGGGAATACTGATCCACCTGATTAAACACCTGGCACGCCAGGCGAGGAAGCCCACATCCAAGGCATAACATGCCGACTTCTGTTGCCACGTGGACAATTTTGGAAACCCCAGAAGTTGCAGTTGGGGCGGACCAAACACATCCACATGCGTGACGTGAGAGGGTGTGAACATACTGTTCAATCACATGTTGCAGTGAAATGCTGCCTCCTACGCAACACGACCAGCCATCAGTGTGGTGAGGCAGTTCAGCTGTGTGCGAGCAGTCAGCTTTGCCACCACTGTTTTTCTGCCATGCCCTTTAACCCCTGCCCTCAGAAGGCGGGCCGTGGCACTGCTGCGAGAGGCGACCTCTAGCTCCTCCTCACCGCCAGTGCAGGCCTTCCACCCGACCTGTGACAGTTGAGAATGCTCTCAGGGAGGCAGCATTACCAGCGTCGGCGCCAGATCACAAGATCTTCCTATCACGCTCCAGCAGGAAGTAAATTGGGCACATTGTCTTTGCACCGGGGATCCAGGGTGGCCACCCAGTAGTCAGCTACACGTTAAAATCTGGGCAGCTCTGCTGTCGTTCTTGCTGACAGCTACAGCATAGCATGTAATTGCTCATGTGCCAGGCTCCCAGAGGTAAGTGGACAGATGGCTGTCCTCTGTGGAAGGCGTATCGCCAGTCCACCCGATCACGTATCCCCCCCAGCCACGCACTAGTTGATGGGCCTGGGCTGTGGGCTGCCACACCTGCTGTGAACTCTGCTTCACGTCCTCGGCCCTCTCCTCCACCTCACAACTCGTCCATTAGATTTGCACGGCTGGCGACCTGTTGAACCTGCCCTCTGCTGCATTCGAAAACTCCCTCTCAGCTCCTCTAACAGACTGGCCTTTTAGAGTCGTAGGAACGGCCTCTCCTCTCCTCCACTCGAATTTTCACCTCCTCTTCCATCCTTGCCCTAAGCGTTTTCTCTCTCTAGGAGACATAGAATTGGCATTGTATAATGCTTGATAACAGGCCGTCGTATGCCAGCCATCTTGGTGGAGTACTCAAAGCAGTGCAGCAGGGCGCAGGTCTCTGCATGGAGTTGTCCCAATCATTGGTGGTGAGCGTGATGCCATTCCGCATGCACGCGCTGACGAGCGTGCTCGCAGCTCAAACTCCACTATGGCCATAGCATGCTTTAGTCTCGCACAGCCTCTGCCAGCAGGTGCAAGGTGGAGTTCCACCGGGCGGGGCCACGTACGCTGCGAGGCGAGAGCCGTGAAGTTCCTGCTGTAGCGCATGAACAGTGCTGAGCAGCGCAGGGATGTGGCACGCTGAAGCGCGACTAGACGGCCGCACTATCTGCAGCAGCTCAGACATGTTGGGGTAGTGGTGCAGACGAGACCTCTGCACCACCAAATTCAGCACTAGCGCCCAGGCAAGTGGATGTGCGCCAAACCGGCAGTCCCAGAGGCTGCCACGAGATTTCGCCCCGTATCGTGCATGCCACCACCGGAGCCTGGCTTGAGGCCCACCGCGGCAACCACTCATCGTCTGTCTGTTCAATGCCACTTCACACTCGCTTAGCGATTGTGAGGCCTGTCCCCAAACCTAGGAGTTTCCAGAATGGCCATGCTTGATGCATTACTCCGGGCCTGTGCTGAAGTTGGTGGTGAAGGTAACAGCAGCTGGCATGGAAGGAACTGAGCATTAGAAAAACTGGTGGAGAGGCAGCCAGTTGGAGGAGAGAGGCCACAGGAGGCAGAGAATGATGCTTCCCCTGTGCGTCCTGGATGGCGGAAGGACGTGCGCCATGGGAACTCTTCGCCTGGGCCCAGCCGCCACTGGCTACCTTCACCCAGTGCAGATTATTGTGAGATATTAGCGGCCCTGGCCGTGCTTCACTAGGTCCACGTATCTTCCAGAAGTGAGTGGCTGGCTGAACCACATACTGGGGACGGCCGTGTGGCCATCAGCTGTTTGAAGCTGTTCAGTGCTCACCAGCCGGGGCCCGACTAGCACTTCAGTAGGCCAGTAGTTTAGAAATGCTGGCATTCAGGCCATAGGGGGCTCAGAGGGTGACACTATGGTGGGAATTCGGCGCTCCTCTCGGTTAGAGTCTGCAGAGCTGAACGCTCAGCCGTGTCAAATAAGTGGCCAGACGACGTGACGGTGGCGGTAGGTGGTGTCGGTGGCATCATCCTCTGTTTGCTGCCCGGCAGGTGGGCAGCATTCCTCTCGAGGCGGAAGCCGAGGCTAGCTGTGATAGAAGGCAGCAGGGAGCCTGAGCATGTTCCTTTGTTTTTTGAGGTGTGCACCCACTGCCAGTTCAGGTACTTTTGCATGTAGATGCCCTGATTCATGCAGGTGGTGCTCAGGTTAAGAAGCATTAATGCTACTCATCAGGGTCTGATGGTGGCACAGTGTGCAAACCACTCGTCATTGTCCTCAGCATATTGTTTGAAGAAGTGCCATGAGAACTCCTGATGCCCCAGATGCCTTTGGGCCGCTGTGGTCCCTGTGAAAAACGACAGGCCAACTATGCAGGCAACTCCTCGGGATGCGTGGGTGTTCCTGCTTGCCCCTGCTCCTCTTTGGCTTCACGCCTGCCAAGTCACCACTGCCTCTTTACCTGAGACCTTCTTTGAAGTCAGCGCGGCACGACCTGCAGTCCATGTGGGTCTAAGACCTCATCGATCCCTCTGTCACTGCCTTCCTCCACCCAGTCTTCCTCCCTGAGCCTCCTCCGGTTCGGTCTGCACATATGCAGTTGGACGCGGCATGCTGGGCTTACCAATGTTTGCTGGCCAACATCAGAGAATGTGGGCTGACTGCTGTGTGGGAATTGTGCTCCATGTCAGCCGTCATCCGATCACTAAGCGGTCAGCCAGTTCATGTGAGGTGCGTCTTCCACCGCTAGGGAAGGGCTAGGTGGAGCTTCAGGGACACCCACTGCCAGCAGAGTCTTCAAAGCAGAAGAAGAGACTGCTGCATAACATGAAGGCCTGGACAGTTTCCCTGATATGCATGTGGGGTGATAGCAGACAGACAGATGGGCTTGGTTTTCTGAAGGAGGCTGTACCTCTGGTCTAACACCAGAATTACTGTCTTGCTTACAGGAGAATTTTTGAATTATAACTCTGGCTAAAAAAAAAATTAATTTCTACTGACAATAAGCGTGGATTCCTGCTGTAGTGACCACTGGCTCGCCTTCTTGAGACAGCATCATGTCAGTGGATTTGCTATCCAAGTGGGTTACTTTCAGTTTCCCACCACTGATATATTAAATCATATTGGCAGTTAGTAGGGTGACACAGCTACAGCCAAACCTCTCTGATGTAGTATATACATCTATGAACAATTGACTGTTGCATAGAGATTAATGGGCGCTGTGGCAGCTTTATGCTGGCGCGCTACAAGCTCCCAATAATGGCCGTCGCCGGTCAAGCCCAGTTACATGTGCCGGTAAAACTCCAGTCTGGCCAGATCGTAAAAAAATAAACTTTCAGTGAACAGCACAGCTGAGTTGTTTTTGATCTTTCACTGGTGTTTTTGAAGGGCATAAAGGGGTCCAACACCGTGTCAGTATAGTGTTCTGATATTATGGTGGGTGTATGCATTGCATGCACTAAAGTTACTCTGTAGATTGAGCATGCAGGAATGTCGATTCTAGCACCGGCTCGGGAAAAAAGTTTGAAATATTTTTGAATCAGTACAACTATATAAAAGGCCTAGATCCTGCAAAACACATGTGTGAAAGATTCAACGCCTAAGGAATAGCATATATTTAATGTATCCTTCCGCATAAACATAGAAAATAATATACCTCCAAAATTGTAGGTGAGGGCCTGCATATGAGCTGACCCTCCCTGAAAAGGGACATGAGGATATCTTATGCACTAATCCCAAACTCTTCAGCCTCACAGTCAGAAAGAAGATGATGGGGAATGGTACAAATAGGGCTCTACTTGGTGGATGATGGGGATGAGTTTGTCGCAGATTCGTCAATAAGTGAGATCTTGTTGAGATCAACACAAGTCAGGAGTGATGACTAGTGTCCTGGGGCTTTTTTGAGGAAAGTAGGGCCTGAAAGAGTATTTTTCATTAGCAAACTGTGCCACACAATAAGAACTCAAAACATTTAATAAATAACAATGCTTCCATGACATCTTTTGCATCCTATTGAGTAAACTCATTCGAACCATAACACATATAAACCTCAAACACGGAACATAATGGGTAAGACAGTACACTGGAGGCTACAAATGAGTGGGGTGGGACACCTAGCCACCTACATCCTGTGATCCTGTATACTGCACTACCCTATCACAATTAGGCCGAGACAGGTTCACAATCAGTGTCCGTGAGTGCACCTGCTTTACTCTTTGCCCCAGCGTTGGCTGCAGCGCCCACCTGACCCTGGGCCTGATGGACTGAACCTGCCCTGCAGCTGGGCCTTTCAGGCGACCCATCAGCTAGCACCACCTAATCTTCCGTGTTCAAGCACAGCGCATGATGTCCCCAGTGTCTACAGGCACGTGAAGCACCACTACCCCGCCACCTCACCACACCGAATGCCACCTTTCAAAATTCGGGGCCATGCAAATCTGCTGTCCATTTAGGCCATTGTTGACCCAGAGGCTTTCCTCCGTCTCATCATGGAGGCCGTCCTTCATTTGCTCAGTCCCCCAGCCTGCCACTATTTTTCGGTGTTTGCCAGCCTTCGCACACTAGCATAGTGTGTCCCAGTGAACATCACCCGGGGTGCCCTGAACAACCAAAAATATTGGGAAGGCCCACATGCGCAATGGACACTGCAGACATAGTGCTTTTGGCCAGGATCTGCCATTTCCATGGCAGCAGCGGTAGCACAGGCCGAGTGATGCGAGGTCGCACCCTGGGATGGCTACGGCAGCAGCCAACCTAAGGATTGTGGCCTTTGCGGGCACTACTTCATCACGTGATTTCTGCCACCACCTTCATTAGTGGCTGCATACCAGCTCTTCTTCTCCTCTCTCCTCCACTGCAAACTCTAGAATTCCTTCATGGGAGGCGGCAAATAGGCTCCCGCTGAATCTAACTGTGCTTGGGTGAGCAAACACCGCACGCATGAGCTTTGGCGAGGAATAAGGGACCAGGGTTGGTGGCTCCTGGTAATGGCTACCAAGTGTATGGCAGCTCTGCGCAGCTCAACAGGCTAACTGCATGGATCTCTTCGTGATTTTGCAAAAATGTTTTTTTCACAGGGGAGCGCGATTTGGGACCGCCTGATCTATTCTGGACCATAAGGGGTTGCATGCCAGGATTTGCGGGTCACTCTGATCGTGCATCTGCGCCTATATATACGTCCGGCCCCAAAATACTGACTCAAGAAAAAAAAGTAGCACAGATTTTTGTAGGTGTCATTGTGGAGTTGAAACTTCAACGCAGCCATTAGCTTATGTGTCGGCGTTTTGCAAAATCATCAATCGCCCGGCTGAACCGCATATAGCGTTGCACCACGTTTGCAGCAATCCGCTTGCTAAAGACTGCAAAAAAAATGTTTTGAATTTTTAGAATGCTGAAGGTAGAATTTCAAAGAGTTCCTCAAAGACGATGCGCTTTTGACACCCGAGACTTGATCTCTAGACACCCGACAGTTAGCCTAAAGGGGGCCCCACGTCACATGCAAATTGTAGCCGCGGCAAAGCTACAGCCAATCAAGCTTCTTGGCGTTATGTGAGCCCAATAACTCAAAAACTGAGCTACTTTAGACATGTGAAATGTCACACAGAGCCAGAAGGCACAAGCATAGACTTCACTTCAGCACACTATGGACATGGATTCACATGACTAAAGGGGACCGCGCAGGAGCATGCCATACGGCAACTGTATTTTTAACTGCGTGTGATTTATGCACGTATGTTCGCATCTTGCAAAAAAACTTTTCAAACACAGACATGTAATTTCTTTTCCCGCACATTTAGGACACGCTAGAAGTACATTTGTTGCCAAGTTTTGTCCTACTTTCGTCTATAGTTTCTACGCAGCGCCCAATTTTGCTTTTACGTTTTTAACCATTGTTATGGGGTCTATATGCAGATTACGTTTCAGAAATGCTTCGTAAGGCAAACACTTGAAGATCAATTACAAAGGTTGACTATCATATTGTACAGTGCTTGCATGAGAAATCTCAGACTTCATCTCATGAAGATGTCCTCAGACATATACATACAGATACATGTACCTTTTTAAAAATGTGCAGGTTTCTGCTAGTTTGAGACTTAGTGTGCACACAATCTAAGCAATTTCTCACTAATTTTCCATACTAAAGAAGGCCCCAATACAACGCATCATGTCTCCCAGCCAAAGTTCCAGAAAATCTAAATCTTGCAGGCAGTCAGCTGAGGAAGTTCAGGACCCTTTTTTATGCTGTTGTGTAAAAGGGTTTCACTAGGCTGCACTTAAATTGTGAGAAATTTAGGTCAGAACCGAAGCAATTTTTCTATTGACGATAATAGCGAAATCATAAAACTAGGCACCTGCTTAGCACTCATGTCTCCCCAGCCAAAGGTCCAGAGAGTCTACAGCTTGCAGGTATTAGAGAGAAAAGGTGGGATCTTTATGCTTTGTTAGAGGGTGTTGCTCGTTGTATGGGTTTGAGAAATCAGAACCGGAGCAACTTCCCACTGACAATAATTGGAAATTATCAAAACTACAACCCACTTAAGCGCCTCTCTCTCCAAGGCCAAAAGGTCCAAAAATCTCACGGCTGGCAGGTGATTAGAGAGCGTCATAGACACAGTCATGCTGTGTAAAGGGCTTACTGGGCTGCCTTTAAGTTGTAATAAATTTGGATCAGAAGCCAGGTCAGTTTTTCTCATTGACTAATAATAGGAAAATCATGTAAACATAGGCACATTGCTTCCACAGCATTCTGTCTCCCAGCCAAATGTTCAAGACAATCTGAGATCTGGCAGGTAGTTCAGAGAAAGGTCAGGCCTTACACTATGTTAAGGGTTTTGCTGGAGTTTCCTTGGGGTTCTGAGAAATTTGGATGAAAACCGAGCAATTTTCTTCCCATTGACAATAATAGGGAAATCATAAAATCCAGGCACTGCTTTAAGTACTTTTATCTCCCCAGCCAAAGGTCCAGAAAATCTAGAACTTTGCCGGGTATTAGAGAGGCAAGGTAGGACATTTATGCTTCGTTAAGGGTGTTGCTGCTGCCTTTGGGTTTTGAGAAATTTGGATCCAAGAACTGGAGCAATTTTCCTGTTGACAATAATAGGAAAACCATAAAAACAAGGCACCACTTAAGCACTCATATCTCGCGCTGGCCAAAGGTCCATGCTAAAATCTGAAAACTTGCAGGTAGTAAGAGCAAGGTGGGACCTTTATGCTATGTTAAGGGTTTTGCTGGATTGTACTTTAAATTGTGAGAAATTTAGATCAGAACCAAAGCAATTTTCTTCAATGAGAATAATAGGAAACCATAAAACTATGCCCCACTTAAGAGAACCTGTCACCAGGGAAATTCACTGATAAAGCAGGCATGCTGCCTTGTAGGGCTCACTCTGCTGAATATAATGATACCTTTCACTTGGTGATCTGTTGCTTTATTGTGGAGAAAAAGTACTTTTAATCCATATGCTAATGAGCTGATTGGAGTCCAGCAGTTGATATGAGTCCAGCGTTTTTTCTATTCAGAGCTGTAGCCCCTCCCTATTCACGTCTTCAGCTGTAAAAGGGGCGTGGTTTATTTATTTATTGATCTATAGAAGTGAATAGGGAGGGGCTACAGCTCTGAATAGGAAAACACGCTGGACTCGTATCAACTGCTGGACTCAATCAGCTCATTAGCATATGGATTAAAAGTACTTTTTCTCCACAATAAAGCAACAGATCACCAAGTGAAAGGTATCATTATATTCAGCAGAGTGAGCCCTACAAGGCAGTGTGCCTGGTTTATCAGTGAATTTCCTGGTGACAGGTTCTCTTTAAGCACTCATATCTCCAGAGCCAGAGGTCCAGGAAATCTACAACTTGCAAGTATTAGAGAGAATGGTAGGACCTTTATGCTGAGTTAAATGTTTTGCTGAGTTGCCTTTTGGTTGTGAGAAATTTGGATCAGAACTGTAGCAAGGAGTACATAGCAGACCGTGTGTCAGCTCCTAAGTGATCCCTCTTGTGCCCCCTGTGCCCCTCTGTTGCCATACAACTGGCTGGGTTGTCCAAGCTGGACACGTGGGCACAAGCTTGCACTCTATGCCATTGAGGGCTGGGCTTGTACACTGTATTCACTAAAACCTCACATTGAAATTACTATAAAATACAAACATAACATACAACAGACTTCAGTGATGAAGTCTGACTTCGGGTCTGGGTACCAAGCATGCGGATTTTTTCACGCGCGTGCTCAACGCACTACAAACGTTAGCACACGCGCGGAAAATCGCGGCGATTCCCGCAACGCACCCGCATCTTATCCGGGCATCAAACATGACGCCCGTGTGCAAGAGGCCTAAAAAATAATTTTGTTCAAAAATGCTTTATTATGTAAAACTGAAACAAAACCCCCCAAAAAGTAGTCATATTTGGTATTGTCACGTCCGTAACAACCTGCTCTATAGAAATAGCACACAATCTAACCTGTCACTTCAACAATGTAAATAGCAAAAAATAAAAACAGTCCCAAAAAGCAATTTTTTTGCAAATTTTCCATTTTAATTAATTTTTCCAGTAACAAAGCAAGGGTTAACAGCCAAATAAAACTCAATATTTATTGCCCTGATTCTCTTGTTTGCACAGACACCCCATATGTGGTCGTAAACTGCTGTATGGCCAAACGGCAGGGCACAGAAGGAAGGGAACGCCATATGGTTTTTGGAAGGCAGATTTTGCTGGACTGGCTTTTTGACACTATGTCCCATTTGAAGCCCCCCTGATGCACCCCTACAGTAGAAACTCCAAAAAAGTGACCCCATTTTGGAAACTACGGGATAAGTTGTCAGTTTTGTTGGTATTATTTTAGGGTAACTATGATTTTTAGTTGCTCTATATTACACTTGTTTTGAGACAAGGTAACAAAAAATAGAAATTCTGAAATTTCATCTCCATTTGCCAATAACTCTTGTGGAACACCTAAAGGGTTAACAAAGTTTGTAAAACTGGTTTTGAATACCTTGAAGGGTGTAGTTTCTTAGATGGAGTCACTTTTATGGAGTTTCTACTCTAGGGGTGCATCGGGGGCTTCAAATGGGACATGGTGTCAAAAAACAGTCCAGCAAAATCCACCTTCCAAAAACCATATGGCGCTCCTTTCCTTCTGCGCCCTGCAGTTTGGCCATACAGCAGTTTACGACCACATATTGGGTGTTCGTGCAAACTACAGAATCGGGGGAATAAATATTAAGATTTGTTTGGCTGTTAACCCTTGCTTTGTTACTGGAAAAAATGGATTGAAATGGAACATTTTTCAAAAAATCGAAATTCTGAAATTTTATCTCCATTTGCCATTGACTTTTGTGGAAAACCTAAAGGGTTAATTACGTTTAAAATCAGTAAAAACTGTAAAATCAGTTTTGAATACCTTGAGGGGTGTAGTTTCTAGAATGGGGTAATTTTTGGGTGGTTTCTATTATGTAAGCCTCACAAAGTGACTTCAGACCTGAACTGGTCCCTAAAAAGTGGGTTTTTGAAAATTTCAGAAAAATTTCAAGATTTTCTTCTAAACTTCTAAGCCTTGTAACGTCCCCAAAAAATGAAATAGCATTCCCAAAATGATCGATACATGAAGTAGACATATGGGGAATGTAAATCAATAACTTTTTTTGGTGGTATTACTATGTATTATAGAAGTAGAGAAATTGAAACTTGGAAAATTGCTAATTTTTCAAAATTTTTGGTAAATTTTGTATTTTTTTATAAATAAAAATGAAATTTTTCGACTTTATTTTACCACTGTTATGAAGTACAATATGTGACGAAAAAACAATCTCAGAATGGCCTGGATAAGAAAAAGCGTTTTAAAGTTATCACCACATAAAGTGACACTGGTCAGATTTGCAAAAAATGGCCGAGTCCTTAGGGTGAAATAGGGCTGAGTCCTTAAGGGGTTAAAGGGATCGCAATGTTCAAGTCACTTTTAAAGGGATGGCGATGTTCAAATCACTTTTAAAGGGGTGGCAATATTCAAGTCACTTTTAAAGGGATCGCAATGTTCAAGTCACTGTTAAACGAATGGCAATGTTCAAGTCACTTTTAAAGGGGCGGCAATATTCAAGTCACTTTTAAAGGGATGGCGATGTTCTACTCTTTGACTGTTTTGATATTAAATGTTATTTTTGATGGTTCTTATGACTATGATAACTAATAATTGTATTTTAGAACTGTGGGATTACATGTTTTAATTGTTATCTTGCAGGAAATGTTGGAGAAGGGGTACGACCGCAGAAGGTCAAGGGGCGAAAAGCAGGCCATAGTGCGGAGAATTGCTTTCCAGCTGTGGCAGAAGCATGGGTGCACTCATCGGAAGGATGCGATTCTAAAAAAGTGGTCAGATCTGAAGCGCCACAGGATGGATCTGATCACTAAGATCAGAGATAAATCTTTTCCAGGTACAATACTTATTTGCATAACTGAGCAGATAGATAACAATATGCTGGTGAGAGAAATAAGTATTTTAACCCTTTACAATAAATCACTTAGTACAGTGGTGTTGAACTGATGGGAAAGGGTGCTAAAGGTGGCAATATGAGACCTCTTTCTGGGCCACACATGTTTTTTGACTTTACACAGTTGACTTTGGCCCCTGAAGCTTGTCCAAACTCCTCGCACGTCTGGACGAGTGTAGACAACAAGCATCGATCAGGACAATTAGGCCACATGCCCAAATGAAGTCATAGACTCGAATCACTCTTGTTCCCTGGGGAGTGGCCCAACACCCAATAGCAGCAGTGAGTTGAAGCTGAACTTAATCAACGATGCTCAAAGGCAGAGTGCAGGGGGTACCCACAGGTTCCTGGGCCGGCAGGTCAAGGCAGACACTGATGATACTACACTTGATCAAAGCCAAAAGGAGAAGAAAGATAGGTGTAGTTAATTATTATGCCATCCAGACACTACCATAGATTAATTTGTGTACCTTTAACTGTAATTTGGCGTTACTTGTTTATCTTGGCATTTTTAAAAAATTTGGTCATCATCATTACAGATGCTCCGCTTCCCAAAGTGAGAGCCAAGCTCTCTAAAAAGAAGAAGGCGGTGGAGGTGGAGGAGGAGAAAGACCACTCGGACGAGGAGGAGCAGGAAGAGGCAGGGCCATCAGGCTATCGGGCCCATAGCCCACCTGCTGCAATGGAGGAGGGTGATGACTCTGAGGAGGCAGAAGAGGAGATGGTCACTACCCCCCGACAAGAAGGTAAATGGATGATGTGGATATTTTTATTCATTCAGTGTCCCAGAAAGCTAATGTTACGGGTGGTAGTACTGATTTCCATAACGTATCTAACTGACACATACATTTTTGGAAGTACGATATAACAAGCATACAATATATAAATTTTTGTAAGAATATATTTTAACAAACTATATTATTTTTTTAAATGAAGAAAATATAATAAAACAGGCAACAAATAAAGTACAACACATAACAGTAATATAAAAAATAAACACTAAAAAGTAATTGATCAACATCAAAACCATTAACGTAACTACTAAATCAATAACCCAAAACTAAAAGGAACTATTATTAATCCTACCTAAACCAATATATAACAGATTTCAAGAAAAAAATATCATCTGCTAGGCCACCATTTAGTTACTTTGACCCCTGCACCCAGGAAGAGAAGAGAGGTTCCAAAGCAGAGAATCAGGCATAATATCAACCACCACAGGAGAAGCCACCATAAAGTTACTTTGACCCCTTCACCCAAACAGAGGAGAGAGGCCCCACAGCACATATTCAGGCATCATATCAACCACCGCAAGAGAAGGACACTTTTAGATACTTTGACCCCTGCACCCAGGAAGAGGAGAGAGGTCCCACAGCAGAGAATCAGGCATAATATCAACCACCACAGGAGAAGCCACCATAAAGTTACTTTGACCATTCACCCAGACAGAGGAGAGAGGCCCCACAGCACATATTCAGGCATCATATCAACCACCGCAAGAGAAGGACACTTTTAGATACTTTGACCCCTGCACCCAGGAAGAGTAGAGAGGTCCCACAGCACAAATTCAGGCATCATATCACACACCACAGGAGAAGGCCTCTTTCAGTGACTTAGGCCTTTGGACCCAGACAGAGGAGAAAGGTCAGAGATTAGCTTCATATCCCCCAGCACAGCAGAAGACCGCTTTATTTGACTTAGGCCTCAGCACCCAGACAGAGGACAGAGGTAGCATGGCAGAGGTTATGGCTTCATGTCACCCAATAGTTTAACAGGCCACTTTCATCTAGTTAGGCCCCGGCGCCCAGACAGAGGAGAGTTTCATTCAACTGTGGGTTACATAAAATTTGTATTAAATAAAGAAGTCGCCCGTAGTACAACAAGACATGTTTTAGGCAGTTATTAAGGACTACTCTGCACAAGGGAGGGACAGGTCCTGTGGGATCCATGCCTGGTTCATCTGTATGAACGTCAGCTTGTCCACATTGGCTGTGGACAGGCGACTGCGCTTGTCAGTAATGACGCCCCCCGCAGTGCTGAATACGCGTTCTGATTAAACACCTGGCCGCCAGGCAGGAAACCACATCCAAGGCATAACATGCTAACTCTGGCCACGTGGACAATTTTGAAACCCAGAAGTTGAATGGGGCCGAACCGTCCGTCAGTACGTGGAGGGGTGTGCAGACATACTGTTCAACCATGTTAGTGAAATTCTGCCTCCTGCTAACACGTTCCGTATCAGGTGGTGGGGCAGTTAGCTGTGGCGTGGAGACAAAACTTGTCCACATTTCTGCCATGCTAACCCTGCCCTCAGAGGAGCTGGCCGTAACACTGCTGCGTAGGCGACCTCTAGCTCCTCCTCTGCCTTGGCCTTGGCCTTCCACCTGTTCCCCTGTGACAGTTGGGAATGCTCTCAGGAGCGCGTCTACCAGCGTGCGCTTGTACTCGCGCATCTTCCTATCACGCTCCAGTGCAGGAAGTAAAGTGGGCACATTGTCTTTGTACCGGGGATCCAGCAGGGTGGCCACCCAGTAGTCAGCACACGTTAAAATGTGGGCAACTCTGCTGTCGTTGCGCAGGCACTGCAGCATGTAATTGCTCATGTGTGCCAGGCTCCCCAGAGGTAAGGACAAGCTGTCCTCTGTGGGAGGCGTATCGTCATCGTCCACCGTATCCCCCCAGCCACGCACTAGTGATGGGCCTGAGCTGTGTGGGCTGCCACCCTGCTGTGAACCTGCTTCATCCTCGTCCTCCTCCACCTCCTCGTCTTCCATTAGAGTGCCTGGCTGGCGACTTGTGAACCTGCCCTCTGCTGCTTCAAAAAACCTCCCTCTGAGCTACTTCTAACAGACTGGCCTTAAAGTCTTAGAAACGAGCCCTCCTCCTCCACCTGGGCCACCTCCTCTTCCATCATTGCCCTAAGCGTTTTCTCTAGGAGACATAGAATTGGTATTGTAATGCTGATAACAGTGTCATCGCCACTGGCCATGTTGGTGGAGTACTCAAAGCAGTGCAGCAGGGCACACAGGTCTCGCATGGAGGCCCAATCATTGGTGGTGAAGTGGTGCCATTCCGCAGTACGACTGACGCGAGCGTGCTGCAGCTGAAACTCCACTATGGCCTGCTGCTGCTCGCACAGTCTCTCCAGCATGTGCAAGGTGGAGTTCCACCGGGTGGGCACGTCGCATATGAGGCGGTGAGCAGCCGAAGTTCCGCTGTAGCGCAGACAGGCGAGCAGCGGCAGGATGTGAACGCCGGAAGCGCGCACAGACGGCCCGCACTTTATGCAGCAGCTCTGACATGTTGGGGTAGTGGTGAATGAACCTCTGCACCACCAAATTCAGCACATGCGCCAGGCAAGGGATGTGCGTCAAACCGGCTAGTCCCAGAGCTGCCACGAGATTTCGCCCATTATCGCATACCACCAGGCCTGGCTTGAGGCCCACCGGCAGCAACCACTCATCCGTCTGTTGTTCAATACCCCGCCACAACTCCTGCGCGGTGTGGGGCCTGTCCCCCAAACATAAGAGTTTCAGAATGGCCTGCTGACGTTTACTCCGGGCTGTGCTGAAGTTGGTGGTGAAGGTGTGTGGCTGACAGGAGGAACTGGTGAAAGCAGTGGAGGAGGAAGCCGAGTTGGAGGAGGAGGCTACAGGAGGCAGAGAATGATGCCCTGCGATCCTAGATGGCGGAAGGACGTGCGCCAAGGAACTCTTCGCCTGGGGCCCAGCCGCCACTACATTCACCCAGTGTGCAGTTAGTGAGATATAGCGTCCTTGGCCGTGCTTACTGGTCCACGTATCTTGGAGAAGTAGTGGCGGCTGGGAACCACATACTGGGGGACAGCCATGGCCATCAGCTGTTTGAAGCTGTCTGTGTCCACCAGCCGGAATGACAGCATTTCAAAGGCCAGTAGTTTAGAAATGCTGGCATTCAGGCCAAGGGCTCGAGGGTGACTAGGTGGGAATTTGCGCTTCCTCTCAAAGGTTTGAGAGATGGAGAGCTGAACGCTGCTGTGTGAAATAGTGGAGACGCTAGGTGACGGTGGCGGTGGTGGTGTCGGTGGCACATCCTCTGTTTGCTGCTCGGCAGGTGGCAACATTCCTCTCGAGGCGGAAGCCGAGGCAGCAGCGGTAGAGGTAGCAGGGGGAGCCTGAGCATGTTCCTTGTTTTTGAGGTGTGCACTCCACTGCAGTTCATACTTTGCATGTAGATGCCTGATCATGCAGGTGGTGCTCAGGTTAAGAACGTTAATGCCTCGCCTCAGGGTCTGATGGCACAGTGTGCAAACCACTCTGGTCTTGTCCTCAGCACATTGTTTGAAGAAGTGCCATGCCAGAGAACTCCTTGAAGATGCCTTTGGGGTGCTGGGTCCCTGTTGGCGCTGGCCAATAGCAGGCGAACTCTCGGGATGGCGGGTGTTCTGCTTTTGCCCCCTGCTCCCTCTTTGGCTTCGCTGTTGTCTCGTCTCACCACTGCCTCTTCCTCTGAACTATTTAAGTCAGCGGCACGACCTTCAGTCCATGTGGGGTCTAAGACCTCATCGTCCTCTGCATCGTCTTCCACCCAGTCTTCCTCCCTGACCTCCTCCGGTTCAGTCTGCACAATGCAATTAGACGCGGCAGTGGGCACCTGTGTTTCGTCATCATCAGAGAATGGGTGACTCTGCTGTGGTGGTATTCCCATGTCGTCATCATCTGGATACATAAGTGGTTGTGCGTCAGTGCATGGTATGTCTTCCACCGCTAGGGAAGGGCTAGGTGGACGCCCCTGGGAACCCCTGCCAGCAGAGTCTTCAAACAGAAGAAGAGACTGCTGCATAACTTGAGGCTCGGACAGTTTCCCTGATATGCATGGGGGTGATGTGACAGACTGATGGGCTTGGTTTTCTGAAGGAGTGCTTCTTCTGGTCTAACACCAGAATTATGTTTGTTACAGGGAAAGATTTTTTTAAATTATATTTCTGGCAAAAAAAAAAAATTAATTTCTGGCTGACAGTATTGGACCTGGCTGTAGTGACACTGGCTAGCCTAGCTGGAACAGCACATTCATGGGATTTGCTATCCAAGTGGGTTACTTTCAGTTTCACCACTGATATATTAAATATATTGGCAGTTAGTAGGGGTGACACAAGCACAGCCAAACCCCTGATGTAGTATATCTATGAAAAAATTGACTATTACATGAGATTAATGGACGCTGTGGCAGCTTTTGCTGGCGCACCACAAGCCCCAAAATGGCCGCCGCCGGTCAGCCCAGTTACATGTGCCGGTAAAAATCGATCTGGCCAGTGTAAAAAAAATAAACTTTCAGTGAACAGCTCAGCTGAGTTGTTTTGATTCACTGGTGTTTTGAAGGCAAAAGGGGGTCCAACACCGTATTAGTATAGTGTTCCTAATAATTATTTAGGTGAGTGTATATTTTGCATGCACTAAAGTTACTCTGTAGATTGAGCGCAGGGAATGTCGTTCAGCACCGGCTAGGAAAAAAGTTTGAAATATTTACCCCAGTACAACTATATAAAAACCTAAATCCTGCAAAAAACACATGTGTGAAAGATTCAACACCGAAGGAAAGCAAATTATGTTTCCTTCCAAGTATAAAACATAGAAAATAATATACCTCCAAAAAATTGTAGGTGAGGGCCTGCATATGAGCTGACCCTCCCTGAAAAGGGACATGAGGATATCTTATGCACTAATCCCCAAACTCTTCAGCCTCCAAAGTCAGAAGAAGATGATGGGGGGAATGGTAATTAGGGTTTCACTTGGTGGATGATGGGGATGAGACACAGTTGTCAATAAGTAGGGTCTTGTTAGATCAACACAAGTCAGAAGGATGACTAGCAGTCTGGGGCTTTTTTGAGGAAAGTAAGGACGAAAAATTATTTTTAATTAGCAAACTGTGCCATACCAAAATAAGAACTCAAAACATTTAATAAATAACAATAACCATAACATATTTTACATCCTATTGATAAACTAATTCAAACCATAACAATAAAACCTCAAACACGGGAACATAATGGGGGAAGACAGTACACTGGAGGCTAAATGAGTAGGGGTGGGAACACCAGCACCTCAACACCACCAGCATGATCCACCACATGGCATCACAGCACCCTAATAAGTGGGCCGAACCCCGGGGTCCACAATCAGTGTCTGTGAGTCACACCACTGCCTTCTCTTCCTCCCCTGTGTTACGTGCTGGCCAATCCTCTGTCCTAGACACAGGCCTGGATGACTCCTGCCCTGCAGCTGGGCCTTCAGAAGCACCATCAGCTAGCACACCCACTTCTGTGTTCAAGCACAGCGTACAGATGTCCCCAGGCCTTTGAACGTAAGCACCATTACCCCGCCACCCACCCACTAAATGCGCACCTTTCAAAATTCGGAGCCATGGAAATGTTGCCATTTAGGCCTGTTGACACTGAGGCTTTCCTCCGTCTCATGGCGGAGGCCGTCCTTCATTACTCAGTCCCCAGCCGCCACAATTTTTCTCGGTGTGCCAACCCCGCATTGCACCAGCAAGTGTGTCCCGTAACATCACCCGTGCCCTGAACAACAAAATTATTGGGAAGGCCCACTTAACAATGGACACACAGACAAGTGCTTTTGGCCAGGGATGCTACATTTCCATGGCAGCACGGTAGCACTGGTGGAGGCCAGTAGCGAGTCGTACCCTGGGATGGCACAGGTGCAACCAACTCCAAGGATTGTGGCCTTGCGGGCACTACTTCCATCAGGATTTCTGCCACCACCTTCATTAGTGGCTGCAACCCCCCCTTCTTCTCCTCCTCCTCCACTGCAAACTCTGAATTCTCATGGGGAAGCGGCAACAGGCCTTGCTGAAATTCATTTGCTTGGGTGACAAACAGCACACCGCCGCAGAGCTTTGGCAGGGAATAAGGGACCAGGTTGATTGGGTTCTGATAATGGCCATAAATTGTTGGCAGCTTTGTAGCTCAACAGGCTAACTTTGCGGATTATCTTGTGATTTTGCAAAAATGTTTTTTTTTTCACAGGGGAGCGCATTTTGGGACCCCCTGATCATTCTGGACCATAAAAGTTTGTATGGGATTTCGGGGTCACCTGAAGTCGTTAATCTGCGCCATATATGGCGCGAACCCCAAAATACTAACTCAGAAAAAAATGCTCAGATTTTTGTGAGTCATTGTGGAGTTGAAACTTCAAGCAGCCATTAGCTTATGTTTGCGTTTGCAAAAAAAATCACACCGTCCGTGACCGCGCCATAGCGTTTTGCAACGGTTTGGCAATCCGTTTGCTAAAAGTTTGCAAAAAAAAAAAATGTTTTGAATTTTTGAATGCTGAAGGTAGAATTTCAAAGAGTCTTCAAAGACGAGCGTTTTGACACCCGACTCGACCCGACACCTGACTTAGTTGCCTAAAAGGGCCCCCACGCAATATGCAAATTTAGCCGCGGCAAAGCACGCGTTTTTCAAAACTATTGGCGTTGTAAGTCCAATAACTCAAAAACTAAGCTACTTAGACATATGAAATGTCACACAGAGACAGAAGACACAAGCATAGACTTCCCTTCCAATTTTTATGGAATTATGACTAAAGGGGACCGCGCAGGAATGTTTACAGCCGGCCTTATTTTTAACTGCGTATGATTTTATGCACGTTATGTTTCGTATTTTTCAAAAACTTTAAAACACAGACATGTAATTTCTTTTCCCACACATTTAGGACACGCTGAAGTACATTTGTGCCAAGTTTTGTCATACTCTGCTCTATAGTTTTTACGCAGCACCCGAATTTTGCTTTTTCGCGTTTTAACCATTGTTGAGGTCTATGGCGATTACGTTTTCTCAGAAATGCTGTAAGGCAAACACTTGAAATCAATTACAGTTGTTCATCATATTGTAAAGTACTTGCATGAGAAAATTCAGACTTCTATCTATGAAGATGTCCGAACAATACATTTTGAAATGTACCTTTTTAAAAAATGTGAGTTTCTGCTAGTGAACTTCGTGTGGCACACAATAAGCAATTTCTCACTAATTTTCCATACTAAAGCAAAGGCCCCACAAAAACGCTCATATCTCCCCAGCCAAAGTTCCAGAAAATCTAAATCTTGCAGGTATCAGCGAGGAAGTTAGGACCTTTATGCTGTGTAAAGGGTTTTACTGGGTTGCCTTTAAATTGTGAGAAATTTAGATCAGAACCGAAGCAATTTTTCTATTGACAATAATAGGGAAATCATAAAAACTAGGCCCTGCTTAAGCACTCATATCTCCCCAGCCAAAGGTCCAGAGAATCTACAACTTGCAGGTATTAGAGAGAAAAGGTAGGATCTTTATGCTTTGTTAAGGGTGTTGCTGCGTTGCCTTTGGGTTTTGAGAAATCAGAACCGGAGCAATTTTCCCACTGACAATAATTGGAAAATCATAAAAACTACAACCCACTTAAGCACTTATATCTCCAAAGCCAAAGGTCCAAAAAATCTACAACTGGCAGGTATTAGAGAGCGTCATAGGACCGTTATGCTGTGTAAAGGGTTTTACTGGGTTGCCTTTAAATTGTAATAAATTTGGATCAGAACCGAATCAATTTTCTCATTGACAATAATAGGAAAATCATAAAAACTAGGCCATGCTTAAGCATTCTTATCTCCCCAGCCAAATGTTCAAGACATCTGAATCTGGCAGGTATTAGAGAGAAAGGTCGGACCTTTACACTATGTTAAGGGTTTTGCTGAGTTTCCTTTGGGTTCTGAGAAATTTGGATGAAAACCGGAGCAATTTTCCCATTGACAATAATAGGGAAATCATAAAAACTAGGCACTGCTTAAGTACTTTTATCTCCCCAGCCAAAGGTCCAGAAAATCTAGAACTTGCAGGTATTAGAGAGCAAGGTAGGACATTTATGCTTCGTTAAGGGTGTTGCTGCGTTGCCTTTGGGTTTTGAGAAATTTGGATCAGAACTGGAGCAATTTTCCTATTGACAATAATAGGAAAACCATAAAAACAAGGCACCACTTAAGCACTCATATCTGCGCAGCCAAAGGTCCATAAAATCTAAAACTTGCAGGTAGTAAGAGCAAGGTAGGACCTTTATGCTATGTTAAGGGTTTTGCTGGATTGTCTTTAAATTGTGAGAAATTTAGATCAGAACCAAAGCAATTTTCTCAATGAGAATAATAGGAAAACCATAAAAACTATGCCCCACTTAAAGAGAACCTGTCACCAGGAAATTCACTGATAAAGCAGGCATGCTGCCTTGTAGGGCTCACTCTGCTGAATATAATGATACCTTTCACTTGGTGATCTGTTGCTTTATTGTGGAGAAAAAGTACTTTTAATCCATATGCTAATGAGCTGATTGGAGTCCAGCAGTTGATATGAGTCCAGCATTTTTTCTATTCAGAGCTGTAGCCCCTCCCCTATTCACGTCTTCAGTTGTAAAAGGGGCGTGGTTTATTTATTTATTGATCTATAGAAGTGAATAGGGGAGGGGCTACAGCTCTGAATAGGAAAAACACGCTGGACTCGTATCAACTGCTGGACTCAATCAGCTCATTAGCATATGGATTAAAAGTACTTTTTCTCCACAATAAAGCAACAGATCACCAAGTGAAAGGTATCATTATATTCAGCAGAGTGAGCCCTACAAGGCAGTGTGCCTGGTTTATCAGTGAATTTCCTGGTGACAGGTTCTCTTTAAGCACTCATATCTCCGCAGCCAAAGGTCCAGGAAATCTACAACTTGCAAGTATTAGAGAGAATGGTAGGACCTTTATGCTGAGTTAAATGTTTTGCTGAGTTGCCTTTTGGTTGTGAGAAATTTGGATCAGAACTGTAGCAAGGAGTACATAGCAGACCGTGTCAGCGTCCTAAGTGATCCCTCTGTGCCCCTCTGTGCCCCTCTGTGCCATACAACTATTGGGTGTCCAAGCTGGACACGTGGCACAAACTTGCACTCTATGCCATTGAGGGGCTGGCTTGTACACTGTATTCACTAAAACCTCATTGAAATTACTATAAAATACAAACATAACATACAACAGTGGTGGTAAAACAATGGCACAGCCTGTTGAATAACAAAATAAATAACAATAATAACATATCTTACAGACTAGTCATAAACTCAAACCATAACAAAAAAAAGTAAAGCATAGTACACAGGGTGATAGCCAGACTGACCTCAGTTTGTCTTCTTTACGTCTCAGAGGTGCTGGCCTGCCCTGCCCCCAGCGTTTTGTCACAGTGAGTATTTAGTGCTGCTGGGGCCATAATAATAGATAAGTGCATGCTGACAGGTTGACTATTATAAAAATGAACCGAGCCTGGATTGCCCCTGACTTCTCCACTTCACCAGATAAAAGCGGCTGAACATAAAGGCAATTTACATGTGTTGTTTGTAATGTACTGAATACAATGTATTCACATATACCTCTGCCACCACCAAAAAGGTTATATGGTTCAATCTTCCTTTTCTTGTCCTTCTCCTCCTCCATCATATCAACATGCTTTTTAGGCTGCCCTCGCTTATAATGTTTTATAGGGTCAGCTAAACTCTTGCACAGATGCCAGAGGCGACACTCAGAGCCCTGTCTATGGGCACTCTTAACCTAGAAAAAGTCTATTGCTCACAATTTAGCCCTTCCCAAAATACCAGAACAGTAAACACACCCCACAAATGACCCCATTTTGGAAAGTAGACACCACAAGGTTTTCACTGAGGGGCATAGTGAGTCCGTAGGAGATTTTTTTTTGTTTTTGCCAGAAGTTGTTTTTTCCCTCAAATAGTGTAATATTCCTCTAACTTGTGAAAAAAAATGAAATCATACATGAACTCACCATGCCCCTCCGCGAATACTTTGGGGTGTCTTCTTTCTAAAATGGTGTCATTTGGGGGGTATTTATACTATCCTGGGATTCTAGCCCCTGAAGAAACATGACAGGTGCTCAGAAAGTCAGAGCTGCTTCAAAATGCGGAAATTTACTTTTTTGCACCATAGTTTGTAAATGCTATAACTTTTACCCAAACAAATAAATATACACTTATTGCAATTTTTTATCAAAGACATGTAGAACAATAAATTTAGAGAAAAAATTATATAGAAATGTAGTTTTTTTGAAAAATTTTACAACAGAAAGCGAAAAATGTCATTTTTTTGCAAAAATTTTGGTAATCTTTTATTAATATCAAAAAAAGTAAAAATGTCAGCAACAATGAAATACCACCAAATGAAAGCTCTATTAGTGAGAAGAAAAGGAGGTAAAATTCATTTGGGTGGTGTAAGTTGTATGACCGAGCAATAAACGGTGAAAGTAGTGTAGTGCAGAATTGTAAAAATTGGTCTGGTCATTAAGGGTGTTTAAGCTAGGGGGGCTGTGTTGGTTAACCGACTGGAAGCATTATCTGCTGCAATCCAACCGACCACCTGCTCACACTGGTCTGACCTTGAGGTTGTGTCCGGCACCGCCCTGCAAAATGGGACATGAAGCTAGGTATCGTGGATGAGGGTGTTTCTTGTGCTCTGCCAGCAGGCACAGTTTCACCGCGCCCAGACCCACAGCCTCTGCGTGCTCCATCAGCAGCTAGGCCACTTCCCCATCCCTTATTGCTCACCTTCATCATATTAAATAGTATATATGCTTGCAAGTATGTCACACATACAATAGCACAGTTTTTTTTAAGTGTATGCGCAAATAAATTACAGTCAATGTCACAGATATTTGGGATGCGGAAATGTTATTCAGGAGATGTAGCGCAGGTAATGTAACTGTCCGCAGCCGACACTGTCTACGGAAAAAGTACACTGGATGTCACAGACATTTTTAGTATACGCACACGTTAAACAGGAGATGTACCACAGGTAATGTCACTGTCCACAGCATCTATGGAAAAAGTACACTGGATGTTACAGACATTTTTAGGATGCGCAAACGTTATACAGGAGATGTAGAGCAGGAAATGTAACTGTCCGCAGCCGACACTGTCTACGGAAAAAGTACACTGGATGTCACAGACTTTTTTAGTATATGCACACGTTAAACAGGAGATGTTGCAAAGATAATGTCGTTGTCTGCAGCGTCTATGGAAAAAGTACACTGGATGTCACAGATATTTTTAGTATGCGCACACGTTAAATAGGAGATGTAATGCAGATAATGTCACTGCCCGCAGTGTCTATGGAAAAAGTACACTGGTTGTCACAGATATTTTTAGGATGTGCAACCATTACACAGGAGATTTAGCGCAGGTAATGTAACTGTCTGCAGCGGACACCGTCTACGGAAAAAGTACACTGGATGTCAAAGATATTTTTAGTATGCACACACGTTAAACAGGAGATGTAGCGCCGATAATGTCGCTGTCCACAGCGTCTACAGAAAAAGTAAACTGGATATCGCAGATATTTTTAGTATGCGCAAACATTATACAGGAGTTGTAGCGCAGAAAATATCGCTCTCCGTAGTGTCTACGGAAACAGATATTTTTAGTATGTGCACACGTTAAACAGGAGATGTAGTGCAGAATCTACGGAAAAAGTACACTGGATGTCAGAGATATTTTTAGTATGCGCAAAAGTTATACAGGAGATGTAGCGCAGGGAATGTAACTGGCCGCAGCGGACACCGTCTACAGAAAAAGTACACTGGATGTCAATGATATTTTTAGTATGCACACACGTTAAACAGGAAATGTAGCGCAGATAATGTCGCTGTCCACAGCATCTACGGAAAAAGTAAACTGGATATCGCAGATATTTTTAGTATGCGCAAACATTATACAGGAGTTGTAGCGCAGAAAATATCGCTCTCCGTAGTGTCTACAGAAAAAGTACACTGGATGTCACAGATATTTTTAGTATGCGCAAAAGTTTTACAGGAGATGTAGCGCAGGGAATGTAACTGTCCGCAGCGGAACACCGTCTATAGAAAAAGTATACTGGATGTCACAGATATTTTTAGTATGTTCACACGTTAAACAGGAGATGTAGCACAGATAATGTCACTCCGCAGCATCTACGGAAAAAGTACACTGGATGTCACAGATATTTTTAGGCTGCGCACACGTTACACAGGAGATGTAGCGCAGACAATGTCGCTGTCTGCAGCGACCAAACAATTGCACGCTATTTAGCGCAGGTTGCGCTAAAAATTTATATTGCTGCCAGATACAACAATAGTCCTTAAAAGGACTTTTGGGTCTCTAACAATTACATGCAATTTAGCAAAGGTTGCGCTAATAATATATATTGCTGCCAGACACAACAATAGTCCATAAAAGGACTTTTGGGTCTTTAACACCAACCCTGCCTAACAAAGAAATAAAATTCAATTCCCTACACTATCTGTCCCTTCTTCAGCACAGCTCTCCATGACTAAGACTGAGCCGAACCACGTGTCATCGGGTGCTTTATAGCTACGGCATTACAGTGAGTGGCAGTACTTACCGGAACGTTTATTGGCTGCGTAGCTCTGAACTGGGGCCTGGAGATTTCTCTTTCCCAGAATGAGTTGCACTCCGACAAATGCAGGCCCCATAGACGTGAATGGGGCTGCGTGAAAATCGCAAGCATCAGCAATCATGTGTGGATGCAGTGCGATTTTCCCGCAAGGTTGCTAAGAGACAATCGCGATGGGGACCCGATCGCGTTCTGGGAACCATGTTATAAGGGAAAATAAGAAATCTACAGAATACTTAACCCAAACCCGAACTTCAGTGAAGAAGTCTGGGTTCGGGTCTGGGTACCAATCGCAGTGAAAACAGACTTGTTTTAGTGCACACATCGCACCATTTTCCCTGAACACATCCGGCTCAAATCCGCAAAGCCCGTGTGAAAGGGGCCTAAATTGGAGGCCTAAGTTTTTGCACCATTGTGGTCCTAATGTGCGGTTAATGTTTATGTTGCCAATGATTTCCTTCACAACTAAGCCAGTTCTACTTTACACCAGTTTGATAAATCTCCCCCTATATTCAGGACAGTCTAAAATAAAGGGCACATCCAACCATCTGTATCTCCTGTAGGAGATGGATTCTTTTTTGTTAGTTTGCACCCTTGTATTGATTACAGGAATCTCAATAAAATTACTGTCCAGAACCAGTATCCCCTTCCGTTCATTCCTGATTTATTTAATCAAATTGTCAGGGCTCAATTGTTCTCCAAAATTGGCCTTAGGGGAGCCTAAAATTTGATTAGAATTAGGGAGGGGGATGAATGGAAGACAGTGTTCAACACCCCTGAAGGACACTTTGTTTTCCAGAACTTAGTTGTGAGGAGGGCCTATAAAAACTATAATTTGAAGAGACTATAATTTGTTTGCATACTTAACCACTTCATGGCAGCTCATAGACTATAAGTGTCCTATGGGCAGCCGTTTATCTCTGAATGGACATTTTGGAACGTCCATTCAGAGATGGCAGCTGCACGCAAATAGTGCAGCTGCCGAGCAGGGGCACACTGTCAGTGAAAGCAGGGCACTCCAGAGAGAAGGCAGGGACAGTTCCCAGGTTTCCCTTCCTTCTAGATCGCTGTATATACAGTGCATAGTAAGCGTTGTTTATACAGATAAGGAAGCGCTATGCGCTTCCTGTCCCGGCCCGGTGGTCATGTGAGGAGGAGACCTAAGGAGGAGGAGATTAAGTAATTAGAAAAATTAAAAAAAATAAATAAATAAAGTAGACATATTTGGTATTGCTGCATCCGTGTTGGCCAGCTCTATAAATATATTACATTATCCACCCCGTCCGATAAACACCATAATAAAAAACTGTGTCAAAAAAAGCCATTTTTGTCACCGTACATCAAGTGATCAAAAAGGGATATGTCCCACAAAATGGTACCAATAAAACCGTCACCTCATCCTGCAAAAAAATGAGCTCCTACATAAGAAAATCGCTAAAAAAAAATATATTTATAGCTCTCGGAACATGGAGACATTAAAACATCATAATTTTTGTTTACAAAATGCTATTATTATGTTATTAAGTGAAATAAATAAAAAAAGTATATATATTATGTATCACCGCATCCGTAACAACCAGCTCTAAAAAGTATCACATGACCTAATCCCTCAGATGAACACCGTAAAAAAAAAAAAAAAAAAAAAAAACTATGCCGAAAAAGTAATTTTTTGTCACCTTACATCACAAAAATTGCAACACCAAGCGATCAAAAAGGTGTATGCCCCCCAAAATAGTAGCAATCAAACAGTCACCTCGTCCCACAAAAAATGAGACCCTACCTAAGACAATCGGTCAAAAATTAAAAAAACTAAAGCTCTCAGACAATGGAGATGATAAAATATGATTTCTTTGCTTCAAAAATGCTATATGAAATATTAGGTATTGCCACGTCTGTAACAACCTGCTCTATAAAAATGTCACATGACCTAACCCCTCAGTGCAACACTGTAGAAAAAAAAAAAAAATAAAAACAGTGCCAAAAAGCCATTTGATTAGAATTAGGGAGGGTGATGAATAGAAGACAGTGTTCATCACCCCTGAAGGACACTTTGTTTTCCAGAACTTAGTTGTGAGGAGGGCCTATAAAAACTATAATTTCAGAAGACTATAATTTGTTTGCATACTTAACCACTTCACGGCAGCTCATAGACTATAAGCGTCCTATGGGCGGCCATTTATCTCTGAATGGACGTTTTGGAACGTCCATTCAGAGATGGCAGCTGCACGCAAATAGTGCAGCTGCCGAGTGGAGGCACACTGTCAGTGAAAGCAGGGCACTGCAGAGAGAAGGCAGGGACAGTTCCCAGGTGTCCCTTCCTTCTAGATCGCTGTATATACAGTGCATAATAAGCGTTGTTTATACAGATAAGGAAGCTCTATGCGCTTCCTGTCCCGGCCCGGTGGTCATGTGAGGAGGAGACCTCGATCAGCCCTGCACTGAGGCTGTACAGCACTGTATTATGCTGTACAGCCTCTCTGGGGTAGGGGGGTGAATTTTCCTTTAACTGGGGCTACTATGTCAGCCCCAGTTACAGTAGAAATCAATTATTGTGAAAAAAAAAAAAGTTAAGTTAAATGTCCCCAGAGGTCTTGTATGACCTTATGGGGGACCCAAAGTGTAAAGTAAAAAATAAAAATAAAAATAAAAAAATAAAGTGATTTATAAAAAAAAGATTTCACATGTAAAAAAATATATAAAAATCCCCCGATTAAGTAATTAGAAAAATGTTAAAAATAGAAAAGAAAAAAAGTTGACATATTTGGTATTGCTGCATCCGTGTTGGCCAGCTCTATAAATATATTACATGATCCACCCCGTCCGATAAACACCATAGAAAAAAACTGTGTCAAAAAAAGCCATTTTTGTCACCGTACATCAAGTGATCAAAAAGGCATATGTCCCACAAAATGGTACCAATAAAACCGTCACCTCATCCTGCAAAAAAATGAGCTCCTACATAAGATAAAAAAATATATAGCTCTCAGAACATGGAGACATTAAAACATCATATTTTTTGTTTACAAAATGCTATTATTATGTTAAAGTGAAATAAATAAAAAAAGTATATATATTATGTATCGCCGCATCCGTAACAACATGACCTAACCCTTCAGGTGAACACCGTAAAAAAAAATAAAAATAAAAAAACTGTGCCGAAAAAGCAATTTTTTGTCACCTTACATCACAAAAATTGCAACACCAAGCGATTAAAAAGGTGTATGCCCCCCAAAATAGTAGCAAACAGTCACCTCATCCCACAAAAAATGAGACCCTACCTAAGACAATCAGTCAAAAAGTAAAAAAAAACTATAGCTCTCCGATAATGGAGATGGTAAAATATGATTTCTTTGCTTCAAAAATGCTAAATAAAATATTAGGTATTGCCACGTCTATAACAACCTGCTCTATAAAAATGTCACATGACCTAACCCCTCAGTGCAACACTGTAAAAAATAAAAAAAATAAAAAAGTGCCAAAAAGCCTTTTTTTGTCACCTAACATCAGATAAAGTGCAATGCCAAGCGATCAAAAAGGCTTATGCCCCCCAAAAAAGTACCATCAAAACTGTCACCTCATCCTGCAAAAAATGAGACCCTACCTAAGAGAATTAGTCAAAAAATAAAAACACTATGGCTCTCAGACTATAGAGACACTAGAACATCATTTTTTTGGCTTAAAAATGCAAGCAAATGTTTATGTAATATAGTAACATAGTAACATAGTAAATAAGGCCGAAAAAAACATCTGTCCATCCAGTTCGGCCTGTCATCCTGCTAGTTGATTCAGAGGAAAGAAGTACTCCCTGGATCAACGACCCATCTCTAGTAGCTATAGCATGTAATATTATTACACTCCAGGAATACATCCAGGCCCCTCTTGAATTCCTTTATTGTACTCACCATCACCACCTCCTCAGGCAGAGAGTTCCATAGTCTCACTGCTCTTACCGTAAGGAATCCTCTTCTATGTTTGTGAACAAACCTTCTTTCCTCCAGACGCAGAGGATGTCCCCTCGTCACAGTGACAGTCCTGGGGATAAATAGATGATGGGAGAGATCTCTGTACTGACCCCTGATATATTTATACATAGTTATTAGATCTCCCCTCAGTCGTCTTTTTTCTAAAGTAAATAACCCTCATTTTGATAACCTTTCAGGGTACTGTAGTTGCCCTCCTCTGAACCCTCGCCAGCTCTGCTATGTCCGCCTTGTTCACAGGAGCCCAGAACTGTACAGAGTACTACATGTGTGGTCTGACTAGCGATTTGTAAAGTGGTAGGACTATGTTCTCATCACAGGCGTCTATGCCTCTTTTGATGCAACCCATTATGTTATTGGCCTTAGCGGCAGCTGCCTGACACTGGTTTTTGCAGCTTAGTTTGCTTTTTATTAAAATTCATAGATCCTTTTCCATGTCAGTGTTACCGAGTGTTTTACCATTTAGTATGTATGGGTGACTTGCATTATTCCTTACCATGTGCAAACCTTTACATTTGTCAGTGTTAAACCTCATCTGCCACTTCTCTGCCCAAGCCTCCAATCTATCCAGATCCCTCTGTAGCAGTATATTGTCCTCTTCAGTGTTAATTACTTTACACAGTTTAGTGTCATCTGCAAAAACTGATATTTTACTATGCAAGCCTTCTACAAGATCATTAATAAATATATTGAAAAGAATAGGGCCCAGTACTGACCCCTGAGGTACCCCACTATTGACAGTTGCCCAATCTGAGTGTGTACTGTTATTAACCACCCTCTGTTTTCTGTCACTCAGCTAGTTACTTACCCACTTACAGAAATTTTCTCCCAGTCCGAGCATCCTCATTTTATATACTAACCTTTTATGTAGTACCGTGTCAAATGCTTTGGAGAAGTCCAGATATACGACATCCATTGATTCGCCGCTGTCAAGTCTAGAACTTACCTCCTCATAGAAACTGCCGCAGAATCAGGGTAATAAATATTATGTTTTGTTTGGCTGTTAAACCCTCAATGTGTTAAATAAAAAATGGATTAAAATTTAAAATCTGCCCAAAAAAGTGAAATTTTAAAATTTAATTTCCATTTTCCTTTAATTCTTGTGGAACACCTAAAGGGTTAACAAAGTTTGTAAAATCAGTTTTGAGTAACTTAAGGGGTGTAGTTTCTACAATGGGGTCATTTATAGGGGTTTCCACTATGTAAATTGACTTCAGAACTGAACTGGTCCTTAATAAAGTTTACTTTGGAAATTTTCTTAAAAATTTCAAAAATTGCTTCAAAAATTCTAAACCTTCTAACGTCCTAAAAAAAATAAAGTTACATTATCAAAATGATGCCCACATAAAGTAGAGATTTGGGGAATGTTAATTAATGAATATTTTATGAGGCATCACTATCTGTGTTAAAAGCAGAGAGATTCAAATTTAGAAAACAGTGAATTTTTTAAAATTTTTTATTAACTTTTGGATTTTTTTTAATAAATGAAAGGTAAAACATATTGACTCAAATTCATTAACATGAAGTACAATGTGTCACGAGAAAACAATCTTTGAATGGCTTGGATAAGTAAAAGCATTCCAAAGTATTTACAACATAAAGATACACATGTCAGATTTGCAAAATTAGGCCTGATCAGGAAGGGGGTAAATGACCCGGTCTGGAAGTGGTAAACCAAATACGAATTTGAAGTAAGAGAGGTCTCCTTCCTGGGTTATATCCTGTCACCCCAAAGATTCTGTATGGATCCTGCTAAGGTGCGAGCCGTTGTCGATTCAGCCAGGCCTACCTCTCTCAAATCCAGTGGCGTAACTAGAAATGACTGGGCCCCACAGCAAATTTTTTCACAACCCCTTCCTTTCATGCCGCCCCCTTTCCTGTGGCTAGTAGAGATCGCTCTCTCAGACCAGGCCCGGCAGCTGTTCCATTCGTTTTCTACACTGTCTATACTGCCACTGTACAGATATAGCATCGCTAACGCTCCCTTCAGAATCGCGGCAGCGCAAAGCGATTTCGAATTCAATTAGCAAACCCGAATCGCGTAAATAGCCATTGTGAAAATTCAGGGTGCAATGTTGGTTTGTGATTACCAGATGGCGCATGGAACTACAGTCAGTTAGTTAGTTCCCGTGCGCTATACAGGAAATATCAAAGTATCGCAGTGGAGATAGATGTACTGTAGGTGGCAAGACTTATTCCATTACAGAAGTCCCGCATAAAGACAGCAGTAGGAGCGCGGTCCCACTGTGTGTCTATATTAATATTAATAAACTGTGTTTTTATTTAATAGACAGTTCAGCTAAAAAAGTGTTAACATTGGGACTCTGAATCTTGGGAGATGGTGTTATGGTGGGTTCAGGCGGGGAGAGATTTTGATGGGGACTCAGGATCGTAATGCTGCCAGAGATTGCGATCCTAGGTACATAGCAGGCGCGTGCTGAGCGCCTGTTGTACAGTATGTGTGCAGCAGCGAGGTACAGAGGAAGGTGCACTCATGTCATGAGGTAAAATGCTACTGTAGTGTTGAGCGCGAATATTCGAATAACGAAAATTCGTATCAGCACTTAGACAATTCCTGAATATGTAGAATCTTGTGAAATTAGTTTTTTAAATACCAGGGTATGCGAATATTTTATACGAATTTTCGTTATTCGAAGTAGTCGGAAACAAAACCCACCTCCTCCTCCTCCTCTCCCCATTCGCTTACCAACGCAGTATACAGTAAAAGAACGCTTGTCAGGTCTGTGCTGCAGAGATTAATCGCAGCTGTCCCCTTAGCTTCACTTTAGTGGGGTGTTAATTGGCAGCAGTATCGGTATTGGAAGTAGCTGCCCACTAAATTTTCTTTTAAATCGGAAGATACAGCGATGCATAATATATATGGCACAGTCATAGGGTACAGTATTTGTTGCTGTACTAGCGGGTGTATTAACAAGTGTTCTCCTTAGTTAGTCATTGTGCCGCACGGTCCACCGGTTGTCAGGTCCGCGCTGCACAGGCAGAGATTAGTTAACGTTCTGTGCAGAGCCGATTCACACTGTCAGTCAGTCTATCCTCCCGCTCTCTCCCCGGCTCTGTCTTTTCCCTACATTTATTTTAAAGGAAGGGGGGTGAAAGGGTTAATGTGCAGTCGGACTGGAGGTCAGGGGACGCTCTAGAACATAAGGGTCAATAAAAGAAAAAAAGGACAGTATCTGGGCTTTAAACATAATAAGGACTGCCATTTTCTTTTCTGACTGGTCCTTATATACGCCCCAGGGTGTGTTTTCATTGGTTGAAGGAGTCACATGCCCTCCCCTGGCCAATCACATTACTGAAACTAGGTTTCATTCAAAGAAAACTAAATAGGCAGCCAATGGGATACATTTTCCCACGGTCATGAGAGCGAATCAGGGGCTGTCCCCAGGTAATTAAGGTTAATTGCCTTGTTAGCAAATATGAAACCAGTGTTTTGACAACCTGTCATAAGCAATTAACCATAATTACCTGGGGACTGCCCCTGATTCGCTCTCATGACCGTGGGAAAATGTATCCCATTGGCTGCCTATTCAGTATTCTTTGAATGAAACCTACAATACCGCACAGATACCGCACCTAGTCTGTAGCCTTTTTGCCTTAATCGAAACAAGTTCTCAACCTCTCCCATTGTATGGAGGGATTCGTTCTGAATATATTGCCTTATATCATTTTCTGAAGGTTTTAATTTGTGCTATATATATTTTTGCTAGCGCATAATTCGATAGTTAAGGGCTAAATAGTGTCCAGCATAAATACATTTATTCCTATATAGTATTAGGATTGTATAATATCGGTTGTGGTGGCTCACCTCTGAATGGGTAATGGATTGGGGTGCCTCCAACTTAAAGGACTCGCCCTGTCCTATTAAAAATAACCGATAATAAGAATGTATAAGTTGGGCACACCCGTATCAGAAAACAATAGGGTTTTTATTACGGACACAATAAAGTACATGTAATACATAAAAATGAAGCTAAATTGCCACAATATTAAAAGCTTTTGAATGATCCCTAGGTCACAATGTCATATGTCTCTATATAAGATCAGAATATTATGGGATCGAATTATCGCTATATTTTGTATGAGTAGATGGTCAATACCAATTGTTGCTTGTAGAGAATTACAAATTATTCAAATATTCAATCTCATATAATCCACTTAGTGGATATCATATACCCCTAGTAAATACAAAATCATTTTAGATCCAAAAGATACCTCTAAGGATAATTTTCGGTTAAAATATACAAAAATACCGGTATTGCACTTTGAAATCCTGAGAAATGAAATAAAATAACATGCATAAAATCCTGATCATTCAAAAATAATACTCAATGCTGGGTCATATTACTGCAATATCGCAGATAATCCAGACTTCAGTCTCATATGATAATGGAAATATGATCTATATAAATAATAGTGGACTGTCCTATTATTGATATATATTGCCACTCAGTTGCAATCAGCGTGAGGTGTATTGTCGAACATCTACTTGTACAAAATATAGCGATAATTCAATCCCATAATATTCTGATCTTATATAGAGACATATGACAATGTGACCTAGGGATCATTTAAAAGCTTTTAATATTGTGGCAATTTAGCTTCATTTTTATGTATTACATGTACTTTATTGTGTCCGTAATAAAAACCCAGTATTAGGATTGTCACTGATAATTTTATCTAGCACCCCAATATGAAAATCCATCCCAGATTTTGGATGTAACCACAACCCCTATATAGGAGTTTTTTTTTGGGGGGTCCGATTACCACTGAAGAAGGGGACACGTAGTACCCGAAACGCGTCTGGTCAGACCCCCGACAGAACCAGTATTCTGGAAATAAGGAACGCTACCGATGGTGTTAGAGTGCCCTTTTGGAAATTGATGTACCGCGCCAAAGGTGGTTAAAACAACTGTGCAGCAGAGACCGCAAGGCATAAGTAAGGTCCACGCGCTCACAAACCACCAGCGCGGTGAACTGGACACTAACGGCTTGCAGGACAGTGGCCAGCCACATCGCCAGACCAACGTCCAGAGCCGCACCAAGGCACAACAAGCGACACTATCGTTCCATTGTTATTGCCGGCATTACAAACTGTATTGGACCTACACGTGGTGCCCTGCACTACAGCGGGACACCGCTGTATACGATCTGATGTGTAACTAATGTAACAGTTTGAAAGAGACCACGTCTTCCTGCCACAACAAGGGCAATTACTATTAGTGATTATCTTATGAATGAACTATCTCTTATGAATGGAGGAAGAGGTCTGAAATACTACGGACACTTTGAAGGTGTTTTAATATCTGGAGGAACTAGTGATATTGGGGTAGCTAATATGATATCCTGAAATACTATTATCTGAAGTTTTGAAGACATCTATTTATGGGCCATTGGTCACTGCATTGCTACATCTACTTATAGGCTATTGGCTACTGCATTGCTACATCACTGCCATTTATAAGTCTGCCATTTTTTAACAAAATAGTTCAGAAAATGTTATTTATATATTAAGGCTACATTTGGAAAGACTATATCTGGAGATATAATATATACACACTGCAGAGATTCTGATGGTTTAGTGCTGCTATATATGTGATTGTCATTTGGGGAATCATCCCCGATTGCCCTGGCTGTTTTAATATGTTTTTATTGAGTGTTTTATAGGTTTTGGATTGTGTATTATACATTTCAAAATAAATTATTATTGGGTCTAATATCTGAAGAGTGCCCAGTTTTTGCTACAGATATATATATATATATATATATATATATATATATACTGTATATATACAGTACTCTATATAGATGTCCAGCATAGGTCTGGATGGGTAAGCGCAGACAGACAGTAAGCAGCAAGTCAAGTGTCTCCAGAATATTCGAATAACGAATATTAATTGTGAATATCGCAAATTCGATAATTCGTGAATATTACGAATATACTGTAGTGCCATATATTCGTTATGTCGGATATTCTTCATTTTTTTCCTTCTGAATACATGATCCTCCCTTCTTATAGCTGCAGGCTCCTGGGCAGTGTCGGCATGTGCCCAGACTGCTGAGGATGACTATGGGGAGCCGGAGATTCCTGTTTGGTACTATTCATTTACAGTACTAGCAGCTGGTATCTACTGAGGAGCAAGTCAAAGGGGCGTCTGTGAAACTAACAGATAATCTGAAATTATAACTGGTGAAGGTGGGGTTGGTGCACACACCCTCTATATCACTACTGCTCACTACTTCATATAAAACTTATGCTATCCGACTTTACAGGGAGGACACTTGATATGACCGGCTTTATCAGTGATGACCAGCCGGACATGAGAGGGGTGACCTAACTTATTCATAATGTATTACATTAGTTTAATTAAACTGTGCATGCTTATGCAAGACACCATGAATAAATACGTACTCAAGTACTCAGCTTTGGTGGTTCTGAAAAATCCGGCTTCATCTGTTGTGAGATCAGGGAATTTTTTAGTATAAGTTCTCGACTTTTGTGCATCATTTACTTGCAATTTATTTACATTATTAATAAGTTATGAACAGTACAATAAATTAGTAATATAAAGTATATAAAGAATTATCTGGAGAGAAAATAGCATCCTTCATAATGATCAGCCTGTCAGCGCTGCACACATGTATATACACATATATATTAAATTTTACTACAAAAAAAATGTACTTTACTGGGGCTCTGATTATTGCTGCATTCCCCTCCCCCCTACAGGGAGCTTGCTGTCTGTGAATGAGATCGCATCCTATCTCTGTACACACTGATGCCCTGCCCTCCCATTCACAGAAAGCCCGAGGCAAAAGCATTCCCTGCTCTACCATACAACACACACCCTGTGAAATATGACCAATAGTAATGGGATTTCATTATAGTATTCAGAATATCCAGTATTTTAGTATTTTCCTGATTCACTAGCTCTGCATATAGTCTTTTTACTGTAGATGCTTATGCCAATAGATCTGCACTTATTACTCCATATACAGTATGTGTATAAATCCCTACCAGGTGTGTATGTGGGGGAAGGGGAACAGAAAACAATAGGCTTGTTAATCAGTCTTTTTAAAGAGCCTTTGTTTTGCTGTTTTCGGTTACACACTTGCTATCCTGCCCCACCCCCGATAAAAAAAAGCCTGCACCACATCATTTGTTATTTTTTTTTTACTTTCTTTTTTTCCATAGATCAGTGCGGTATTTCATCTATGATTTGTCTACAATAAAGGATGCTTATAGCCACATTTTTTACTTGTTATATATTTTTATATTTGCAAAAAGTGCATTTTTAGTTATCAATATTATCAGGTACTACATCTCCATTAAATCATGCATTGTAATTGGTAGTGGAACTATGTATATACACTATATACTGCTGCACTAGATATATATATATATATATATATATATATATATAATGCAGTAGCCAATAGCTTATAAGTAGATGTAGCAATGCAGTGACCAATGGCCCATAAATAGAGGTCTTCAAAACTTCAGATAATAGTATTTCAGGATATCATATTAGCTACCCCAATATCACTAGTTCTTCCAGATATTAAAACACCTTCAAAGTGTCAGTAGTATTTCAGACCTCTTCCTCCATTCATAAGAGATAGTTCATTCATAAGATAATCACTAATAGTAATTGCCCTTGTTGTGGCAGGAAGACGTAGTCTCTTTCAAACTGTTACATTAGTTACACATCAGATCGTATACAGCGGTGTCCCGCTGTAGTGCAGGGCACCACGTGTAGGTCCAATACAGTTTGTAATGCCGGCAATAACAATGGAACGATAGTGTCGCTTGTTGTGCCTTGGTGCGGCTCTGGACGTTGGTCTGGCGATGTGGCTGGCCACTGTCCTGCAAGCCGTTAGTGTCCAGTTCACCGCGCTGGTGGTTTGTGAGCGCGTGGACCTTACTTATGCCTTGCGGTCTCTGCTGCACAGTTGTTTTAACCACCTTTGGTGCGGTACATCAATTTCCAAAAGAGCACTCTAACACCATCGGTAGCGTTCCTTATTTCCAGAATACTGGTTCTGTGGGGGGTCTGACCAGACGCGTTTCGGGGTACTACGTGTCCCCTTCTTCAGTGGTAATCGGACCCCCCCCCCAAAAAAAAAATCCTATATAGGGGTTGTGGTTACATCCAAAATCTGGGATGGATTTTCATATTGGGGTGCTAGATAAAATTATCAGTGACAATCCTAATACTGGGTTTTTATTACGGACACAATAAAGTACATGTAATACATAAAAATGAAGCTAAATTGCCACAATATTAAAAGCTTTTAAATGATCCCTAGGTCACATTGTCATATGTCTCTATATAAGATCAGAATATTATGGGATTGAATTATCACTATATTTTGTACGAGTAGATGATCAATACCAATTGTTGCTTGTAGAGATTTACTAATTATTTGAATATTCAATACAAAATCATTTCAGATCCAAAAGATACCTCTAAGGATAATATTCGGTTAAAATATACAAAAATACCGGTATTGCACTTTGAAATCCTGAGAAATGAAATAAAATAACATGCATAAAATCCTGATCATTCAAAAATAATACTCAATGCTGGGTCATATTACTGCAATATCGCAGATAATCCGGACTTCAGTCTCATATGATAACGCAAATACGATCCATATAACTAATAGTGTCCTATTATTGATATATATTGCCACTCAGTTGTGTAAAGCTCAAAATCGTATGGCTGTTGTTCTAACAGTGCTGCTGATGTCCATAAGAACAATCGTAGAGTTGCCGCTGTAATGGGTCACCAAAGTTCACCTATGAGGTGTAAAATTTTTATGCAAATCCACTTCACATAGAGCTGAGTTCGAATTTGTGAATACGCTAGGTTATTCAAATGTTATCAGGTTCGACAATACACCTCACGCTGATTGCAACTGAGTGGCAATATATATCAATAATAGGACAGTCCACTATTATTTATATAGATCATATTTCCATTATCATATGAGACTGAAGTCTGGATTATCTGCGATATTGCTTTAATATCACCCAGCATTGAGTATTATTTTTGAATGATCAGGATTTTATGCATGTTATTTTATTTCATTTCTCAGGATTTCAAAGTTCAATACCGGTATTTTTGTATATTTTAACCGAAAATTATCCTTAGAGGTATCTTTTGGATCTGAAATGATTTTGTATTTACTAGGGGGTATATGATATCCACTATGTGGATTATATGAGATTGAATATTTGAATAATTTGTAATTCTCTACAAGCAACAATTGGTATTGACCATCTACTCATACAAAATATAGCGATAATTCGATCCCATAATATTCTGATCTTATATAGAGACATATGACATTGTGACCTAGGGATCATTCAAAAGCTTTTAATATTGTGGCAATTTAGCTTCATTTTTATGTATTACATGTACTTTATTGTGTCCGTAATAAAAACCCTATTGTTTTCTGATACGGGTGTGCCCAACTTATACATTCTTATTATCGGTTATTTTTAATAGGACAGGGCGAGTCCTTTAAGTTGGAGGCACCCCAATCCATTACCCATTCAGAGGTGAGCCACCACAACCGATATTATACAATCCTAATACTATATAGGAATAAATGTATTTATGCTGGACACTATTTAGCCCTTAACTATCGAATTATGCGCTAGCAAAAATATATATAGCACAAATTAAAACCTTCAGAAAATGATATAAGGCAATATATTCAGAACGAATCCCTCCATACAATGGGAGAGGTTGAGAACTTGTTTCAATTAAGGCAAAATACGCTACAGACTAGGTGCGGTATCTGTGCGGGTATTGTAGGTTTCATTCAAAGAATACTGAATAGGCAGCCAATGGGATACATTTTCCCACGGTCATGAGAGCGAATCAGGGGCAGTCCCCAGGTAATTATGGTTAATTGCTTATGACAGGTTGTCAAAACACTGGTTTCATATTTGCTAACAAGGCAATTAACCTTAATTACCTGGGGACTGCCCCTGATTCGCTCTCATGACCGTGGGAAAATGTATCCCATTGGCTGCCTATTTAGTTTTCTTTGAATGAAACCTAGTTTCAGTAATGTGATTGGCCAGGGGAGGGCATGTGACTCCTTCAACCAATGAAAACACACCCTGGGGCGTATATAAGGACCAGTCAGAAAAGAAAATGGCAGTCCTTATTATGTTTAAAGCCCAGATACTGTCCTTTTTTTTCTTTTATTGACCCCTTATGTTCTAGAGCGTCCCCCTGACCTCCAGTCCGACTGCACATTAACCCTTTCACCCCCCTTCCCCCTGTTTCCGACTACTTCGAATAACGAAAATTCGTATAAAATATTCGCATACCCTGGTATTTAAAAAACTAATTTCACAAGATTCTACATATTCATGAATTGTCTAAGTGCTGATACGAATTTTCGTTATTCGAATATTCGCGCTCAACACTACAGTGGCATTTTCCCTCATGACATGAGTGCACCTTCGTCTGTCCCTCGCTGCTGCACACATACTGTACAACAGGCGCTCAGCACGCTCCTGCTATGTACCTAGGATCGCGATCTCTGGCAGCATTACGATCCTGAGTCCCCATCAAAATCTCTCCCCGCCTGAACCCACCATAACACCATCTCCCAAGATTCAAAGTCCCAATATTAACTCCTTTTTAGCTGAACTCTCTATTAAATAAAAACACAGTTTATTAATATTGATATAGACACACAGTGGGACCGCGCTCCTACTGCTGTCTTTATGCGGGACTTCTGTAATGTCATAGACTCAGAACTGGGGACTGGGAATCAGAACTTTTCAGGCATGAGATGTGTGGGAAGGTTGCGGAGGAGGATCAGGCAAAGTATAGTATAGTGTCTACTTTAGGTTGACACTGCCATCTACTGGCCTTTTTGTGTATTGCAGATATAGTTCGGGAAGAAGTAGGAGAACTCGCGTTTCGTAAGCAACGATATGCGAAAAATAGGAGCGCAAGCGATGATACAACTGTATATAATTTTGTTGTGTAATACTGTTGAGGGGCCCTGACAAAATCTTTTAGTACTTCTCCTCCTCCTCTTGGATGGGCCCCTTCTGGGTCAGGGCCCCAAAGCAGCCGCTTTCCCTGCTTCCCCTATAGTTACGCCCCTGCTCAAATCTCTTCAACAGCTTCCTGGCTTTGCTAATTATTACAAAAAAATCATGGAAAATGTTTCTGTTATTGCCAAACTGTTGACTGACTTAACCAGAAAGGGAGCTGATCTTCTCCATTGGCCTCCTGAGGCTCTGTCAGCATTTGATACGTTGATAGGAAGTTTCGTTCAGGAACTTGTACTCATCCAGCCAGACATAACTCAACCTTTTACAGTATGTTTGAGGTAGATGCTTCTGAGGCTTCTAGGAGTGGGTTCTGTGCTATCTCAGGGCTCAGGGTCATCGTCCTTAACTAATTGGAAACCTTGTGTTTTTTTCTCTATAAGATTCTCCTGCACCGAGATGAATTATGAGCCCAGCAACTGTTTACTGTTGTTCAAGTGGGCCTTTGAGGAGTGGTGCCACTTCTTAGAGGTGGCTCAGCACCGAATCACTGTGCTTACAGATCACAAACATTTTAATCCTTGCCAAGCACAATGGGCCCTGTTTTTTATCTGGTTTAACTCAGTAGTCACTTATCATCCAGCTGCATTATAGTAAATGGGGCTAGATAGAATGCTGGCAGGGCCAGATCCAACAGGCTGTTCCCTGCTGGAACAGTCTACCGGATCTCACACAAGTATGAAACAAACCTCCGATTGCATGTCATACATGCGTCCATTCAGTGAAGAAATGGAAGAACGATTGGAACCTCTGTATCGGTGCTGTCTGTAAGGGTGCAGTACCAGGTAAGTATTGGTAAAAACAGATAATGATTTATTTCCAGTCTGGGGACTGGAAATAAATCATTATCTGTTTTTACCAATACTTACCTGGTACTGCACCTATGCTGACAGTGCCGATACAGAGGTTCCAATCGTTCTTCCATTTCTTCACTGATTTCTGCATCCCTACAGCTGCAATCTCTGGCATGGTTAGGAACCAAGGCAGCAGCACAGGCATCTCGCATGCTGGTTGGGCAAAACCAGCAGAGTGAGACATAGCCGTTGTGACTCCTCACAACAATAAATGGTAAGCACAACTATCTTGACATCACTACTTTAACACCAAACAGCACCACACGTGAGGAGCTGCCTCCTGTCTTTTTTTCCTCTCTTGCATACCTGTGTCTATTGTCTTGGATAGAGGTATCCAGCTTGTCTCGAGATTCTGGAGAAAGTTTGGCAACAAACCCGGGATCAAATTCTCCTTCTCATCTGCATTCCATCTTGAGACCAATGGACAAACGGAAAGGGTCAACCAGGTCTTGGAGCAGTTTTTAAAGTGTTTTGTTTCTGAATGTCAAAATGAGTGGAAAAGGTTCTTGCCACTAGTGGTGTTTGCTATTAACAACTATGTCAGCTCCTCTAGCGGCATCTCACCTTTTTACTGTAATTATGGTTTTAATCTGTGTTTTGCTACTATCTCTGGTTCCAGAATCCTCTGTGAATCCTGCAGTGGATCCCATCATTGACGATCTGTGCACAGTTTGGCCCAGGCTCACAAGAGCCTGAAAAAAGCTCAAAGCATTCAATATAAACAAGCTAATAGGAAGTTGTCTGTATGTCTGAATTTGAGTTTTGTCAGCTTGTCTTGCTTTCTACAAAAAATTTGCATCTCGGAGTACCATCTGGCAAATTTGGGCCTAAGTTTATTGGACCATATAAAATCATGTCAGTTAACTTATAAACCCAGTATCTTTTTGTCTTCAGGATAAATGATGTCTTCCATAATTCATTGCTTAAAAAATATGCCCCTTCTGTAATTTCTCCACTTAAACCTCCTGATCCAATGGTAATTCTGGGTGAGCTTGAGTAGGAGGTGGAGATAATTCTTGACTTCTGGAGAGTTCAAGGTTCTGTGCAGTTCTTAATCCATTGGAAGGGGTATGGTAATATCATGAACTTACTTGTCCGGGCTCCAGTAGCGAGATCTCCAGCTTCAGCGCGACTGTGCCTGGAGACACACGCTGCAAAGCCATGCTCCCTGATAATGCAACAGCGTAATTCACAACAGGATACAATGCTCTTTCTCCTACACCGGGTGTGTCCTGGAGGAGACTACCAGTGGGCTGATTGCTCAGCTGATCTATTCCTGTGTGCTATTGTTTGACTAATGGAATGCCAAGTCATGATCTATCAGGCTCTGATCCTGGAACTCTGTGCTCTATTTAAACCCCTTCCTGACCTTACACCAGTACCAGTGACAGTCATCGACTCCTAGCTGTGCTCCTGGTTATGGTTGTGTGAGCATTTGGATTGCTTCTATTATTTACATCTGCTTGGTACTGGGTTTCCATACAACTGCGTCTCTGTGTTGTTCTGTCTCTGTGTGTGTATGTCTTTCACTTCAGCAGAGTAGGGAATGTCGACCAGTTGGAGACTTGCCGCCTAGGGCTTGCACTGCAAGTAGGCAGGGAAAGTGGGCGGGGTTCAAGTTAGGGCTCACTGTTTGTGTATTCCTGCCTTCTCTGGTTACAGAAAGGGTAGAATTACAAATAATAAGAAGAATTGTGTGTGTAGAATAGGGACATGCAGGGAATCTGTCAGACAGGGAGTGAGAAGAGAAGAACTTTGGCTGGCTGTGCCTCATAGCAGAACTGCAGATGCTGCTTTAATTTTTGGAGGGTTCAATTTCAATTTAATTAAAAAAGCATATAGGTTATCAGTAGTATAGCAATACATACGCTAGGGCGTCTAATTTTCTGTGAGTGATAACGAGAAATTGAGCGTCAGGCCTCAATCGTCCTTTTTCCATTAATTCTATTTCCACACAGTTGGAATTTTAAAATGCTGGGACTTGTTCAATTTAATTAAAATAGCAGTCAATTTTGGGGGAATTGTTAAATATACTCAAACCAGCATATACTGTACCTGATTATAACACCAATACACAGGGTAGTGCAGAATATTAAAAGAGAGGCCCAAATATGTCAGGGCTACGGAAGGGTTCCAAACGAAAGACATGGAGCCAGAATGTGGGTAGTAGCAGCACCAGTTATCTGGCCGGAAGTAGTAGTAGTAGTAGTAGGCTGCAGTTGTTCCTGTTGGCTTTGGAAAGGCGCAACAATATAGTTGAAGAGAAAGATGATAAGATTGTGGATTGGCTGGCTCACTCTTCTCAGTTGCAGCATAATGATGTAGAGATGAGTCTGTCACAGCATTCCTCCTGCTCTTTGCTGCCCCAAAAAAGGCTTTCAGTGGAATCCTCAGTCTTCACTACCCCTTCCTAGTGGGGTGCCTTCCTTTTTCCTAAGAAGTGGTAAGAAAACCCCACCACAACCTACAACAGATGGTCAACAGAGTCTCCCTGTTCATAACTTGTGTGAGAGCAGTCAGTGTTTGTACTGCCTTGAAGGGATGGTGGAGGCTGCAGACCCCAGACATAGCCATGTTAGTGGTGGTATTAGTGGCACCCTAGGTTGTTTCATTTTTCCAAAGATGTTATTTTCATATGACTTTGCTTACGCCCCGGGTCTCAGTGATGTAAAAGATATATATGCCAAATTTCAAGAAGATTTGATAATATTTAAGGGTTGCACACATTGATCACTTTTATCCATTAGTACATTATAGTTATTACAACTCTCACTCCTGTACCTAGGAGGTTGGTCTAAAAACGACTTCAGTTTCAGGATCCCAGGGGCTCTGCATCAAGCAAGGTGGATAGCAAAGGCAATATATGCACTTAACCAGATGCAGACATGAAAAAAACGTAGGATTGACTTTTTTGGACATATTTTTCTCTGGCTGTTAAGGAAAATATGATTAAAAATTTAGAAACCAAACCTGCAAAAAAAAAAAAAGGAATCTAAATGATTAGAGGGTAAAAACCTAGTTTTAATTGTAATAACTATACTGTACTAATGGATAAAAGTGATCAATGTGTGCAAACCCTAAATAGTATCCAATCTTCTTGAAAATTGGCATATATATCTTTTACATCACTGATACTTGGGGCGTAAACAAAGTCTGCAAAAATTTAAACATTTAATTTTTTGCATTACAAAATTAAAAACACCCTATTGCAGTTGTTGCCGCGTTATTGACATTGGGGGCAGCGACAGTGGCAGCTGGTGCAGAACACAGAAGGTGGGCCAAAGAACCTACCATAATATCCCATGGTTTGATAGAAACAGTAGGAAGGGCAAAGACTTCGATGATGATTGTGTGCCGGACATGACCTGGGAGCCAGATCGGGGGGCTGAGGAGGAGGCATCATCAGAGGAAGAGAGTGATGGGGGCAGCAATAAAGAGCAAAGGCAACGTACCTCCCAAAAAACAGCTAGGGCAATCGGGATATGTTTATGCTACTGATATTGTGAGTGGGTTAGGTCCAAAACATGCCAGATCTAAGCCGAGCTTAGCTGCCTCTAACTTTGCTGCACGAGTATCTACCACTGCTGGATGACAAAAACATTGCCCTGTGCCAGCTGTGCAGGAGAAAAATAAGATGTGATCAGGCAAACACAAAGTTAGGCACCATATCTCCATTGAACATGAAGAGGCATCACCCCATCCCATGGGAAAACAGACATGGCAGCCAGCTACCGCAGCAGGAGTTCCCTCCTTTTCCTGGTCTGTCTTGGAACAGCCAGGCCGCATCCATGGGTAGTATGGTGTCTTTGACATCGTCATCCTCTCTTTCCGCTTCTCTCATTTAGACTCCTGCTCCGCTCCATCGTCGCCATTGATAACAGAATACGTGGCCAGCAACCAACTCTACATACCCAGCAATCCTATGGTGCGCAAGCTTAATTCCCATGCGGCAGTCCAGTTGCTGTCATACCATTTAGTCAAGTCTGCTACCTTTAGGGAGCTAACGGCATGTGCTCAGCCTCTCTGGAAGATTCCATTCAATTATTTCTCCCAAAAAGCAATCTGTGCCTTGTAATCTCATATGTCAGACAACATGGGCCTCTCCCTGCCATTCTTGCTATGGAGAAAAGTGGCTACGAGAGGAGAGAAGACGCTCATAGGTGACTTTGCAAGAGAAAATGCGGTGTCCTTCGGATTACGGTGAGTATATTTTACTCACCTGATCGAGTTGCACTGAATTATGTGCAACCCTAATGAAGGAAGGCTGTGAAGACTGGACTCGTCTGGTCCTTGGGCGGGGCCAGGCCGCCTCTTAGGTAGAATTTGGAAATAGCAAAAGAGCTTGTCTGGACTTAGGTTGTCTGGCGAACGAGTGGACACCAGGCGCATAACACAACTCGAGCTTTAGGTATAGTAGGTTTCATTGAGAGACAATGCATTTCGGGGTTCACTGGACCCCTTCATCAAGTCTACAAAAAACATTAATCAAGCATAAGTAAAATATGGTATATAAATGATACATATAGAACATCCATAATAGGAGTACAAAATTGTCCATAGTAAAAAACACATATTGTCGGTAGAATATATAATGCAACATATAATGCATAAAACCATAGGTGAGGTAAACGAGTCTCCAATGCAGCATAATGCATATGTGCGTATAGCAGATAAAATATATGCCATTTGAATTATTGAGTGACATGAGTAGGTATATGAGATAAATGGTGACCAAGTGATGATGAGTCTAAGTAGTAGGGGGTGGTATTGACTAGGTCTATGAGCCCACTAGGATGGTGCTGACTAGGTTTATAGACCTAGTCAGCACCTTTCTGGTGGGCTCATAGACCTAGTCAGTACCACCCCCTAATACTTAGACTCATCATCACATGGTCACCATTTATCTCATATACCCACTCATGTCACCACCCACTGTCCTTCTCTCCCTCCCCCAAGCCTCCCTTGTCCCTATCATACCACAATGCCATCTCACATCACACTACCATTGTTGGTGCAATTGCGGGCCCCTATTTGCATTTCCAACCTCCGGTACCACTAGGGACCTTAGCACATCTTCCCCCCCACACACATCCCCCCCCCCCCCACCATCACCCTCAGCCTCCGCCCCTCTTCAGTCAATTCTCTGCCGGGCTGCCGAGCTCCAGCGCTAGCAGCCGTCACCAGCACACACCCCAACCACGCCCACCCAGTCCCTGCCTTAACCCTGGGTTTCACACCTGAGCGTTTTACAGCGCGTTCAAACGCGCTGTAAAGCGCTCAACAGATAAAACCAATGCATCCCTATGGGAGTGGTTCACACTTGAGCGCTTTACAGCGCGTTTGAGCGCGTAAAGCGCCCAACGATAAACAAGTACTTGAGCTTCTTTTGGGGCGTTTGACGCGCGTTTTGTGATTGACACCACAGTAGCAATCACAAGAACGCGCGTGAACTGCGCGTTTCCTATTTGCAAAAACGCGCAAAAAAACGCGCGTCAAAAACGCGCGTAAAACGCGCGTTTTTGGAACGCTCAGGTCTGAACCCAGGGTAAACCTCTGCACCAGTGCGCGCTCTATACATCGCACTCTCCACGTGCATCCACCTACCAAAGCGCTTCCGCGTCCAGGGAAAACTCCAGCTGCTAGACAGGTAAATCCCTTCTCCTACTAACACTGGGTTCAGACCTGGGCGTTCGTGCAGCGCGTTTAATTCAGCAGTGTTTTAACGCCGAGTCAACTCGCTGCACAAAATAGAAATCGCGCGTTTACGCGCGTCCTATTAAACTCTGTTTATGGGGACGCGACGTTAAGCTGGGCCAAACAGCTTATGCGTTTTTGCGTCGGCCGTTTTTACGCTGCGTTCGAGCGCGTGAAAAGCGCAAGTGTGAACCAGGCCCATAGGAATGCATGGGTACTGTACAGTTGTACGTTTTTATGCGCGTTCGAACGCGCGTAAAAACGCTAAAGTGTGAACTGAGGGTCACCCCCCCACCACACAAATCATCCAGCTTTTCAATTATAGCAAAAATAACACTGGATTGTCATGTACCCCACATGAACCACACACTCGTCTTTTTTATTTTCACGCCCCCAGCTGTGCTCACCATCGGTCCCACAATAAGGGACTAAGCAAAGGCAATTCCACTGAACCGCCAGCTGCAAGAGTACAGGTACCCCCAACCTCAGCCTTTGCACTATACATACAAAGTCTGCCTCATTGTGTCACAACATTCAAGCCATACAAATTTGGAACACTCATTTCCCTCACAGCCATTATGCCTACAATTTTACTTGAATAACTGAAACACATTGGGAACACTCATTCCCAGTACAGCCATTAACCCTACATTTTTACTAGAATAATTCAAATGGCATATATTTTATCTGCTATACGCACATATGCATTTTGCTGCATTGGAGACTCTTTTGCCTCACCTATGGTTTTACGTTGCATTATATATTCTACTGACAATATGTGTTTTTTACTACGGACACATTTTTTACTCCTATTATGAATGTTCTATATGTATCATTTATATACTATATTTTACTTATGCTTGATTTATGCTTTCTTGGTTTTACTCCACTCATGGGATTGTTTTTCTATATATACATTTTATGGCGCAAAGCCGCCCCCAAGGGACTTTTTATCTATAAATTAATTAAAAGCTTTTAATATCCTGCTATTCCCCCCCCCCACCTAACTATTATAAACAATTATCTGTACGCATTATTTATACTTTTTTACCATCCATGTTTTTTGTAGACTTGATAAAGGGGTCCCGCAAACCCCGAAACACGTTGTCTCTCAATAAAACCTACTATACTTAAAGCTCGAGTTGTGTTATGCGCCTGGTGTCCACCCGCTCGCCAGACAACCTAAGTCCAGACGAGCTCTTTTACTATTCTTGCTATGCGGCAAGGTTCATGCTACGGTGGACACCTACAGCAGCTCTTACCCTGGGTTCAGACCTGAGCGTTCTAGAAACGCGTGTTTTTGTCACGCGTATTACAGCGCGTTTCTGCAAATAGGAAACGCGCGTCGTACGCGCGTTTGTGTATTTGACTACTGTGGTGTAAATCACAATACGCGCGACAAACGCCCAAAAAAACGCTCCTGAACGAGCTTATGCGTCGGGCGTTTTACAGCGCGTTTTTACGCGCTGTAAAACGCTCAAGTGTGAACCACTCCCATAGGGATGCATTGGTTTTCATGTGTTGAGCGTTTTACAGCGCGTTTGAACGTGCTGTAAAATGCTCAGGTGTGAACCTAGGGTTATAGTCAGGGACATTACATGTCTTTCATGGCTCACTGGGTCAATGTTTTTTCCAGCAGTTTTGAGGCAGCACCCCGGCAATAAGGCCAGGCCCTTATGACCCCTATATGATTGTGTTGACCTGGCTTCCACACCAGGCACTTATCCACCTCTTTCTCCTCCATGGACATATTCCTGTCCCTTAACAGGAGTAGGGCACATGGTTACTCGAACTACCCCTTCTTCCTATCAAATGCATCAAGTCAAGCGTTGCCACGCAGGGGAATTCAACATTACACATGCTTGAGTGCCTGTATGAGCAGCAGAAAGCCACAAACGACTTTGTCATGCACCAGACTGCCTCAGCAGCAAGGGAGCATGTGTTTCTTCGAGGTCGGGCAGTGGCAACTAATCCAAGACGCCTGTCAGGTGATGAAGCCCTTTGAAGAGGCCACAAAGTTTGCCAGCAGAGACAACTGCGGCATAAACAATATCATCCCTTTCATATTTATCTTAGAACAGATGATGATGCTCATGCAGCAAAGGACCACAGCGGAAGAAGAGCTGCTGACGTATCTTGCCGTCAGCTTTATAGCTGTTGGGGACACACAGGACACACAAATGGAATCTGCCATGGAGGAGCAGAATGATGAAGATGAGGAGCTGCCACTGCAAGACTGAGGAGTAGGAGGAGTCGGAGGTGGAGGAGCAAGAGAACGTTGATGAGGATGGCACCAGCCAGGACACCCATTCGTCTAAGTAGGGGGCGGAGCCAGAAAGAACTGGCTCCTTGGGCACACTGGCCAGAATGGCGACCTGTATGTTTGCTTGCTTACGCAGTGACAGGTGTATCGTTGTCATCAAGAAGTTTGATGATTACTGGATAGCCATGCTTTTGGACCCTCGCTACTAGAGATGAGCAAAGTTCTCAAAAATCCAATTCAGCTGCTTCTCCAAATCTTACAAAGAAATTCTCTTTGTGATGAATTACTCCATCACAAAGCGCATTTCTTTGTGAGTAGCTGGCACAATGACAGGGATCGGTGATTCCGCCGCCCCCTGTCATTGAACCCCTCCGATGCATCATTCGTCACTTATTGAGATGACTGACCTCATACATGACCGTGCATGAGATCTTCAATCAAGATGGCTGAGGCAGACTCTTAAAATACAAATGAGGTGAGTATGATTTTTTTTTTATTGCCATTTTAGGGGAAATGTATTCGTTACCACTAAACATGAGGAAATTTGGCTTTGCGGCAAATCCAATTTTTCACTAAATAAACTTTGATTTAGTTACCACTACTCGCTATTAAGGCAAAATGTGGGAATGTTTTCCTCTTGCAGAAAGGCAGGACAAATGGTGTTATTACCAGGAAACACTGTGTACGCAGCTTGATCAGCTTGCGGTGAGCAAATGCCTGCTTCCATTGTGTCTGAAAGGGAAGCCCCTCTCATCCTCCCCGTAGAGTCACCCCCGTCCCGCCACCTCGGGCAGCAGAAGCCGCAGCAGCAGTAGCAGCAGCCATTTCAGGTTCAGGCCTACCTAAAGTGAGGCCAGTCTGTGGCACATACCCTGTTCCCTGACCATGTGTATTTCTGGGCCGGCAGACTGAAACAGTGGCCCGAACTGGCACAGCAATTCTCTTTCTTCTTTCTTGCCCAGGCTCCAATGTCATCTCAGAAAGGGTTTTCTGTGTTGCGGGGGAAAGGGGGGGGGGTAGGGACACTAAAACAAACTAAGTTTTCCTCCACTAGTATCCAAATCATCACTTTGGTAAATGTGAACCAAGCCTGGATTTAGGAGGGTTTTAACACTGAATACAGTAAATCTGGCCTTTCTTGCGGTGCCCCATTTTGCAACTGTTGCTGTCTGCCTGCCTGCATTAATCATGCCACTGTTACGATCTGCCATCCTTCATATTCTGTACAGCTGCTACTCCTGCTGCCTCTATCATGCCATCTCCACAGTCATGCACAGACCTGCCAACCATCATGTTCCATCATGTTCTGTATGGCCGTTGCTGCTGCCTCCATCATGCCACAGCTACTTTTATGCCACTGTTACTAATTGCTTACCATCACATACTGTATGGCTGGTGTTGCCACCTCCATTATGCCACCGCCACCATCATGCCACTGCTGCAGCATGCCGAAGGAGGACCATCATCTTCTGTAAGGATGTTGCTGCCTCTATCATGCTGCTGTCTGCCAACATGTACGATAAAGCTGCTGTTGCAGCCCTCGCTGTCTAAGCTGCTGCTGCTGCTCCTCACTGCTAATTCTCTACTGCCACCACCATGCAAACCATCTGCCACTACTACAACTACCACTACTACTACCATAGACAGTCTTGTATGTCCATGCAATGCTGCTACTGCTGCCGCTACTATTGTGGCTGCATGCATCTATATCTGTACTGTGCCCTTTCCACATCCCCACTGCACTGCTTCTGCTCCCAATTAACAGGGAGAATTCTTTAAGCTTGTTGGCAACGAGCCACTTTTTCTTCTGACACTCAATGCTGCTGCATGCCATATGGGTTCCGTGTGTGTTTAAACATAATCTGATCCTGATAAGGGACAATTTTTAGAAGCTTTGGAATATGAAAGCCCATAACACATGGGTCGGCGTGGTGTGTTTTTAAACACTCTGTTAATGCTGTCAAACATGCATTTACCCATAGCTATGTATGTCAGTGTGTCACTCAGACATAATTTACTATAGCTGTCATTGCGTTCCAGAGCTTGGAGAGGGGGAGGGAAAAAGACAAATTTATAAAAAATAAATGAAAAGATATCACAAGTTTTCCTAAATATTCATAGGAGACTAGAGGGGGTTATACTGTATATCCATTTTTAGGGCAATTGGCACAACTTCAGTTCAGCCCAAATAGATTTGGATCCAAACTGAACCGGCCCCAAAAATAATCTTGAGTGTTTTTGTAACAGTATCCCATATTTTCATTTCAGGTTCCTGGGAAAGCTGGGTAACATAGTATGCAGACCTATAATAGGGGCTGCTGCATACTATAGTAAATGTTCCTAAATAAATCCTATTTCATGCTCCCAAATTACATGATAGCATCCCATATTTGCCTTTCAGGATCCCAGTAAAGCTGAGTAACATAGCATGTGGAGCTGCAGTGGGAACTGCTGAATACTAAATGTACCTAAATAAATGGCAACTTGCGCTAGTCATATTTTCTCATCAATTTCACTGCAGAATTTTTTTTTGTTTTCCTATAATGTTTACACTTAAATTCTAAAAATTCTGAACACAAAGTAAATGCAAACAACAAACATACAATACTTTTTTTTTTAAAATGTGTTTTGAGGTTAAGAGTCATTTTAACACCTTCCGGATCTTCACTGTACATGTACAATACTCATTTTTTTATGTTTGTATTAGCTTAGAGTCCCTTTAACTACTTTCAGACCTCTGCTGTACATGTACGGCAGAAGTCCTGTCTTTAAAGATGGCATCCTCCACAATCACAGTTTTTGCTGTCTTGACCAGCAGAGGCCCCAGGCTAACATCCATGGTCCATAGTAATACCGATTACTAAATACCGCAGACCACGGCACATGAGAGTGTTAAAGTCGGAAGCTATGCGCTTCCCGGCTTGGGCTGCCTTCTCCTATTAGAGAATGAGGAAGGAGTCACATACTAGTAATAGGCCTGAACCTGTCCAATTCTTCCAGGCTAATCAAGTATATTACTAATGCAGGTCTGGAGGTGGTAGTACTGTGTTGGAATATACTGAATCATGTATTCTGCAATGGATAGATATCCATTACAGAATACAAGTATCAATCTAATAATCGCTTGTTATCGTCACCTAGGATGACGTAAAAAAATGAAAATAAAAGTTGAATCCCCCCCTTACCTAGAATAAAAACTAAATAAACAATAAAAAAAAATTAGACATTATACATATGTACTATTAAAATTTGTGTTCAGAGATTAGAAGTCTACAAAGTGGAATTCGATCCGAATTTCAGGGAAAATTCGATTCACTGCAAAGCCGAATTTCCCCATGCTTTCTTGTAGCCAATTGATATTTCCAGAATGGCAGTAAAAGAAAATGTAAAAAAAATCATTCCATACTTACTTTATCCATTTGAGCGTGCAGAGACAGCTGCTGCCATCTTGATTAAAGATCTTGCATGAAATCCTGTACGACGTAATCATGGGCTGCGCAAGATTTTGCGCTAGATCTTCAATCAAGATGGCGGCAGCAGGCGCTTCACAATCAAATTGATGAGGTAAGTATGATTTTATTTATTATTTTATTTATTTTACACTTCAATATTAATTTAATGTCATATATGATCCACCAGTTTATCTTAATTGCATGTAACCGGAAAACACTCCAATATCTCATATATTTCCCAAACAAAAATGAGTGATTAAAATTTCCTAGTAGAAAAATTCTCTTTTTATTAAACATGATTAAAATTGGTAACACATATGATTTATATTAGGGATACAAACATATGACGCCCAGTTTAGTCTTCCATGACTACCAAAGTCCAGATAGTACAGAGGCAAGTATGTTATACAAAATGAAAATACTACTAAAAGACTCATTAGAGGTTTAACAGGTTCACATACTGGAAAGTCTGTCGTGGATATTTAGGTTTTGTTCACATCCACGCCATGGTCCTTTCCTCACAATATAGCACAGCAGCCCTCTAGTCCGTTACACACACTTGGTTATAGGGACCATTAGTAGTATTTTCATTTTTTATAACATACTTACCTCTGTACTATTTAGCACATATGGCAAGAGAGAGAGAAGGCGCTCATAGGGTAATACGTTACTTCCAAAGGATTGGGCTAGAGAAGTGTGAAAATTGGGCTCACCTTGCGAGGTTGTGCTATCTTAAGGCACAACTCTTGTACAGGCGATGTGAGGAGGTTGGTGCCGCCAGATGGTACCGCAACAGTCCGATTGGGTGGTTTGCCAGAACCCCCAAGGTACTGAAATAAGGAACACAGGCGAATAGGATGTGCAGACTACCTGCACTCCCAGTGTGGTACCGGATGGGGCGCACTCGAAAGACCTCAAGACAGGAGTATTCTTTTTAGGGATTTATTGACAACGCGTTTCGGGGCATACACGCCCCTTTTTCAAGTCTAAAGTAGGTAAAACATATAAAACGAATACATATAGACATGTAGTGAGACCATTTGAACAAAAAGCATAAAAGAGATGAATATAAAAAAAAAGGAATAAAGAATTGAATAAAAAATACACATAAATATTAAAAATATATGTATGAAATTGATAATAAATATAAATTCAATGTTTCAATGATTGATTCTGTAAAAATAGAACCGCTATAAATTTGTACATAAATAAGGATTTTTTTTCCCCCTTAAGTACATATGGAATAAAGTAAATGATTGTTTTTGAGAATGGATAAATAAATGGGTAGGAAACCCTAATAAAAGACACTGATAGCGATTAAAAGAAGGAGGGGTTTTACCTGGAGTGAATATAAGTATAAGTGTGAATAGAGCCGCTATACGTTTAATATCAATGATGAGGTTTGGAGTTTTTTGAAATAATTAATTAATTTTCAAGGATGGATATGTGGGTAAATAACCCTTTATAAAGGACAGTGATGGCGATTGCAAAAAGGGGTTTACCTGGAGTGCCGTGCTTTTGAATAGGAGTACACCGAAGATGTCTCTAAAGGATGAAAAAATCCTATGAAAAGGGGGCTATATTGCAGCAAATAAATGATAAGACACATATAACTATAAAATTGATGATATGGTGGATGGAAGAGTAAAAGTAAGTAATTAATGTATGTTATGCAATTAATGTATGTTATGCAGGACATGAATTAGCAGATGCATAGAGTTATTAATGAGTACCTCGGGAGTAGCTCCGTGACACGTGGAACGCCAGCAGCTCGGCTCTGGCATGCCAGAGCGCGCACTGCTAGATGTAGGAGGGAGTGAGGGCCGGGCTGGTGACGCCATCTATGACGTCCCGGTCGGCTTGTGAAGAGGTTACTGAAGGTGCGATGCTGTCAGGGAGGTGCCGATGTAGGTCTGAGGAAGCAGTTACAATGGATTGAGAGGGGGAGGTGAAGAACTGAAGGTATCACTGGATGATGTATCAATTGGATACTGTTAAATTAAATCAGCCTGGTATTAATTGGTTATTGAACAGGATGAAAAGGATATGACTGGTATGTTCTTTTTATAGGTTGAAGAGTATAACAATATGACAGGAATAAATGAATAGACTATGGGATAGGTGTGTACGTAGATGGATATTTTGAGGTACTTGTAAAGCTGGTAGATGTTGGGAGAAGGGAAGGGTGAGTGTGTGAATTATGCAAAGTGTTTTCGGACAAGTGGATACTGGAACAGGGATATAGATATCAGTGTTAAAAACAATTACTCTCCAGGGATTCATTTAAGCCAAAGGGTTCCAGACACTGCAATTTATATATCCAGAACATTTCCTCCGTCTTAGGGACTGAAAGCGGTTTGCTTGTTCCGTTTTAACTTGTTCTATTGGTGTTATGCTCAAATCCTTCGGATCCTTATTATGAACCTGGAGGAAATGTCTTGAAACTCCATGTTTTAGATAACCATTATTAATATTCCACCGATGTTTGTTCATCCGTTCCCTTAGGGTCATGGTGGTTCTCCCTATATATTGAAGGCCGCAGTTGCATTCGATGAGATAGACAACATAGCTGGATGAGCAGTTGAGAAATTGTTTGATCTGATATTGTTCACCCGAGACGTTACTACAGAAAACAGTGGTTTTATTAGAAATGTTAGTACAACATTTGCACATACGGTGTCCACATTTGTAGCTACCCCGTATATCAGGAAATAGCAGTGGCGTTTGATCCAATTTTTCTTTCTTCAATGTGCGGAGGCGACTTGGGGCCAGGAGATTTTTCAACGTTTGGGGTCTTCTGAATATTATACGTGGTTCCTTCTGTAGATGATTTCTCAGAAAATGATCCGCTAATAGGATCGGCCAGTGTTTTCTTAGAATTTCTCTGAGTGACGAGTGATTGACATTGTAGGTGGTGATGAATGACATTTTGAAACGTTTGTTGGTTTCTGGGTCCTTCTCTTTTTTGTTCTTCAATAGACAGCTTCCTTGTGTGTGCTCCTGGGCACGTTTCAGAGCTGCTTTGACCACTCCTTTGGGGTAACCTTTATTGAGGAATCTCCTCTCAATAAGCTTACTTTGTGTTTGGAAACACAAAGTAAGCTTGTTGAGAGGAGATTCCTCAAGGTTACCCCAAAGGAGTGGTCAAAGCAGCTCTGGACGTGCCCAGAGCACACACAAGGAAGCTGTCTATTAAAGAACAAAAGAGAAGGACCCAGAAACCAACAAACGTTTCAAAATGTCATTCATCACCACCTACAATGTCAATCACTCGTCACTCAGAGAAATTCTAAGAAAACACTGGCCGACTATTAGCGGATCATTTTCTGAGAAATCATCTACAGAAGGAACCACGTATAGTATTCAGAAGACCCCAAACGTTGAAAAATCTCCTGGCCTCAAGTCGCCTCCGCACATTGAAGAAAGAAAATTGGATCAAACGCCACTGCTATTTCCTGATATACGGGGTAGCTACAAATGTGGACACCGTATGTGCAAATGTTGTACTAACATTTCTAATAAAACCACTGTTTTCTGTAGTAACGTCTCGGGTGAACAATATCAGATCAAACAATTTCTCAACTGCTCATCCAGCTATGTTGTCTATCTCATCGAATGCAACTGCGGCCTTCAATATATAGGGAGAACCACCATGACCCTAAGGGAACGGATGAACAAACATCGGTGGAATATTAATAATGGTTATCTAAAACATGGAGTTTCAAGACATTTCCTCCAGGTTCATAATAAGGATCCGAAGGATTTGACCATAACACCAATAGAACAAGTCAAAACGGAACAAGCAAACCGCTTTCAGTCCCTAAGACGGAGGGAAATGTTCTGGATATATAAATTGCAGTGTCTGGAACCCTTTGGCTTGAATGAATCCCTGGAGAGTAATTGTTTTTAACACTGATATCTATATCCTTGTTCCAGTATCCACTTGTCCGAAAACACTTTGCATAATTCACACACTCACCCATCCCTTCTCCCAACATCTACCAGTTATACAAGTACCTCAAAATATCCATCTACATACACACCTATCCCACAGTCTATTCATTCATTCCTGTCATATTGTTATACTCTTCAACCTACAAAAAGAACATACCAGTCATATCCTTTTCATCCTGTTCAATAACCAATTAATACCAGGCTGATTTAATTTAACAGTATCCAATTGATACATCATCCAGTGATACCTTCAGTTCTTCACCTCCCCCCCCTCCTCAATCCATTTTAACTGCATCCTCAGACCCACATCGGCACCTCCCCTGACAGCATCGCACCTTCAGTAACCTCTTCACAAGCCGACCGGGACGTCATAGATGACGTCACCAGCCCGGCCCTCACTCCCTCCTACATCTAGCAGTGCGCGCTCTGGCATGCCAGAGCCGAGCTGCTGGCGTTCCCATGTGTCACGGAGCTACTCCCGAGGTACTCATTAATAACTCTATGCATCTGCTAATTCATATCCTGCATAACATACATTAATTACTTACTTTTACTCTTCCATCCACCATATCATCAATTTTATAGTTATATGTGTCTTATCATTTATTTGCTGCAATATAGCCACCTTTTCATAGGATTTTTTCATCCTTTAGAGACATCTTCGGTGTACTCCTATTCAAAAGCACGGCACTCCAGGTAAACCCCTTTTTGCAATCGCCATCACTGTCCTTTATAAAGGGTTTTTTACCCACATATCCATCCTTGAAAATTAATTAATTAAAAAAACTCCAAACCTCGTCATTGATATTAAACGTATAGCGGCTCTATCCACACTTATACTTATTTTCACTCCAGGTAAAACCCCTCCTTCTTTTAATCGCTATCAGTGTCTTTTATTAGGGTTTCCTACCCATTTATTTTCTCAAAAACAATCATTTACTTTATTCCATATGTACTTAAGGGGGAAAAAAATCCTTATTTATATACAAATATATAACGGTTCTATTTTTACAGAATCGAAAACATTGATTTTATATTTATATTTATTATCAATTTCATACATATATTTTTAATATTTATGTGTATTTTTTATTCAATTCTTTATTCCTTTTTTTTTATATTCATCTCTTTTATGCTTTTTGTTCAAATGGTCTCACTACATGTCTATATGTATTCGTTTTATATGTTTTACCTACTTTAGACTTGAAAAAGGGGCGTGTATGCCCCGAAACGCGTTGTCAATAAATCCCTAAAAAGAATACTCCTGTCTTGAGGTCTTTCGAGTGCGCCCCATCCGGTACCACACTGGGAGTGCAGGTAGTCTGCACATCCTATTCGCCTGTGTTCCTCTGTACTATTTGGACTTTGGTAGTCATGGAAGACTAAACTGGGCGTCATATTTTTGTATCCCTAATATAATCATGATATGTATTACCAATTTTAATCATGTTTAATAAAAAGAGAATTTTATACTAGGAAATTTGATTCAATCATTTTTCTTTTGGGAAATATACTTCAATATTAATGTCAGAAGCAACAGTCAGCTATGAATGCGGCATCTGAGGGGTACAATGATGGGAAACTGTGCTTGTTGACAAAGTAATTTGTCACAAAGCTAATTTTTTGGGTAAAAGCAGTACAATCGAGTTTTTCAATACTTCGCTCATCTCTAATTAAAATATAAAAATATCGGCGAACATCATAACGAAAAAAAATCTAAATGGCTGATAGCCTTTTTTTGTCGCGTCACCTCTACAAAAAGTTAAATAAAAAGTAATTAAAAAGTAATCATAGATACTCCAAAATGCTATTAATAAGAACTACAGATCATCCTGCAAAATATTTGCCCTCATTTACAGCTCTGTAGATCTAACTATAAAAAAGTATATGGTGATGAAAAGAAAAATTTGTTTATTTAATTTTTTTTTAAATTAAAAAACAAGAAAAATTATATAAATATGGACAAGAATAGGACATGTTCTATTTTTTGTGGATGCCATGGAACATATCTTTTGTGGCCCCATTGAAGTGAATGGGTCCACATCTCACCCACAAAGAATGCAGATTGGATGTTGACAACAAATACGGTTGTGCATGAGCATATTTCAGAGTAGTAAATTACCCCCTACGTAATTTAGATTAGACATTGATGAGGCAGGACATCTATTTCACACATAAATCAATTCTCACAAGAATGCAATTATTTTTTGACACAACACAGTTACAGTGCATTCAGGGTCTTATACACAAAGATTTAAGGATGTAGTTAGATAGATTTATCTAATTAATTGATAGAGAGAGATTTTATTCTACTGGTTGCAGATTTTTTATGCATCTCAGTTGCACTGGAAACTGTCCAATTTAGCATTTTTTGATGTGCTAACATCAGTGGGCTGGAGGGAGCAATGTAGAGGAAAGTGAGGAGGGACCCACGTAATGTAACTGCGACACCTCTTCCCAGGCTTCTTTAGCCATAGGGCGAACCCTGTCAGATGACTCAGAACTCTTTTATTTCTGTCATTTAAGATTGGATTACAGGAGCAGGCCTAACTTTGGAGATCATGTGACCTGGCTGCTCCTGAATGAAGCAGCGCTCCTCAGAGGCTCACCCTCCCATGTGTGTCTTCTTCTTCTCTCTTGCGCCAGGTCTAGGGTCCCGTCTCCACTATCCTTGATATACCCCCACTGATCTCAGTTACCCCATACCAGGCCTGGTCATCTGGATTGTGTGTGTCTCACTGTTTGCTGTCCCTAGAGTGCTGGCTCTGTCCCCTGCCTTCACTTTCCTAGCAGAAGGTCTTATGATTTGTCTCCTGCTGAAGTCTGCAGCCCAGCAGCAAGACCCCACAGTGAACTGGTGAGTGAATGATCCAGATACTGTGAATGACTCAGTAGATTTACACTATGTAAGCACCAGCAAGTTTGTATAATAACCAGAACAGGCATTGTGTAACAGCTGGCTGGTCTTCAGGATATGGAATAGCATGTGGTGCAATACTCTGCAGAGCTTGCAACTGCTGTGTTTGGGGAGGAGGGGGTGCAGACACTGAAGCCACTACTCAGGATTCCTAATTGTTTCCTTCCAGTAACACCAGAAGAGGTAAGGTAGAGGAGGCTTATTCAAATGTTGGTATCTGGGATGAGCGGCAGTACTGTGCATTATGTCACCTTGTATTTTACTGACCCTATACTGGATTAAGTAAACTCTGGTAATGTGTGTTATCTGTATGTCTGATGTAACAGTATGCTCAATACTACTACATGAGCAGTACTTCTAAAACATAAGAGTCTAGAGTAATAATGCACAGTGAAACTTCATATTCAGTACCTATGCTTCTGTAATGTGTGATGCCTCAGGGATAATACACACAGTATTGCTGCCTGGCCTTAAAACCTATTTGTTAAAATACACCCCCCCCCAAAAAAAAAAAAAAAAAAAGCTGTAAAAACGCCATTAAAAAGCCACACTTTAAAAAATAAAATAAAATTACAAAAAAGTTGCAAGCCAAAAAGCTTAGTGTGGCAGCATCTTGGGAGATGATGGAAATGGATAAGGTCCAGAAACAGCAACGTCAGAATGGGCCAGCAATGTGTCTTTCAGGAATTGGACTGTTCCAAAGTTAATTGCCGAATTGAACCGCAGAAGGATACGGCACTCAGAGTCGGCTAGGAAAGCAGAGTTGTACAGGCTCCTCATGTCGGATACTTCCTGATGGAAATGAAAAAGGCTAGGACTACATGGCCACATGTGTCATGCGAAAAAAAGGGAAAAACTGCACAGCGACATTTTTTGTAATGACAGTCAATGGTATCACACTGGGGCCTAAAGCCCCATGCACACGACCTTATGTGTTTTGCGGTCCGCAAACTGCGGATCCGCACAAAAAACGGATGACATTCCATATGGCATCCGTTTTTTTACGGATCCGTTATTTTTGCGGATCCATTGTAATTATGCCTATCCTTGTCCGCAAACTAGAAAAAAATAGGACAAGCTCTATTTTTTTGCGGAACGGAAAAACGGACATACGGAAATGGAATACACATGGAGTACCTTCCGTTTTTTTGCGGACCCATTGAAATGAATTGTTCCGCATATGGACCGCAAAAAAAAATGTAACGGACACTAAAAGAAAATACGTTCGTGTGCATGAGGCCTAAGTCTGGATTCGATCAGCAAAAAATGTATATCTGTGTGAATAACACCTGGCCTACTTGGAGATTTTATGTCATGCAACTAAGGCTACATCCACATGTGTTCTACCAGGTTTCCAGCTTGAATATCAGAATTCTGGGGGGTGGGGGATTGGTCAGGGCAAATGGAGGGATGGGGCCCAAGATGGGTAAAAAACCCTCAGCCTATAATATACTTAATCCACCCCTTCTCCTTAGTTGAAAGTCTAAGGCCCCTTTCACACGGGCGTGATTTCCACGCGGGTGCAATGAGTGAGGTGAACGCATTGCACCCACACTGAATCTGGACCCATTGATTTCAATGGGGCTGTGCAGATAAGCGGTGATTTTCTCACATCACTTTTGCGTTGCGTGAAAATTGCAGCATGTTCTATATTTTGCGTTTTTCACGCAACGCAGGCCTCATAGAAGGGGGCTGCGGGAAAATCGCAAGCATCCGCAAGCAAGTGCGAATGCTGTGCTATTTTCCCGCATGGTTGCTAGGAGACAATCGGGATGGGGACCACATCTTTATTATTTTCCCTTACAACATAGTTATAAAGCAAAATAATAGCATTCTAAATACAGAATGCAAAGTAAAAAGGGTGATTGAGGGCTAAAAAAAATAATAATAATTAACCACCTCAGGACCGCCTAACGCACGGATGCGTCGGCGGGCGGTCCTCTTTCTCTGGGTCGACGCATCGGCGCGTCATCTCACGAGAGGCGAGATTTCGTGCTGATGCCGCCGCGCATGCACACTACGTGGCAGTAAAAAGTTCAAGAAGGAGTTGGTCATCAGCCTGCCAGCCAATGATCAGCGCTGGCAGGCTGATGACTTTAAAAAAAAAACGAATCACAAGCCATCTAACACATTATATTTATAAATATAATGTGTTAAATGGCTTCTGTGCTCTCTGCTGGGTCCTTTTCGTCGGTTGGACCCAGGAGAGAGCACATGTGACTGTAAGTACACCAAGCACTACATACTTAGCCCCAGATCACCCCCCATCACCCCAATTAACCCCTTGATCACCCCTTTTAATCACCTGTCAATCACTAGTGAAAGGGAAAAAGTGATCAGTGTAAACTGTCACTTTTTTTTTTTTACTAGTTTTGACTGTTAGGTTTAGTTTAGTTTAGGCCCCTTTGGTAGGTAGTTAGCTTCCGTTAGCGCCCAGCCCACCGCACCGCAGTCACCGATTCGCTGATTAGCGTAGCGCTAATCAGCATTTGTACTTTTATAGTATCTGTAAGTGATCAGAACTGATCACAGTCAGATCTATAATAGTATTAGTGTCACCTTAGTTCGCCCCCCACCCAAAACGCAGTGTTTGCCCGATCAGGCCTGAACGGTCGCCCACACGTGCGTTCACCCACGCCCGCCCCGCCGCAGTGGCAAAATATTTATTTTTTTATCACTGCACAATCACTTCACAAGCGCTGTGGCGATAAAAAAATCAGTTTTGATCTTTTTTATCAATCGCAGCGGCTTCCTGTACTTCGCTAGCCTCCCATTTGTAAGACAAGCTTGCTCTTTTTCTTGGGTAGTCTCAGGGAATACCCCCTAAATTTAGTTGTCCAAATATCAAATAAGGGGTATTGCTCTGAAGAGGCCTACAGGATTCTGTCCCAGTCGGATGAGGAATGGGAACCCTCATCTGACGAATCTAGCGGGTCAGAATATGAACCTGTAGAAAGCAGTGGCAGTCTGACCCAAAGTTCTGACGAGCAGGTTGAGGTCCCTGATACCACCAGGCCTACCTGGCCCCGTGTCGCTAGACCACAGGTTGCGGAGGATCCGTTTCAAGGGCAGCAGAGTGGGGCTGGCGCTGCCGGATTACGTGGTGAGGCATACACCAGCAGCGCAGCCCATCCTGGACCTACTACCAGCACTGCCGTAGAACATGGTGAAGTGGCGAGCACCAGAAGGGCAGTTGAAGCTGGTACGGTGGCACGTGCAATAGTTCCCCTGTCGCAGCCACCGCCCAGACAGGCCTGTAGAGCCCCTAGAATCCCTGAGGTGCTGGCAAACCCTGATTGGCAGCCCCCAACTTCAGCCGCACCATTAGTTCCCCCTTTCACCGCCCAGTCAGTAGTTCGGGTGGAGACAGCTCAGATCGGATCGGCACTGGGGTTTTTTGAGCTGTTCTTCACTGCGGAGCTCTTTGACCTAGTTGTGGCAGAAACAAATCGGTATGCCACTCAATTTATAAATGCCAACCCGGGAAGCTTTTATGCCCAGTCTTTCCGGTGGAAACCAGTCCAAGTTTCCGAATTTAAAACTTTTCTGGGCCTTCTCCTCAACATGGGCCTAACAAAAAAGCATTAATTGCGGTCATATTGGTCCACGAACCCAATTTATCACATGCCCATGTACTCTGCTGCCATGTCCAGGACACGATTTGAGACCATCCTGCATTTCCTTCACTTTAGCGACAACAACACCTCCCGTCCCAGAGGCCACCCAGCTTTTGACCGGCTCCACAAAATTCGGCCCCTCATAGACCACTTCAACCTGAAATTTGCAGATTTGTATACCCTCGCACAAAACATCTGCGTAGACGAGTCCCTGATACATTTTACCGGGCGCCTTGGCTTCAAATAGTACATCCCAAGCAAGCGCGCCCGGTATGGGGTCAAATTGTATAAGCTCTGTGAAAGGGCCACAGGCTATACACACAAATTTCGGATCTATGAGGGAAAAGATCAGACCCTGGAGCCGGTCGGTTGCCCTGACTACCTTGGGAGCAGTGGGAAGATAGTCTGGGACTTGGTGTCACCCTTATTCGGCAAGGGTACCATCTTTATGTGGACAATTTTTACACAAGTGTGCCCCTCTTCAGGCATTTGTTCCTAGAACAGATTGGCTGCTGTGGCACCATGCGACCTAGTCGCCGGGGCTTCCCCCAACGGCTCATTACCACCTGTCTTGCAAGGGGGGAGAGGGCTGCCTTGTGTAACGAAGAACTGCTCGCGGTGAAATGGAGAGACAAGCGTGACGTTTACATGCTCTCCTCCATTCACGCAGACACGACAATCCAAATTGAACGGGCAACCAGTGTCATTGAAAAGCCCCTCTCGGTCCACGACTATAATTTGCTCATGGGAGGGGTGGACTTCAATGACCAGATGTTGGCCCCATATTTGCTTTCCCGCAGGACCAGACGCTGGTATAAGAAGGTGTCTGTATATCTAATTCAATTGGCTATATATAATAGTTTTGTTCTCTACAGTAAGGCTGGGAGAACAGGATCCTTACTCAAATTTCAGGAAGAGATCATCGAGAACCTCCTGTATCCAGGAGGTTCCGTGGCCCCAACCACCAGTGTAGTGAGCCGTCTACATGAGCGACATTTCCCCAATGTCGTTGCTGGTACCTCAAACCAACCGCCACCCCGAAAAAGATGTTGTGTCTGTAACAGGAGTGGAATAAGGTGTGACACTCGCTATTTCTGTCCTGACTGCCCTGACCACCCTGCCCTATGCCTAGGGGAGTGTTTCCGGAAGTACCACACTCAGGTACACTTAGGGACGTAGGGATTGCAGGACACAGGTAGTTTTTACCCTCAGGATCTAGGGTCTCTCAGGATACTAGGTTTTGAGAGACCCTAACACATAGGGGTGCTGGTGTGCTACAGCAGAAATGTGAAACTGTAGAAACCTCTCCTTTCACTTGGGATAAAGTACATATTGTACTTCGCACCATCTCTGTGTGATTTACACTTTACACATTGTCCCATGGGAAAGGAGAGGTTTCTGCTAGGAAAATAAAGAGTGAAATGGTAAAAAAAAATATTAAACAGGTAGCAAGAAAAAAAATCGTGAGTTAGTTCAGGTTTTAAAAGTTTTATGATGTTCAGGTTTATAAAAAAGTTTTATGTTCAGGTTTTATAAAGTTTGTAACGTTCAAGTTTATGAGCCTGCTGCCTGTATTTTCTTCTTTCTTTTTTCCCCTAACCACCCTTTATTTTCCAGGTAGACCAACGGACCAACCGACGAAAACGCTGCAGCACTGATGTGCATTCTGAGAGAAGCATTGCGCTGCTGTCAGAAGACACGTGAAGTCGGTGTATGCGGCGCTGCAAGACGAGATTTCTCCTCTGCAGTACAGGTACGTTTGCCCAGGCATATGAGCTGAGGAGAGGTGTTGGAGTTCATATGCTTTGGCAAACACTTTGTATCAAAAATCTGGCAAAGATGTCTTCCTCCACAACGATCGATTGATCGATGTGAATGGAGAAATCACGTTTGCCAGGACATAGGAGCTGAAGTGGGTATGGATGTTTGGGTGGAGGCCCCTATGTGCTGGCAATCGTCAGGCCTCTCTTTTTTCTTGCATATTTTTGGCAGAGATTTTTTCATCCACATCGATCGATGCGAATGAAGAAATCTGTGCCGTGCATTTCTCTTTCAGCCCAGAGGCTGAACGGAAAAAAATCTCATTACCCGTATGCTCAATATAAGGAGAATAGCAGAAACTCCTAATGCTGGCCATACATATAATGATTGCGGAGACCCTCAAATGCCAGAGCAGTACAAAAACCTCACATGTGACCCCATTTTGGAAAGAAGACACCCCAAGGTATTCGCTGAGGGCATATTGAGTCCATGAAAGATTGAACTTTTTGTCACAAGTTAGCGGAAAGGGAGACTTTGTGAGAAAAACAAAAAAATCAAATTCCGCTAACTTGTGCCAAAAAAATCTTCTATGAACTCACCATGCCCCTCACAGAATACCTTGGGGTGTCTTCTTTCTAAAATGGGGTCACATTTGGGGTATTTTACTGCCCTGGCATTTTAGGGGCCCTAAAGCGTGAGAAGAAAAATGCGTAAAAATGCCCTCCTAAAAGGTACTCATTGGAATTTTGGCCCTTTGCGCATCTTGGCTGCAAAAAGTGTCACACATGTGGTATCGCCGTACTCAGGAGAAGTAGGGCAATGTGTTTTGGGTGTATTTTTACATATACCCATGCTGGGTGTGAAAAATATCTCAGTAAATTGACAACTTTGTATAAAAAAATGGAAAAAGTTGTCATTTACAGAGATATTTTTCACACACAGTATGGATATATGTAAAATACACCCAAAACACATTGCCCTACTTCTCCTGAGTACGTGATACCACATGTGTGCCACTTTGCATCCAAGATGCGCAAGGCCCTAAATCAATGAGTACCTTTAGGATTTCACAGGGCAATTTTACGCATTTGGATTCAGACTTCTTCTCACGCTTTAGGGGCCCCTAAAATGCCAGGGCAGTATAAATACCCCACAAGTGACCCCATTTTAGAAAGTAGACACCCCAAGGTATTCCGTGAGGGGTATGGTGAGTTCATGTAAAATTTTATTTTTGTCACAAGTTAGTGGAATATGAGACTTTGTAAAAAAAAAAACCAAGTTCCATTTCCGCTAACTTGTCACAAAAATAAAAACTTCCATGAACTCACTATGCCCATCAGCGAATACCTTAGGGTGTCTACTTTCCAGAATGGGGTCACTTGTGTGGTATTTTACTGTCCTGGCATTTTAGGGGCCCCTAAAGCGTGAGAAGTAGTTTGGAATCCAAATGCGTAAAATTGCTCCTGTGAAATCCTAAAGGTACTCATTGGTTTTAGGGCCTCTTTACGCATCTTGGCTGCGAAAAGTGGCACACATGTGGTATCGCCGTACTCAGGAGAAGTAGGAAATGTGTTTTAGGGTGTATTTTTACATATACCCATGCTGGGTGAGAGAAATATCTCTGTAAATTGACAACTTTGTATAAAAATGGAAAAAAGTTGTCATTTACAGAGATATTTCTCTCACCCAGCATGGGTATATGTAAAAATACACCCCAAAACACATTGCCCTACTTCTCCAGAGTACGGCGATACCACATGTGTGCCACTTTTTTGCAACCAAGATGCGCAAAGGGGCCCTAAATCCAATGAATACCATTAGGATTTTACAGGGCATTTTTGCGCATTTGGATTTTCACGCTTTAGGGGCCCCTAAAATGCCAGGGCAGTATAAATACCCCACAAATGATGCCATTTTGGAAAGTAGACACCCTAAGGTATTCGCTGATGGGTATAGTGAGTTCATGGAAGTTTTTATTTTTTGTCACAAGTTAGCGGAAAATTGAAATTTTTTGATAAAAAATAAATCAATTTTCGCTAACTTGTGACAAAAAATAAAAACTTCCATGAACTCACTATGCCCCTTAGTGAATACCTTAGAGTGTCTACTTTCCAAAATGGGGTCATTTATGGGGTGTTTCTACTGTCTGGGCATTGCAGTACGTCAGGAAACAGAACAGGTGCTCAGAAAGTCAAAGTGTGGAAATTCACTTTTTTGCACCATAGTTTGTAAACGCTATAACTTTTGCCCAAACCAATACATATACACTTATTGCATTTTTTTTTATCAAAGACATATAGAACAATAAATTTAGAGAAAAATTTATAGAGAAATGTAGTTTTATTTGGCAAATTTTGCAACAGAAAGTGAAAAATGTCATTTTTTTGCAACAATTTCGTCAACAAAAAGTAAAATATCAAAAAAAGTAAAAATGTCAGCAGCAATGAAATACCACCAAATGAAAGCTCTATTAGTGAGAAGAAAAGGAGGTAAAATTCATTTGGGTGGTAAGTTGTATGGCTGAGCAATAAATGGTGAAAATAGTGTAGTGCAGAATTGTAAAAAGTGGCCTGGTCATTAAGGGGGTTTAAGCTAGGGGGGCTGAGGTGGTTAACTCACCACCTCCAATTGATCGCGTAGCTGCCGGTCTCCTGTTCTGTCTTCAGCTGGGGGGGTAAAGGACCTTCCGTGACGTCACTAGGTCCAATCACATGCTTCCATCACCTGATCACAGTGATGAAGTTCGGCTTCGGGTCTGGGTACCAAACATGCCGATTTTTCTCACGTGGGTGCAAAACGCATTACAACAGTTTGCACACACACGGAAAAATTGCACATTTTCCCGCAACGCTCTCACCTCATCAGATTCCTAAGGGAAATATAAAAATGCAGGATGCACAAGCATTTTTATTTTTTTGCCACTGGCATTTTTGTTAATTAGGTGGTGCTTTTTGAGTTTTTTTTCTTCAAAACACTGCATTTGGCATTTTGACATCTCCTTTTTGATATATAAATAATATATTTAAAAAAGTCATATAGTTTAGTAAAAAAAAGAACTCTAAAAATGCCTCAAAGACCATATGCGGTATGGAAAAATATGCGGTCTAAATGGCATTTTTTTAATGAACAAAATAAGCAGCCTTTTTGGTGTTTATTACTAGTTTAGCATTTCTGGTGTTTTTTTTTTATTTCAGCAGAGTATGGGAATTATTAAATGCAGTACATTTGTGTATTTTTAGTGTGTGTTTACTTCACTTGAGTTTTTGGATTATTAGTGGTTTTGAAATTGTGACATGCTCTGTGTGTAGAATTTTTGGCTCATTTTATGACGTTTTTGCCTCACAGACATCACCTGTTTTTATTGGCCTCTTGCAAGTGTCAATGTGTGTTTGCATTTATGGAATTTCCATGGGTCTTTTCATAATATACAGAGGAAGAGGCATCAGAAAGGAGATTCTTTTTGTATGCCTTCAAATAAACACCATACAAGATGCATGCGTTAAAACCTATTTGTTAAAATACACCCCCAAAAAAAAAAAAGCTGTAAAAACGCCATTAAAAAGCCACACTTTAAAAAATAAAATAAAATTACAGAAAAGTTGCAAGCCAAAAAAAAAAGTGTGGCAGCATCTTGGGGTCCCCTACACACAAATTTGCTTGCATTTTTTCCATATAGAAAGCATTTTTATATGCCTTTTTCAGTGTTTTTTCCCCCAAAACTAATGTTTGGATGGCATTTTTTCAGGCATAATTTTTGGTAGTAGCAGGAACTGCTATGTGGCCAGAAGTAGTAGTAGTAGTGGTAGTGGGCAGCAGTGGTTCCTGGCTTTGGAAAAGCGCAACATTATCGTTGAGGAGAATGATTAAAGTCTTAGGCCTCTTTCACACGGGCGTCATGTTTGACGCCCGGATAAGAGTGCGGTGCGTTATGGAATATGCGCGTTTTCCACGCTGGTGCAAACGCTTGCAAAACGCTTTTGCACGCTGCGTAGCAAAACGCCATGTTTGGTACCCAACTCGAAGCCGGACTTCATCACTGAAGTCCGGTCTCGGTCTACTGAGAATTGATTATTTCCCTTATAACATGGTTATAAGGGAAATAATAGCATTCTTAATAAAGAATGCATTGTTAAATGATGAGGAAGGGTTAAAAATAATAAAAGTTAACTACCTTAGCCACTTGATCGCGTAGTCGCGATCTGTCCTTCTTTCCCTGCAGCATCTGTGATCTAAGGACCTGTGATGGCGTCACATCACATGGTCCAATCACATGGTCCATCACCATGGTAAGATGGACCATGTGATTGGACCATGTGATGTGACGTCATCACAGGTCCTTTAGATCACAGATGCTGCAGGAAAGAGAGGACAGATCGCGACTACGCGATCAAGTGGCTAAGGTAAGTTAACTTTTATTATTTTAACCCTTCCTCATCATTTAACAATGCATTCTTTATTAAGAATGCTATATTTCCCTTATAACCATGTTATAAGGGAAATAATAGAGATTGGGTCCCGTTGCTAAGCAACAATGCGGGAAAATCGCAACGCATCCGCACTTGGTTGCGGATGCTTGCGATTTTCCCGCAGCACCATTCACTTCTATGGGGCCTGCGTTGCGTGAAAAACGCAGAATATAGAACATGCTGCGAATTTCACGCAACGCAGAAGTGATGCGTGAAAATCACCGCTCATGTGCACAGCCCCATAGAAATGAATGGGTCCGGATTCAGTGCGGGTGCAATGCGTCCTCCTCACGCATTGCACCCGCGCGGAAAACTCGCCCGTGTGAAAGGGGCCTTACTCCTCCTGTCAGTCACAGCAGGATACTTTGGAGGTGATTTCTAAGGCCTCATGCACACAACAGTATTTTGCGGACCATTTACTGGCCGTTTTTTTAGTTCAGTATACTGACAGTATACTGAACAATTCAATTCAATGGGACCGCAAAAAATACTTAGGTGTCTCCGCATGCCTTACGTTTTTCCGTTTTTCAGTTTTGTTTAAATATAGAACATGTCCTATTCTTGTCTGCAAATCACGTTCAGTGGTTCCATTCAAGTCAATGGGTCCACAAAAAAAAGGAAAGCATACGGAAAGGCATCCATATGTCTTCCGTATCCGTTCCATTTTTGCTGAACAATCTATTGAAAATTTTAAGACCAGCTCAATTTTTATTATGGAATTACTGTATACTGTATATGCCATACGAAAAAACGGAACGGAACAACCGAACCGAAACACAACAGAAAAAAAAAAACGGAACCACGGATCCGTTATAAACGGACCGCAAAACACTGAAAAAGCCATACGGTCATGTGCAAGAGGCCTAAGGCTGACACCGTGCTGTGCAGCCAGGGGTCACAGCATTCCTCCTGCTCTTCCTCGCAACCCCAGAGAAGGCTTTCAGGGGAGTAATTTCATTTTTCACTTCCCCTTCCTAGTGGGGCGCCTTCCTTTTTCCTAAGAAGTGACAAGAAAATTCCACCATGCCTTACAGCAGATAGTCAAGAGGGTCTCCCTGTTGTCGACTTGTGTGAGAGCAGTCAGCATTTGTTTGAATAGGCGGTTCAGGAGAAGGCTGCAGACCCATGGGTGGGTTAGGCTCAAAACACGATGAAGCCTTAATGGTGAAACGCGCGCCGAGGTGTCGCTTTATCGGGTGTTACATTAGCCAGAACATGGGTAATGTTGTTACTTCATCTATTTGTTCTTAACGTGGACTCGCAGTGGTGTTTGTCACTTTTGGATTACAGGTCTATTGTCTAACAGGACATTTGAGCATTTTTGATACCATATCTCACATTTACCTTATTTTGGTTATGTCGAGGATCTGTTTTATATGCTCTATTTTCACCACTTCGAGTCAGGTTTCTTTTTCCTCATAAAATTTTACATACATGAGATTTATGCCGACTATTTGTATTCACCTGATATCAGTCTCTGGGTGTTAGCCTGATATTTATCAGGTTTTTCAGTGGTTACCTTATCTCCGGTGTATATGTATTTTGTGTACATTTAATAAAATTGATAGTGTATTTTACATACTATTATAGTATTTATTTGATTGGCACTGGTCTAATTTCTGTTTTGGCGTCAATATCATCACACCAGTTGCAGAAGATGTTGGTGATTTACCTTGAATTATTTTGTAGGCTCTAACTATTTGTTTTTCTTTAGAAACTTCCTCAGGTCATATGGATTACAAAAAACGTGATGTGGCGCGGTTATCCAGAATTGGTTCATTATTCAGAGAAAGTATTTGAACTGACTCAGACACACAGCCTCCTGCCGAATCCTTAACGGTGAAACGCGTGTCGAGGTGTCGCGTTATCGGGTGTTACATTAGTCGTAACATGGGTAATGTTGTTACTTCATCTATTTGTTCTTAACCTGGACTCGCAGTGGTGTTTGTCACTTTTGGATTACAGGTCTATTGTCTAACAGTATACAAGTCATTAGAAAATGTGATGTGGTGTTAAACAGGCAGGAACAGGCAGGATATGCTAAAACCCATATGCAGTTGTGCATGTATATAGGGGAGCATATCCTGCACTTGTAGTCCGTTGCTGATGGCAATCAACAGCAAAAAAATGCATACAATGGAAGATGCCAGCAACGGACTACAAGTACCACAATAACCATCCTACATAAGGTAACGATTATGTGGATGTGGAGAACAATCAAAAACTTAATAGCAAAGACAGGTACACTCTGTGGTAATACTAAATCCTCACACTGATGTTAAAATTGAGAGGTTCGTTCGAAATATCCTACTAGGAGGACATGTCTTAAGCTCAGGCACTGCGCCAAGGTCTCTCAAGTAGCCCAAGGCCCTACCACTCACCTACCTGTGCCGTATGGGAGATACCAGGGGCCATTGGGCGAATTACGGATGCATAAGGCTTGACTCATAAACAGCTTACCAGTAACCTCCAGCATGTAGCCATGCTTGCAACGGGAGGTGGGAGGTGCCTGTGAGCCCCACCTGAGACTGGCTGATATGGCCCAGGGCCTAACAGGTGCACCTAAATATAGCCTGTAGATAAAAAGCAGGCACATTTAAATTGGAGTTTATACACCTCCGAACATAAGAATATACAAACCATTAGAAAACGTGATGTGGTGTTAAACAGGCAGGATATGCTCAAACCCATATGCAGTTGTGCATGTATATAGGGGAGCATATCCTGCACTTGTAGTCCGTTGCTGATCTATTGTCTAACAGGACATTTGAGCATTTTTTAAAACCATATCTCACATTTACCTTATTTTGGTTATGTCGATGATCTGTTTTATATGCTCTATTTTCACCACTTTTAGTCAGGTTTCTTTTTCCTCAAAAATTTTTACATACATGAGATTTTTGACGACTATTTGTATTCAACCAATATCAATCTCTGGGTGTTAGCCTGATATTTATCAGGCTTTTCAGTGGTTACCTTATCTCTGGTATATATGTATTTTGTATACATTTAATAAAATTGATAGTGTATTTTACATACTATTGTAGTATTTATTTGATTGGCACTGGTCTAATTTCTGTTTAGGCCCAAAACATGCCAGAGCTAAGCCAAGCTGCCTCTAGCTCTGTACAAGTATTTCACTTCTAGCAGTTTATACGCTGCCGGAAGACAAACACATTGCCCTGTGCAAGCTCTGTAAGAACAAATTAAGACTTGGGCCGGCAAACACAAATGTAGACACCACTGCTCTATCGAACCACATGAAGTGGCATAACCTCATCCTGTGGGAAAACCAAGGTGCCAGCCAGCTACTTTAACAGGAGTTTTCTCCTTCTTTTGATCCTCCTTGCAGCAGCCAGGACGCATCCACGGGCAGTACAGTGTCTGTCACATCGATGTCATCACTTTTAGACTCTCCTACTTAGAATCCTCCTCCACTTCATTGTCAGCCATCCATAAGGAAAGGCATGGCCAGGAAACAACTGTACATGCCCAGCAATCTGCTGGTGCGCAAGCTTAACTCCCGTCTGGCCAAGTTGCTGGTGGTGCAGTTGCTGAAGTACCATTTAGGTCAGTCTACTGCCTATAGTGAGTTGATGGTGTGCACTCAGCCTCACTGGAAGATACCTAGCCACTATTATTTCTCCCAAAAAGCCATCACTGCCTTATACTCTCATGTGGCGGAGAACATGGTCCACTCCCTGTGATTCCCACTGTGCGTAAAGGTTCACTGCATGGCAGACACCTGGAGTAGCTGTTAAGGGCAGGGACAGTAGATGTTTTTCACAGCCCTCTGGTCAATGTTTTTGATGCAGCAGCGATAGGCAGCACCCTGGCAACGAGGCTAGGTCCTTTTGCCCCCCCCCCCCTCACTATTGTGTCGCCCCTCTCCCACACCAGGCACTTATGTGCCTCCTTCTCTTTGAACACTGTCCCGTTCACAACAGCAGCAGGGTATAGCGTTGCTCGCACTACCCCTATTTTCTATCAGATGTGTCAAGTCAAGCGTCGCCACACCATGTTGGAGCTGATTGAACTGGGCGAGGGTAGTAATTCTGGCGAGCAGTTGCTAAAGTACATCAAGCAGCAAACATCGTGCTGGCTGTCACCTAGCTGAATCCAATTGGCAAGGTGGTCAGGGGCAATGGTCGCAGCATCGGGGATATACTGAACCTGGGGGAAATAACACATGCTCCTTTCACCATTAAATCCTCTACATTCCAACTCACTGGAATTCAACATTGCACTTGTCTTGTTCGAGCTTCTGTACAAGCAGTGGAAAGCTGTGAATGATTTTGTCATGCACCAGACTGCTTCAGTGTATGTGTTTTGAGGTGAGGCAGTGGCAGCTAATATGAGATGCCTGTCTGTTTTCTGAAACCCTTCGAAGAGGCCACAAAGTTTGTCAGCAGGGACAACTGTGGCATGAACAATATCATCCTTGTTAGCTCTTTCCAATTCGAGGTGGTTATGAGATTATTATACAATGAGGCATCAGACCTCCAACCCATATATATTTACCCTTGCAGTGAATATCCTAGTTGCACTGGCCAGGAGATACCAGCTTCCCAGACTGAACTTAGGTAGCCAATATCTGAAGTCTTTATTGCACAGCACATATTTATAGGACATTGGGGGTGGGAACACCAAAATTACTGGAGTGGGTGACTAGTTAGGATTGGGGCTTCGGTAAACAATACTGGTATCTGCCATATACAATACATGCAAGGGTTATTTTACATATTACAATGGTAGTCTAGATGCTAACAAGTTAAACTCGTTACAGCTTGCTGTCATGTACATGAGGTTCCTGTTATCCATTGTATTTCCAAGTGATAACTGTGTGTCATCTATTGTAGTGTCAATGTCTGGTGGGATGGGAACGCATACTTTAATTAAGAGCCCTCTGGAGTATGTGTCTTCTGAGGAAATGAACTGTATTGTAACCGTGTATAATCCATACAAGTGGCAGTGCCTGATTGAAATATAATATATATCTAATAGCAAGGTGAAAAATCCCTTTCAACCCAACCATTGATCCCAACTTTTTATACATAAAAAGGAACGGGATCATTTTTTATTCTGAGAGCTGCACTGTGTGTCCTCCTCCAGCCAGAGACCTTGTGTGTATATGTACATAACATATGAAACAAAAGTAGAAATCATAAAGGAGAAAAAAAAAAAAATGTTGTGCAATTGGCGCACAGTAGGAAAAAAATCTCCTGCATAGTGGACAGGCGAAGGAAAGACCGGCACTTCACTTACTTGCAAGGAATTGTAGTTTATTTTAAAGCATCAGAGGATTGAAGCACAAGGCGACACGTGGAAACACGTTCAGCTTGTCCTCAGACATCACACAGTGGCCTTCTTCCTGCACTGTGCACTGTGTGTAGGGTGGAGTCAGCCTTGGGAGGCTTGTTAGAACCTCCCCCTCTATATGCAACTTTATGAGCACACATATACAAGCACAATTTACATAAAACACAATCACAACATTAAGCAGTGTGTTTCAGGACACTGCACATGCTCCCTGCATGGAGCAGGTCATTAACCTAGTCATGCAATGCTTTTTTTTTTTTTAAAGTACACTGATAAAAACCTAGAGTGGGTCCAAAACACAGAAGATACATTTATTTCCGTTACATGTTATCTCTTAAGGTTCTGTTCCTGCAAATACTGATCAAATGCTAATGCAAAATACTGACCAAACATTGACCATGTGAAAGCCTAAAAGTGTAAACAAACTGTTAAAAAATTGTCATACCGCATATAATAGTCAACAGTTCCCATGTTTGCACTTTCAACACCCCTTACGTTGCTCAGCATTACAGTATAAATAAACTGTTAGTAAACTATTAAAGCATATAATAGCAGCCTGCAGGTGCCACGTTTCTACTTTCAACACCGTTTTCAACACTCCTTATATAGCTCAGTATTACAGTGTAAGTAAACTTTTAATACACTGTCATGTAATTTTCTTGAACTGTGGATGTTCTACTGAGTGTAATCAAGTCTGCAGGTACACTGCCCTTTTGTAATTGCTTAACATATTTCAGTCGCTCTAAATATGAAACATGCATAGCTTCTGTAGTCTGTTGTGATAGTGAAACTGTTAGTGCTCTTTCACACGAGCGGGTGCCATGCGTGGAATCCACTGCGTGAAAGAGTGCCAAGCCGCACACGGCATCCGCTCATGTGAAAGAGCCCTTTCTGTGCGCCAGTATGACAGGCAGGTAACAGGCATCACTGTTAGACTCAGTTCACACTTCACTTATTTGGCCAGCTACGGGTCAAATATTGACCAAATAACTGAAGTGTGAACTCAGCCTTACAGGTCAATGTTAGCGTTAGGTATAATGTACTTAACTGTGCAGTGATCCAAGATTCTACTATACAGTGAAAGAGCCCCCTCCTTTCAAACCGTCTACTGATTCCACATAGAGTGCTAGAGAACCTGTTCTGTTACATGCTGATATAAGTAGCGGGCCCATGGCAGAGTGGAGAGGGTGTCAGCAGTAAAGTTTTTGTTGACTTCACTGTTTATTTCTCCCTTCTTCTGATCCATCAGGATCCTGTCTTTTGAGCATTCCCCTTCACACGGTCAGAAAAAACAGAGATGACACCTGATTCTGTTTTTTGGACCCACTGCTGCTTTTGGCTTCCAAATGATGATTAAATCCTGATGTAAAATACTGACCATGTGATAAAGGCCTTATGGATGCTCCAAAGACAGGATCTGTTGTGTTTTTAATTTTTATTTTCTTCTGAGAGATCAGAAGAAGGGTAAAATAAATAGTCAACAAGGCCAAACAGGGACATTAGTGGTCCCGTAACAGAATGGTAAGGGTGGCAACGGCATGAGAAGGCAACATAGTGGCCTAGTCACAGAGTGAGGAGGGTGGCAAAAGCACGAGGAGTCAACACAGCGGCCCAATCACATAATGGTAAGGGTGGCAACATCATGAGGAGTCAACATAGTGGCCTAGTCACAAAGTGGAGGTGGGAGGAGGGGCGCAACAGCAGTGCCAGTGAGAGCACAAGATGGTGGGTGGCAGTAGGAGAAGATGACAGCAGAGGCAGCAGGTGTGTGGAATCAGGCAGGTGGCAGCATCAGAATAGTGGCTGAAGCACACGGAAGTCAGAACATTACTGCCAGAATGATCTAGTCTGATGCATCAGGCATCGGCTTGTGGAAATCCTGGCTGATCCACGCCTGATTCATCTTTAGGAAGGTTAATCTCTCAACATTTCCTGTTGAAAGGCGAGGTCTCTTTGGCGTAACTATGCCCGCTGCCGCACTAAACACCCACTCTGATGCCACACTACTGGCTGGGCAGTAAAGTTGACCAGGACAAACTCAGGATTTTGGCTGCCCAGTAGTCCATGGGATCTTGAATCTGGTGTTGCAGCATGCAGTCCGAGTATGCCAACTACTATTGGTTCAGGTTCTGCTCCATGTCCTGCTGCTGGGTGGTTTCTTCAGTAGGCGGAGCGAAGAAAAGTGCTCATTAGAGACTCCAGACTTAAGTTGCTGCTGATGGAGCTGCAGCTGCTCCTGCACCCCTCCAGACATCATGGCAGTGGAGCGTGAGAACAGGGGGTACCCCTGGTCAGACCTTCATGAGGATGTGTGATGACAGACGTTGCCAGTGACCAACCACCTACATAGGCTGTCTCGATAGTAGTTGAATTTTTCATCCCTCTCAGCAGGTGTAAAAAAGGCCCCCAATTTGGCCGGTAGTGAGGGTATAACATCATGGAATAGTCATCCCTCTGCTAAATGGTGATAATAAGGCTGTCAATAAGCGAATAACTCAGCATGCATCTGGCCATTTGGACAAGGGAATCGTAGGGATTCTCTCCCTCTATCTCAACTGCATACTGCCACGCTGTGTCGGGGGTATCTGCCTGGTCTTCCTCATCGTTCTCCAGATTCTCATGCTCCTCCTGTTCCTCTCCTAATTGCTTGGGAAGATAAACCACTCATTTCTGTATATAATTATTGGGCGCTAATTTCCTCCCCTCCTCCGCCAGTTCAGCCCTGACATTGCTCAGGTGGCCTTGAAATTAGCTGCCATATCTCCTGTCCCCATGCCAGCCAGATTTATCAGCATCTGCTCTAGGATATGAAGGACGGGAATGACATCATCCATTCTGTAGTCCTTGTGACTTACAAATAAAGTGGCCTCCTCAAAGGGCCTGGGCAAACGGCAGGTGTCACGCATGAGCTGCTACTGGCTAACGTCGAAGTTACACAGGGGAGTACCCATGTCCGTCTGAATCATCAAGAGTTCACTGCCTTCCTCTGCTCACATAGTCGGTCCTACATGTGGAGGGTGAAGTTTCAAAGTGTGGAAACTAGTGATCAGCGAGCATGCTCGGCAGAGGACCAGTTCGGCTCCAGCCTCACTGAGCTCGCCACATGGCGGTACTTGGCCGAGTATCGCATGTGCTCGAGCGTAATGCTTGAGCACATGCGGGTCAGTACTGTCCTCACTGTAATGCCAGTAGCCATGTTAGCTGCTGGCATTACAGCGATTGGCTCGAACGTGTCATAGGTGGTTTTATATCACCCGATGTCGTGCTCAGATCAGGCATAGTCAAGGAGAGCATCGGGTAGGAAGTGAAAGACAGAGCAGGGAGCGAATTTCAGCGATTTTAGTTAGAGAAAGTTTTTCAAAGATCGAAAAGTCCTTTTAAGGACTACTGTGTGTGTGTGTTTTAGATCAATAATATATTTAACAGCAGTGTCAGGGACATCCGTGCTAAGGAAGGGACATTTAGTGCAGGGAGAGACATTTGCTGTATTTAATACCAAAAGGTTTTCTAAGACCCCACAATGCCTTTTAATGACTACTGGGTGTGTTTCACAGCAGCAAGATATTTTTATTTTGTACCTATTAGTGACATATCGTGAACATCAACCGCAGACTGTGTCTTTAATAATCTGGCTCACATCTAGTGACCATAGTGTGTGGCTTTATGTAAAAATACAGTCCTACATCAGCAAACAGTGTCTGCAGCGCAAATTATATTTATATGGGTCTAATAGTGTCCATATTTTGTGGATTTATGTGACATATACTGTCCGGCCTCCCCAAACAGTTTCTGTATTTCAAATTACATTAATCTGGGCATAATATACTGTCCATATTCTGGGGGTTTATGTGACAGTGTCTGGCATCCAAAAACAGTTTCTATATTTAAAATAACATTAATCTGGGCATCATATAGTGTCTATTCTGTGGGTTTATGTGACATATACCGTACAGCATACGAAAAGTCTCTGTATTTCAAATTCCAACAATCTGGGTCTAATATAGTGTCCATATTCTGTGGTTTTATGAGACATATACTGTCAATCATCCAAAAAGAGTGTCTGATGCGCAAATTTAAATAATCTGGGCCGAATCTAGTGTCCACAGCGTGTGCTTCTATGTGTCAAATACTGTACCACAGGTGAAACCAGTGTATTTTGTGGAAATTTACATTATTTGTGCAACATCTACTGTCCACAGCATGTGCCTCTGTGTCAAATACTGTATCACAGGTGAAACCAGTATATTTTAGGGAAATTTACTTTATTTGTGCAACATTTAGTGTCCACAGCATGTGCCTCTCTGTGTCAAATACTGTACCACAGGGGAAACCAGTGTATTTTTGGGAAAATTTACATTATTTGTGCAACATCTACTGTCCACAGCGTGTGCCTCTATGTGTCAAATACTGTACCACAGGTGAAACCAGTATATTTTGGGGAAATTTACATTATTTGTGCAACATTTTAAATGTTTGCACTTCATACATGTCACTGACATATACTGTACTTTATCCGAAGACGGTGTATGCTACTCTGTGACATTATCAGGGATACATCTCCTGTTTAAAGTGTGCGCATCCCAAATACCTATCTTAATTTATTGGTGCATACACTTACAAATCCTACGCGACTGTATGTGTGACATACTTTTAAGCATATATAACATTTAATATCAAGAATGCGGCCAGTAAGGAATGTATAAGTGGCTGTGATGCTGATGGTGCACGCAGAGGCCGTGGCCCTGGGCGCAATGAAACTGAGTAAAAGAATGTAGCTAAAGGCCTGCAGGTGCGCTAACCCTCTAAAACAGTGATGTCAATGGCAAACCTTTTAGAGACTGAGTGCAGAAACTGCAACCCAAAACCCACTTATTTATCGCAAAGTGCCCACATGGTCATTTACCCTGAATACTACAGTCCAACATAGCATAACTTCAATGTTCCTTATGATTTAGGGTACTTTCACACTTGCGTTGGTGCGGATCCGTCTGTTTATTTGCACAGACGGATCCGCACCTATAATGCAAACATTTGTATCCGTTCAGAACGGATCCGTTTGCATTAGGTTTAAAGAAAAATGACGGATTCGTTTTGAATTACATTGAAAGTCAATGGGGAACGGATCCGTTTTCAAATGCACCATATTGTGTCATTAAAAACGGATCCGTCCCCATTGACTTACATTGTTAAAAAGTTAGACTCCGCCTCTTCAGACGGACACCAAAATGCTGCATGCTGCGTTTTAGTGTCCGCCTTCAAAACGGAATAGAGGCGGAACGGAGCCGAACTGATGCATTCTGAACGGATCCTTATCCATTCAGAATGCATTGGGGCTAAACTGATCCGTTTTGGACCATTTGTGAGAGCCCTGAAACGGACCTCACAAACAGAATCCAAAACGCTAGTGTGAAAGTACCCTTAGCTATAGCTGTAGAGTGCCAGTTCGTGCAATGTGTCCTGTTTGGACACCAAGTAGTTGCAAGGCACAGAGGGATCACTGAGGATGCTGACACGGTCTGCTATGTACTCCTTCACCCTCTTCAACAATTTTTCCCACCTTGTGATATTAGGCCGCGCATCAGGGGGAGGGTGCTGGTGGGGTGTCATGAAACTGTTCCAGGCCTTGGAGAGTGTTTTCTTGCCTCTGTTGGAACTGCTGTGTGCTCCTTTCATCTTCCCTCCTGGGTTGCCCAAGGAAAGCAATGTACTCTGCCGCCAGCATTGTCAGCTGTAAATGTTTCCTCAATGACATTCCGTTCTGTTATTATTATGGTTTGTGGTTGTATTATTGTGGGTATTCTTAGTGTTATTATGGTTTATGGTTGTAAAATGTGTTATGGTTCTTTGGTTATTTATGAATTAATTAACAGGCCATGCCATTGGTTTACCTCCACTCTCAGTATATTTTAAGTTATATTAATGTATAAGTTTGAGAGGTTTGTTGTGCATGGGACATGTATGCTTGATGATTGCCCTGTGTGTGAGCTTGCCGACCTCAAAAGCCGTCACCAATTTACGGACATTATCAGACACAACTATGCCTGGTTGTAGGTTGAGTGGCGAGAGCCACAGCTCAGTCTGGTCCCTTATACCCTGCCACAGCTCTGCAGTGGTGTGCTGTTTGACACAGAAGCAAATGAGTTTCAGCACGGTCTCTTCCCCACTGCGGCGCTACACTGCTTCCAGCTACTGACTGAAGGTTGACTGCTGCTGCAAGAAGAGAATTCAGAGTTTGGAGTGTAGACGGAGGTGGAGAAGATGTTGAGGTTGCAGCCACTAATATACAGTTGTGTTCAAAATTATTCAACCCCCACTGAAATTGAGTGTTTTGCCCAGTTTGACATTGATTTTGATCATTTCAGTCATCTTTTTTACAATTAAATCAAAGAGGCACTTGTAAGTCAGACAAATATAACATAACATTTATAATTAAATAACCACAAATGTCTTTTCTGTGCTCACATCATTATCAGTTTTATTCAACCCCCAAGTGACATTCAATCTTAGTACTTAGTACAACATCCTTTTCCAGTTATAACAGCTTTTAAAGGGCTTCTGTCACCCCCGATTTAGCTTTTTTGAGTAGTGGACATTAGCTATTTGCTAATGTCCGCTGGAGTTCATACATATTACTATTACCTCTCTCTGTGCTCTAAATTCTGTAAAAATCGCACTTTTATGTTATGCTAATTTCTTCACTACCAGCAAGTTGGGCGGTTACTTGCTGGTAGCCGCCATCCTCGGACTATAAACACGCCCCCTCCTCCACTTGATAGACAAGGCCAGCGGCGCTCTTCTCCTCCGCTGGCCCTGTCTTCCCCATGAAATCCAGCGCCTGTGCGTAACGGTCTTCATTCGGCACAGGCGTTCTGAGTGAAGGAGCTGGCAGGTGCCCGTCCTTCACTCAGAACGCCTGCGCCGAATGAAGACCGTTACGGCGCAGGCGCGGGATTTCATGGGAAGACAGGGCCAGCGGGAGGAGAAGAGCGCTCGCTGGCCTTGTCTATCAAGTGGAGGAGCCTTTAATCTGCAACGATGCTCTAGTGGACTTGGAGGTATGCTTGGGATCATTGTCCTGTTGAAAGGTCCAACGTCTCCCAAGCCTCAGGTTTGTGACGGACTGCATCACATTTTCATCCAATATCTCCTGGTACTGAAGAGAATTCATGGTACCTTGCACACGCTGAAGCTTCCCTGTACCTGTAGAAGCAAAACAGCCCCAAAGCATGATTGACCCCCCGCCATGCTTCACAGTAGGCAAGGTGTTCTTTTCTTCATAGGCCTCCTCCAAACATAGCATTGATCCATGGGCCCAAACTGTTCAAATTTTGTTTCATCAGTCCACAGAACATTATCCCAAAACTTTTGTGGTTTGTCCACATGACTTTTGGCATACTGCAGTCGACTCTTCTTATTCTTTGGAGACAGCAAGGGAGTGCGCCTGGGAGTTCTGGCATGGAGGCCTTCATTACGCAGTGTGTACCTTATTGTCTGAGCTGAAACTTCAGTACCCGCATCTGACAAATCTTTTTTCAGCTCCTCAGCAGTCACACAGAGACTTTTATCCACTTTGTGCTTCAGGTAGCGCACAGCAGTCGAAGTCAGCATCTTATTTCTGCCACGACCAGGTAGCGTTTCAACAGTGCCCTTTGCCTTGAATTTGTGAATGATGCTTCCTATGGTGTCTCTTGGTATGTTTAACATCTTTGCAATCTTATAGCCATTGCCCTTCCTGTGAAGAGAAATCACCTCTTCTCTTGTCTTCCTGGACCATTCTCTTGACTTCACCATGGTTGTAAACACACCAGTAAATGTCTAGAAGGAGCTGAGTATCACAGTCATTTTAAATCTGCCTAATTGGTGTTTATTATGCTTGATTGCTGCTCCTTGACATCCACAGGTGTTTTCATTACCTGATCGGAAACACTTGAAAGAACCTCTGTTCTTAAGAGTGGTAGTCTATAAGGGGTTGAATAATTGTGTCAATGAAGAAATCACAAAAAAACATTTAACACTGTATTACAAAAACAATTGATGTCATTTTCGTTGCATTTAGTTATTTAAAAAGTCCTTGTAAGATTTTATTCTGAACACAATTACAAATGTACACTAAATTCCCTAAAACCCTGTACAGCATTAGGGGGTTGAATAATTTTGAACACAACTGTAGGTGGTGGCGGAAATCCTGATGGAACTAGTGCCCGCAATCCTTGGCGTCTGTAGCACCTGTGCCATCCCAGGGTTCGACTCGCTACCAGCCTCCACAAGGTTAACCCAGTGTGCCATCATGGAAATGTAGTGTCCCTGGCCAAAAGCACTTGTCCATGTGTCTGTCGTTAAGTAGACCTTCCCAATAACTTCATTGGTCAGGGCACGGGTGATGTTATGGGACACAACTGGCGTTGTAATGTGGGGACGGCACACCGAGAAAAATAGTGGCGGCTGGGGACTGAGTAACGAATGATGTCCGCCGCCATGTGCATTTAGTGCTATAGCCTGTGGGTGGGTGGCTGGCTATTTGCGCTTACGATCAAAGGCCTGGGGTAAAGACATCTGTACGCTGTGCTTGGGCACAGAAGTGGGTGTGCTAGCTGATGGTGCTTGCGAAGGCCCCGCTACAGGGTGGAAGTCATCCAGGCCTGTGTCTAGGACAGAGGATTGGCCAGCATGTAATAAAGGGGAGGAAGAGGTGGCGGTGGTGTGACCCACAGACACTGATTATGGACCCAGGGGTTCGGCCCACCCGTTAGGGTGCTTGGATGACATGTGGCGGATCATGTCGGTGGTGGTGAGGTTGCTAGTGTTCACAACCCCTACTCATTTTGCCTCCAGTGTACAGTCTTCCCCCATTATGTTCCTGGGTTTGAGTTTTTATTGTTATTATGGTTTGAGTTAGAGTTAATGAATAGGATGTAAGATATGTTATGGTGACAGCAAATTACAATTCTTTTATCGTTCCCACTTTCCTCAAAAAAGCACCAGATTGCGGAACACCTACCTATTGGCAAGGGAGATTTCCTTAAGGGGGAACAGTTGCGGGCCTATTTGGTGTGACCCACTTGTCCCTTTTGCCACCTGTGGGGAGTCGCTCTGGTAGATAGCGGTGCGGGTGCAGTACAGAGGCAAACAAGGAATCCAGAAAGTGCAATAACCAGTGTTTTATTCACACTTTGCACAAAATAAACAATAAACAGTCTCTTGGTGTTAGTTCATACACATAAGAAATCATGAGGAAAAACAAGACAGTCCAAAATAGGCTCCAGTCACCTGGGAGGTTTTAGGTGCAGTTTCGCACCTGGCTATCAGTCAAGCCGCAAGACAAGCGACGTCAGGCTTCCAGGCCGTCTGCACTCCTCCTTGCTGGGCTCTTGCTTTCAGCCCAGAGAACTCCCAAACTCAAATGATTCCGCAGCCTTACAGCAGCTCCAGGACAATCACACCCTCAGCTGCTGAGGAGGCTGCCTTTTAAAGGCCCGGATAAAGACCGGCCTGGACCGTGGGGAGTAGGCACCCACCCAACTCTTTGCCTACTCCCAGTAAGAGCCGGCCCGGATTGGCTTTGCAGCCAAACTAAGTATCAAATTGTCAAGCAGCACTAGCTGCTGCTGACACAAAAAACCCGGCTCTTACCAAACCGAGGCCAGGAACCTCGGTGACACATACCTCCCGTCGACAACGGTACCTTGCACCTTACCACATACCCCCTTTGTTCAGCCCTGAGGGTGAACACATGTGAGGCAGTGGACGCGGGACAGGGCATCTGCGTTACCCTGCAAGCGGCCTGCCCTGTGTTCCACCGAAAATTTGAAATTTTGCAAGGACAGGAACCACCTGGTGACCCGAGCATTCCTCTCCTTGGCCTGGCTCATCCACTTGAGAGGGAATGGTCGGTCACCAGGCGGAACCTCCTCCTAACAGGTAATAGCGGAGAGATTCGAGTGCCCACTTGATGGCCAGGCACTCCCTCTCCACTATACTATACCTGGTCTCGGCTGGGGTGAGTTTACGGCTCAGGAAGACAACGGGATGTTCTTTCCCATTGACTTCCTGAGACAGTACTGCACCGAGACCTACCTCCGAGGCATCCGTCTGAGCAGCGAACTCCCTGTTGAAGTCGGGTGTCACCAAAACCGGGGACCCACACAGGACCGACTTCAACGCGGAGAAAGCCTCCTCCGCCTTCTCATTCCAGCTAACCTTCCCCGTCTTTCGCCCCTTCAACAGGTCTGTCAACGGCGCTGCTATTGTGGCAAAGTGGGGCACAAACCGCATGTAGTACCCTACAATTCCCAGGAAGGACTTTACCTGCCTGGTGGTGACCGGTCGGGGCCAATTACGAATGGCCTCTACCTTAGTTACCTGAGGTTTGATGACTCCCGCCCAATGACATATCCCAGATATTTGGTCTCTTCCAACCCAATCGCACACTTCTTTGGATTGGCGGTTAGACCAGCTTTCCTCAGGGCATCTACTACCGCCTGCACTTTGGGCAAATGGCTTTCCCAGTCGGTGCTGTGGATGATTACATCATCTAAGTAGGCCGAGGCGTACCGACGATGAGGTCGCAGCACAATATCCATTAACCTTTGGAAGGTGGCGGGGCGCCATGCAGGCCAAAGGGTAACACCTTGTAATGATACAGGCCCTGCGGAGTAACAAAGCGGTTTTTCCTTGGCCGCCTCCGTTAAGGGTACTTGCCAGTATCCTTTAGTGAGGTCTAGCACAGAAAAATAACGGGCTTGCCCTAAATTCTCAACAAGCTCGTCTACCCGGGGCATGGGATACGCATCGAACTTGGACACTTCATTTAATTTGCGAAAATCGTTGCAGAACCATAGCGTCCCATCCGGCTTGGGTATTAGAACTATGGGACTGGCCCACTCACTTTTCGATTCCTCAATGACATCAAGCTTCAACATTAATTGCACTTCCTCCGCGATGGCCCGTCGCCGAGCCTCGGGTACCGGTATGGTTTTAACCGGATTTTGGCCTGAGGCTCAGTGGCGATGTCATGTTGGATGAGAGGCGTGCGGCCAGGGAGGTCGAGAACACATCCGTGTTCCGACTGACGAACTCCTGACTTCCTGAACTTGTTTGGAAGACAGGCTGTCTGCAATTTTACCGTGGCTACCGCTTCGCAGGCCTCGAACTGTGGGGCTGGACCCTTGTCACCTAGAAGCCCTGGCCGGGGGCTGTTGTCGTCGGCCGTGTCCCTGTCTTTCCACGGCTTCAGTAAATTCACGTGGTACACCTGCTCCGGCTTGCGCCGCCTGGCTGGTGTACTTTGTAATTACTTCCCCTACTTTCTCGATAACCTCATAGGGGCCCTGCCACCTAGCTAGGAACTTGCTGTCAAGGGTGGGTACCAGAACCAAAACCCGATCTCCCGGATTGAAGTCCCGTACCCGAGCCTGACGATTATACACCCTACTCTGGGCTTGCTGCGCTGCCTCCATATGCTCCCGGACCAGCGGCAACACCCTTTCCATCCGTTCCTGCATCTGGGTGACATACTCAATGACACTTTTGTGGGGGACAGGCTGTTGTTCCCACGCTTCCTTGGCGATATCCAACAGGCCCCGAGGGTGTCTGCCATAAAAGCAGTTCGAAGGCGAGAACCCAGTAGAGGCCTGGGGCACCTCTCGCACTGCGAACATGAGATAGGGCAGAAGCAGGTCCCAGTCCTTCCCATCTCTGGACACCACCCTTTTTAACATATTTTTTAGAGTTTGGTTAAACCTTTCGACAAGACCGTCTGTTTGCGGATGGTAAGCGGACGTCCGTAACTGCTTTATACGCAACAATTTACACAGTTCCCTCATAACTTTGGACATAAAAGGGGTCCCTTGGTCGGTCAGAATCTCTTTTGGCAGGCCCACACGGGAAAACATTTCCATTAACTCTTTTGCAATGAGCTTAGCCGAGGTATGTCGCAGAGGCACCGCCTCTGGATATCGAGTAGCATAGTCCAGAATCACCAGGATATGTTGGTGACCCCTAGCAGACTTCGGTGCGGGTCCGACCAGATCCATGGCAATACGCTCGAATGGGACCTCAATTATTGGGAGAGGGACCAGGGGACTTCTGTAATGCGGCTGGGGGCTATTTACCTGACAGGTCGGACAGGACTTACAGAACTCCTCTACTTCCTTAAACAAACCGGGCCAGTAAAATCGCTGTAGTACGCGGTCCTGCGTTTTCTGCCACCCCATGTGTCCCCCAAGAACATGTTGGTGGGCAAGCTCCATAACAAGCTTGCGATATGCGGTGGGCACCACCAACTGTTCAACGGGCTCACCTCGGATTTGGTTCACCCGATACAACATATCCTGAAGAACAATAAATCGTGGGAACATTAACTCAGCCCCAGGTTTCTGGGGTTTACCATCAATCATTACAACACTTTCCCAGGCCCTGGTTGGGGTTTGGTCCGGTGTTGTGCGGTCCCAAAATTTTCCCCGGAGACATTGAGGTCTGCCAACTCAGGTCCCGGTGGCAAGTCCTCCGTGTCTCCCACCATTACACTCAGTGGGGTTGTCTCCCCCTCTACCGCTGGAGCAGTGGTCACCCCTACCGCTGGCCCTTCAGATTCGGGCTCCCAGGGTTCGGGCCTTCCAGTGGTATCAGGCCACTCTACTAGGGTTACCCCTGTCTCGGGTCCATCAGATACCTTTATTGCCGGCCACAGCGCCGGAAAACCTGGGAAGTCCCTCCCAAGTATCAGTTCGTGTGGGAGTTTAGTAGTGACAGCCACCTCGTGGGTCCACTTACCAGCCGCTGTGGACAAAGTCACTAGTGCAGTGGGGTAGTCTTTTAGGTCTCCGTGGATGCACAGGACCCCGATTTTACGGCGGTATACTCCACAGGCCGTACCAGGGCAGCCCTTACCAGGAGACTAGACTCCCGGAGTCCAGCAGGGCCACCGCCAGAGAATCTCCCACCTCTACCTGACACAGATGGTTATTGTCCTGCACCTCACGGGTGCCAGTTGCACACAGCTTCCGTGCATACAGGGAGTGGCGATAGCCGTAGTTCCCTTCCATCGGCTCACCCGATGCGGACAGTCGGCCCTGATGTGGCCTGGCTCCTGACACCTCCAGCATACCACGGGAGGCGGATCCGCAGGGGTACATTCCGTGCAGGCCTCTCTGTCGCCGGACGTCGGAACTGGGGTGGAGGCCTCCGGGGTTTGACTGACCCCTTCCCAGCAAGACTCCCCTGCAGGTTTCTGGTGGCCTCGTAACGCTCCACCAGGTCGACCATCTCCAGGGCACATACCGGAGACGCCTGGCCGACCCAGTGCTGGAGGGGATAAGGCAGGGCCCTCCAAAAGATGTCGGCCAGCAGACGGTCCAGCATAGCAGCCGGACTTAGAACCTCAGGCTGCAGCCACTTTTGCAACCTGTGCAGCAACTCATAGTACTGCGGCCTGGCGGGTTCAGCCGTTTTAAAGTCCCACTGGTGGACCCGCTGAGCCCGGACCAACACGTTTACCCCAGTCTGGCCAGGATCTCCCCCTTCACCGTGGGGTAATCAGCAGCCTGGTCATCTGATAGGTCAAAAAAAACCTGCTGGGGTCCCGATGCCAGGAACGGAGCGACCACCTCGGCCCACTGGTCACGGGGTAACTTCTCCCTCACGGCTACCTTCTCAAAGACCGCCAGATACGTCTCCACGTCGTCCGAAGGGGTCATCTTTGGGATCGCCGCACGGACCGCTTTCCGGGCATCATGGTCGTGGTGGGATGCTCCTGCAGCTTTTAACGCCATCACGTGCTGTAGCAGTAGCTTGTTGGTCTCCTGCTGCTGCAGGTTAACCTCCACAAGGGCTTTTACAACTGCCTCCATTGTGTCAGGGAACACAGGCTGCAACTTTGCCGGCCTAATATAGGACATCCAGTCGTGCCCAGCAGAAACAAAAATTTTCGGCGTTCACGCCAGCCTCACTGCGCATGCCCGCATCCGACACCAAATGTGGGGAGTCGTTCTGGTAGATAGCGGTGCGGCTGCAGTACAGAGGCAAACAAGGAGTCCAGAAAGTGCAATAACCAGTGTTTTATTCACACTTTGCACAAAATAAACAATAAACAGTCTCTTGGTGTTAGTTCACACACATAAGAAATCATGAGGAAAAACAAGACAGTCCAAAACAGGCTCCAGTCACCTGGGAGGTTTTAGGTGCAGGTTCGCACCTGGCTATCAGTCCAGCCGCAAGACAAGCGGCGTCAGGCTTCCAGGCCGTCTGCACTCCTCCTTGCTGGGCTCTTGCTTTCAGCCCAGAGAACTCCCAAACTCAAATGATTCCGCAGCCTTACAGCAGCTCCAGGACAATCACACCCTCAGCTGCTGAGGAGGCTGCCTTTTAAAGGCCCGGATAAAGTCCGGCCTGGACCGTGGGGAGTAGGCACCCACCCAACTCTTTGCCTACTCCCAGTAAGAGCCGGCCCGGATTGGCTTTGCAGCCAAACTAAGTATCAAATTGTCAAGCAGCACTAGCTGCTGCTGACACAAAAAACCCGGCTCTTACCTCACCGAGGCCAGGAACCTCGGTGACACATACCTCCCGTCGACAACGGTACCTTGCACCTTACCACACACCCCACAGCCTTTTCCAGCCTGTTGCGGTGCTGTGGATCCCTCCCCCTCTGTCCTGCTATCCTCGCTTGGCTTGCCACCTTTCCAGGTTGGGTCCGTGATGTCATCTTCCCCCATCTCCACTTCCACTTCGTTACCCTGGTCATCCTCCTGACCAGTGTTGACCTAACAAGACCCTCACTCATTGACAACTGTGTCTCATCTGCATCATCCACCAAGTGAAACACTAATTGCCACCCCCCCCCATCTTCTTCTGACTGTGGATGCTGAAGAGTTTGGGGATCAGTGTATAAGATATCCTCATGTCCCTCTTCAGGGAGGGTCAGCTCCCCTGCAGGCCCTCACCTACAATTTTTCGGGTGGTCAGCTCACATGGTATATTCTTTTCTATGTTTCAGACTTGGAAGGAAACATAATTTGCTTTCCTTCGGTGGTGAATCTTTAACGCATGTGTTTTTTACAGGATTCTGTTTTTTATATTGTGGCACAGGGGTAAATATTTCAAATTTTATTTTTTAAATATGTCAGGCTTGACTCCATTTTCTCCTCACCATTACTATGTAATGTTATCTGGAACCAAAACAAAAATTTGGATTAGAAATTGGTCTTTTTTCGTAGCCGGTGCTGACCGCCATTCCCTGTGTTAAGTCTGCTATGTGACGTTATCTATAACTCCCAAAAAAATTTTTTCGTTGAAATTGGTCATTCTTTCTTGGTAGTCTGTGCTGACCGGGTCACTTAACTTCTTAGGTGGTCAGATCAGCAGGCCCTTGCTCCTAATGTTTTTGAGGGTCACCAGCAGGCCATCAATTATAATTTTCCTCTAAAAATGTTTATATTTTTTTTTAAAGGGGGCGGGGTTTTGGGCATATTTTCGGTAGTCTGTAAAAGTGGCGTACAACTGGGACAACATGGTTCCCAGCGACTTTGGATCCCAAGATGCATCCAGACATGGTCCCTATGTTGTTCCATTTCGGTGGTGTTTCTGTCACTTTCTGACCTTTCCCTATGAACCAGGCACCCTCCCCTCATACGAGCAGGGGGTGCCTGGTTGTCTCCCATTGACTTCCATTATACTCGGGTGCTCAGCCGAGTGCACGATTATTGTGGAGTGTTCAGACTGAACACCCGAACACTTTGGTGCTCGCTCATCACTAGTGGAAACATTGCATGGCTCATCCCCTTTCCTGCCCAACCCACACCCACTTTTTTAGACCTGGCAAGAGTGGGGAAAAGTTGCATATTGCGACGCAAATAACCATTGTGCCTCAATCTGCACCAGAAATACTCAAAAATAGGCATATTTCTGGATGATAAATGACCCCCTATGTTACTGGGTGATATTGTTAGAGCAAGTCATTATGTATAATTTTTTTTGTTAATTTTACAGTAGAAACTTTTATTTGATATTTTTTTGTGTTTATAAAACACCTTTTTCTTACTTTTTATATATATTTTTTAACCCAATAGGGGACTTCAGCTTTTGGGGATCTGATGACTTTTACAGTCAATTACAATGAACAGTGTAATGTATTGAATTGTGACTGTCAGAATTACACTGCCAGCTGCCTACAATATCCAGCCTTAGCACTTTGTGATCACATCATAAGGAACCGATGGGTTGAGAGAGAGCGCTCCCTCCGTCTGCAAAGCCCTTAGATGTGGCAGCCAGCATTGTCAGTGGCATCTAAGGGGTTAATTTACCAGAATCAGAGTTTTCAGTGATGTTGACGGATACAGCAGAAGTGTGGCTGTCATAAACAGCTGGGACCCTGCTGATGATCAGGCAAGTACAGCTTTTGTGCCTGACTGATCAGTGCATTGTAGGTACAGTACATGTACTGTGCTGGTTGTGAACTCATTTACTGCAGAACTGTACATGTGAGGAAGAGGTTAATTGACAAAAACTATTTTAAAAGTACCCTTTTCTGGGATATTGTATCGCTCCAACAGCTCAGAGACAAGTGAGAATCACGAGATACAGTATGGAAAGGAGAAAACTGCTCCTTGATAGTCGTATCATGTTCAAATATAATGATAGCAATCAAGTATATATATGTCAGATCTTCTGAAACAGCTGAACGTTTAGGTACGTTGTATCATTTTAAGTGAAGGAAAAGGCATATTACTTAGTAGCACAATTAGTGAAAAGGAGGGAACCAAGTACCATCCCCCATGATACACCTATCCTTTACCCCTCAAACATATGAATCCTTAGTACTTGTAAAAATGTCCTTATACGTTGTGCTCAGATTAATCCCAGATTTCATGTATGTTACTCTGATACGACTAGGCACATTTAGCAACAACCTGGAACTTCCAAATAATGTACGACCCAAATTGTGCTGTTATTTGCCAATACTTCACAATGGCTCTCAAATTGTTAACCTGGTCAAATTTCGCTGTATGCCTCCTTCTATTGCTGTCCATACACCACACTACTTTCTTTTCCAGTTTTGCATTGATCTTTTACAACACATTAAGTCAACAGAGAAGTAAACTATTGAATCAGAAATGTCCCTGGGGACGATTTCTCTGTAATCTCACTGATTGGACTAAATGGAGCTCAATGGTCTGAGTAATGGCCTTGTTGACAAAACGATTATGGGAACCATTGCTTAGAGAAGATTGTGCAATTTCCAACAAAGGCTTCTGGGAAAACTTTACTGGCCTTGGCTGGACAACAAGAGCATGTGCCAGGCAAAAGGCAAGGAGGAGAATTAAAGAAATTGCAGGGCTGGATGTGCTAACAGCTGCAATGTTTATCTTACTGGAGGATTTTCCCAAGGTGGGGGTCAAGACCCTGGCAGTTCCCTAAGCTTAATTTTTGAAACATAACAGGGTACTTGTCCAGTAATTTGTTAAATGGATTTTACAGTATTTAACCCCTTAAGGACCAGGCCATTTTTTGCAAATCTGACCAGTGTTACTTTATGTGTGAATAACTATAAAACTCTTTTACTTATCCAGGCCATTCTGAGTTTGTTGTTTCGTCACATATTGTACTTCATGACACTGGTAAAATGGAGTCAAAAAAATTCATTTTTATTTATAAAAAAATACAAAATTTATCAAAAATTTTGAAAAATTTGCAATTTGCCAAGTTTCAATTTCTCAATTTCTATAATTCTATAATACATCGTAATACCGCCAAAAAAAGTTATTAATTTACATTCCCCATATGTCTACTTCATGTATGGATCATTTTGGGAATGCCATTTTAGTTTTTGGGGATGTTACAAGGCTATGAAATTTAGAAGCAAATCTTGAAAATTTTCTGAAATTTTCAAAATTCCACTTTTTAGTGACCAGTTAAGGTTTGAAGTCACTTTGTGAGGCTTACTTAATAGAAACCACCGAAAGTGAACCCATTCTAGAAACTACACCCCTCAAGGTATTTAAAACTGATTTTGCAAATGTCGTTAACCCTTTAGGTGTTTCACAAGGGTTAATGGGAAATGGGGCTAAAATTTCAGAATTTAGATTTTTTCGCAAATTTTCCATTTTAATCCTTTTTTTTTCAGTATCTAAGCAAGGGTTAACAGCCAAAAAAAAAACAATGTTGGTCGTAAACTATTCTATGGCCACGCGGCAGGGCGGAGAGGGAAAGGAGCGCCGTGTGGTTTTTGGAAGGCAGATTTTGCTGGACTGGTTTATCTACCATGTCCCATTTGAAGCCCCCCCCCCCCCCCCGGAGTAGAAACTCCCTAAAAGTGACCCCATTTTGGAAACTATGGGACTATTTTTAGGGTACATATGATTTTTGATTGCTCTATATTACATTCTTGTGACGCAAGGTTTCCAAAAATAGAAATTCTGTCATTTCATTTCTATTTGCCATAAACTCTTGAGGAACACCTAAAGGGTTAACAAAGTTTGTAAAATAAGTTTTGAATACCTTGAGGGGTGTAGTTTATTAGATGGGGTCACTTTTATGGAGTTTCTACTCTCGGGGTGCATCAAGGGTTCTTCAGTTGGGACATGGTGTCAAAAAAAAAGGCCATCAAAATCTGCCTTCCAGGAACCATGTGGCATTTCTTTCCTTCTGCGCCCTGCCGTTTGGCCATACAGCAGTTTACCACCAAATATGGGGTGTTTCTGTAAACTGCAGAATCAGGGCAATAAATGTTAAGTTTTATTTGGCTGTTAACCCTTGCTTTGTTGCTGGAAAAAACATGGATTAAAATGGAAAATTTGCCAAAAAATAGCTGTTTTGGCACCGTTCTTATTTTATTTTTGACCGTGTGAATCTGAGGGGTTAGGTCATGGGTTATTTTTATATAGCAGATTATTTTGGACGCGGTGATACCTAATTTGTCTACTTTTTTACATTTATTTAGGTTTAACACTATATTATCCAATTTTAAAACAAACTAAAATAAAAGGTAACTATCTACACGGTCTAAGGCCTCTTGCACACGACGGTATATTGCGGACCGTATACTGGCAGTTTTTTCAGTTCAGTATACTGACAGTATACTGAACCATCCACTTCAATGGGTCTGCAAAAAATACTGAAGTGTCTCCGTATGCCTTCCGTTTCAGTTTTTCCTGTTCCGTTAAAATATAGAACATGTCCTATTCTTGTCCGCAAATCACGTTCAGTGGTTCCATTCAAGTCAATGGGTCCGCAAAAAAAAACGGAAAGCATCGGAAAGCATACGGAAAGGCAACCTATTGAAAATTTTAAGACCAGCCCAATTTTTATTATGGAATTAATGTATACTGTATATGCCAAACGGAAAAACGGAACGGACCAACGGAACTGAAACGGAAACAAAACGGAAACAAAAAACGGAACCACGGATCCGATAAAAAAGGACCGTAAAACACTGAAAAAAATACGTTCGTGTGCAAGAGGCCTAAGAGTCAGTTTTTTTTAAGTTTTTACCTGATTATCTTAGGTAGGGGCTCATTTTTTGCGGGATGAGAGGACGGTTTTATTGGCACTATTTTGGGGGGCATATAACTTTTTGATCGCGTGCTATTACTCGTTTTGTTATGTAAGGTGACAAAAAAATCATTTTTTTGCACTTTCTTTACCGTGTTAATCTAAGGGGTTAGGTCATAGGCTATTTTTATAGGGCAGATTATTATGGACGCGCCAATACCTAATTTGTTAATTATTTAGATATTTAATTATTTAGGGGTTTAGTTTTTAAATATTTTTTTAATTATTTTAGATTTATAAACTATTATTTTTGAAAAAAAAACTTTTGGTGTCTCAAGTCTGAGAACCATAGTTTTTATCCGATTGTCAGTGGCTACATGGTATAGGGGAAAATAGATTTAGTACTCCATGAAAGTGTGGTACTCCCTGAAGCAACCAATAATGCAGAGGCCCGGATGATCGGGGAACGTGTCACACTGAGTGGGGGTGTCCTACCGCATTCCCCTCCTGTGACACACTCTGCACCTTTTTTGGGTCAGTCCCTTCTTTCCAGTATGGGGGACCACACCTGGAAAGTGTTGGCCAGGGACGATCCGGGCGCCTCCAGTTCACTGAAGGAATTTCCCTGTGTTGCCAGCGCTCCGGGACAGCACAAAAGAGTTGTACATGGCAACCTGCACCAAGTAGACAGCAACTTTTTGTACCATGCCCAGGTTTTGCGCATGGCATTATATGGCTTGAGGATTTGATCAGAGAGATAATCTCCTACCATATACTGATTGTAGTCGACGATACAATCAGGCTTGAGGACCATTGCTGTGGTACCTCGCACAGGGACAGGGGAGATGCCGTTACCTTGAATTGTGGTCAGTACAAGGACATTCCTCTTGTCCTTATATCTGACCAGCAACAGGTTTTCACTGGTAAGGGCACGGGTCTCACCCCTGGGGTTAGGTACCTGGAGGGGGACAGTAGGGAGGCTGCGCTGATTTTTCCGCACGGTCCCTCAAGTGGACGTGGATCTGGCAGCAAGGGACTGGAACAAGGGGATACTAGTATAAAAGTTATCCACGTACAGGTGGTAACCCTTATCTAGCAGTGGGTGCATTAGGTCCCACAAAAGTTTCCTGCTAACACGCAGAGTGGGAAGACATTCTGGGGGTTGAATGTGGGAATCTCGCCCCTCGTTCATATGAAAGTAAGTGTATAGTGATGAGCGAGCATGCTCGGCCGAGTATTGGTTCGGTTCGAGCATCGCTATGCTCGGCGCTCAGCTTTACTCGGCTAAGCACCACGTGTATTCGTCGCATTGCTTGTGTCTCCTCCCGCACGTTTAGCGCCTTCTAAGCAGCCAATCAAGGTCCAGGTAATTAATTACCCTCAGTGTAAGGCCATAGCAATGTTAGCTGTAAGCCTTACACTGATTGGCTGGCCGAAACACGTGATACCATTTCATATAGAAGCTGAGGTCTGGCGCTCGGCTCATTCAGCGTCAGGGAGAGCAGACAGTAGGCAGGGACAGATAGCGTTTTGCTCTAAACTTACCGATTTCACTCCAAAAACCTTTTTGAAAGACCCAACAGTCCTTTTAACCCCTTCAGGACACATGACGTACCGATACGGCATGTTTCCCGAATCCATAAGGACACATGACGTACCGGTATGTCATGTGAATAAACTAAGATCGCGGCACTGCAGGGGTTAATGCGGACATAATGCCTGCTGAAATCATTCAGCAGGCATCCTGTCACAATGCCGAGGGGGGTCATGTGACCCCCCCGTATCGGCTATCGCAGAAAACCGCAGGTCAATTCAGACCTGCGGTTTGCTGTATTTCCGGTCCATTCGGGTCTCCGGTGACCCGATGAACCGGAAAAGGACAGTGATCGAAGGTGTAATTACACACCACCAATCACAATCCGAGCATCGGGGGGCGGCGAAGCTGTCCTTGGTGCTGATTCGCCGCCCGGATGCAGTCCTTGGTCCTGATTCGTGCAGGGAGAGAGGCAGGAGATTCAAACTCCCTGCGCTCCTCTCTCCCCTCCTATTCCTGCCCCTGCTGCTGCTGCTGTGAGGACGTCCGGAGAGCCATCGTGACCCCCCCATCACCAATCTGCACCCTCAAGGTAGGTCAGGGTCAGTGAGGGAGAGACGCGATTTAGGCAGGGATAGAAGGGACAGAATAGTTTAGGAAAAAAAATAATAATAATTTAACTGTTTGTGTGCAGCACCCAAATCTCGTGGTTGGGGTCCACGGCACTTAGCTGTGAGACCCTAGACCGACCCAGGGGTGCTGCTACTTGCCCCACCCCAGCCCCCACCCCCTCCCCATTTTTTGGTGGTTCCTTTTTTTTTTTTTTTTTTTTTGCGTGCGCTTACTGTGGTCGATCGTCCCACCGCTGATGAGCGTCGTACCGCTGATCAGCAAGTTAGAATTTTATTTATTTTTTTACACTTGTCAATTTTTTTATTCTTTTTAGAGAACACCCGTGCCCCCACACACACGCACATACAATAAAGTTTAATACACACGCACACACACATACCCATGGCCCGCCAGACGATCTCGGTGGAGGAGGCATATGCCCATATGCTCTCCGACTCTGAGAGCTCCAGTGAGGATGAGAATGACCCCACGTTCCTCCTTTCATCCGCATCCTCCTCATCATCATCTGATGACGATGAGCCCCCAAGGCGGAGGAGACGCCGTCAGGCGGAGCCAGGGGCCCCACATGCTAGGGACCCTGTGGCCCACACCAGTACGAGCAGCCCTGGGGCTCGTACTGGTTTCCGGCCCACCAAATAAGCGCACCAGAGCCCCCTACCGTTGAACTTAGCTGGTGTCCCCCAGTGGACTACGAGCCTGCGATTCCAGATTTTGTTGGCAATCCTGGAATCCAGATTCACACAGTGGGGTTCACTGAAATAGACTTTTTTAGTTTTTTTTTCAGTGACCCATTGGTGAATCTGATGGTGGAGCAGACGAACCTGTACGCCCAACAGTTCGTTGCTCATCACCCGGGCTCCTTTTTGGCTAGACCCGGTGGCTGGACCCCGGTCAGTGCAGCTGAGATGAGGACGTTTTGGTTCCTCGTGCTGCATATGGGTCTAGTGCAAAAACCGAGCGTCAGGCAATACTGGAGTGGGGACGTCCTCTACCAGACCCCACTGTACAGTATGGCCATGACGCGCTCAAGGTTTGAGGCCATCCGGAAATGCCTGCATTATGCAAATAATGCAGCATGTCCCCCGCAGTGATCCTGCCTATGACTGTCTGTATAAGATACGGCCGGTCATCGATCATTTCGGGGCAAAATTTGCGCAGGCCTACGTACCTGGAAGGGAGGTCGCGGTTGATGAGTCTCTCATTGCTTTCAAGGGGAGACTCAGTTTCCGCCAATACATTCCTTCTAAGCGAGCGAGGTATGGCGTGAAAATGTACAAAATTTGTGAGAGTACCTCAGGGTACACTTGCAAATTTCATGTATACGAGGGGCGAGATTCCCGTATTGAACCCCCAGAATGTCCCCCCACTTATGTACCCACTACTAGATAAGGGTTACCACCTGTACGTGGATAACTTTTACACTAGTATTCCCTTGTATCAGACCCTCTACGTCAGATCCACGTTCGCTTCTGGGACCGTGCGGAAAAATCATCGTGGCCTCCCTACCCACCCCCTCCAGGTACCTATCCCCAGGGGTGAGCCCTGTGCCCTTACCAGTGGAAACCTGTTGCTGGTCAGGTATAAGGACAAGAGGGATGGCCTTATGCTGACCACAGTCCACGGTAACAGCCCTTAGTGCCCAACACTCATACCGGGTGGCACATTACCTAGCAGGCGTAGTACCACTTATCTAAAATCCATTCAATACACGTCCTGATAGGGGACATAACAGGGATTAAACTGATGAGAATAGTACTACAGAAAATACCACTCATATCGGGTGTGACAGTAAATTGCACGGTGCAGACGCAGTGACCGTGGATTAAAACAAAGGGGAGGGAGCCAGCGTTTTTTTAACCATCTCCCTGTTCGAAAAATCAATTCAATTCACCTTTCGGGGACCCTTGGTGTTGTACGTGGCTGGGTGGAGGAAGAAACCTTCAATGACATCACCGGGACATGGCTAGCTTGGTATCCAACCTTGTGCAAATGGGGAGTTTGCGGTTGTGCAAATGGACTGTTTGCGGTTGTTTGCGGTGCATTAAAAGGGGAGTTTGGTCTGTCAATATCTGTGAAGCGGGCGTAACCCTTACACTACCTGATCGATACAACATCATACCTGATCGTATACACACACTGGATGTTTTAAACCACGTTGTTCAAAAAAATTTAGGATTATTAGGTGATTTATGCCATTTATGGATTAAAACCCAACTCTGCGTCAACTATGTAATTTTCCATGGGAGTTTTGCCATGGATCCCCCTCCGGCATGCCACAGTCCAGATGTTAGTCCCCTTGAAACAACTTTTCCATCACTACTGTGGCTAGAAAGAGTCCCTGTGGGTTTTAAAATTCGCCTGCCTATTGAAGTCTATGGCGGTTCGCGAACGGAAAATTTTATGTTCGCGACATCTCTATTTATATACACTTATTTTGTTTTTTTCAGTAGTATGATTAAGTGGTAAAAATTATTAGTGCCCCCCCATTTTTGACTGTGCCATCTTATGTGACCCCCTACATATTGTTCCTAGAGTTGCAACTGAGAGTGTATTGGTGTATATATATATATATATATATAATATATTTATACACATACATACGCGTGGCGTGTGTGTTTGTGCTTTAGGGTGCATACCCTAATGCAATAGGCAGGTTGGAAGAAGTCTCTCGAAGCTTTGATCAGTCTTCATGTGGCACGACCCTATGCTTCTGTGCCATCTACTGAAGTCAAGATTAGAGATGGCGTTGCGGTTCACCCGGCGGTCGTTTCAGGGTTGACCCATGACACATCCATCAGGTGGGACAGGACAGCCAATTGAGGAGATTCAGCACATGGACACACTCCCACCCTATAAAAGAACCTGATCTGGCAGCCATTGTACATTCTGTGTTTTGCCAGTGTAGGGAGAGGTTGCTTTGTGGAGCAGGGACAGGCTGTTAGGGACACCAAACGTTAGCTAATTGGTCCACAAAAGTCTTTTTAAGGACTGGTATAGGTGTGCTATACTTGTAGTTATATGTGCTACAATATACTTTCTGACATAGAAATTATATTATAGTGTATTTGTATTGTGCAGCAGTTGTGTGTGGTTCTGCTACGATACTGCAGCTATATAGAGGGACAAATGCTATTAGAACAACTAATTAGAACAGGTGTAATATAACTGTTGGCCCACAAAAAAAAACTGATTGAGGTGTGTGATATACCTTCGTCCACAAAATACTGATTTAGGGCTGCGATGTACTTGTTGCCCCAAATAAACAGGGTGGTGTGATATAACTGTTGTAGCAAAAAAAAGAATTGAGGGGTGTGATATACCTGCTTCCACAAAATACTGATTAAGGCCTCATGCACACGACCGTTGTTTGTTTCCGTCCGCAAATTTTGCGTCCGCCCAAAAAAACAGATGACGGACTGCTTTTTTTGGTGGATCCGTTTTTATGGCAGACACATTGTAATAATGCCTTTCCTTGTCCGAAAACGTCAAAAGAATAGGACATGCTCTATGTAACGGACCGTTACGCACACAACTCCGTTTAGGCGATATTCCCTTTTCAGACACACCGGCAGTTACTGCAAGCACCAATTTCCCGAACTGCAAGCACATAAATGCTCCAGACTCCCGAACCGGAAACAGTATACAGCCGAACAGGAAAAACCCTAGGAACAGTTTACACTCCTGGCAGTCGCACTGTGACAGCATACACTCCAATTCCCCCCAAGAACGAGACGACAGTATCGCTTGAGGGTTAAGCAGACCACCTCTCCTGGCCCATACAGCCTCTTTTTATTCACATGTTCAGTCCAGAGGAATACCCCCTGGACTTCTACATTAACCAATCATAAAATAACAAAGGAATGACCCTCCCGCACAGAGTACACATTCCCTCCCCTCTGCCTGTGATATAATTACTAAACACAATGGACGAACTTATTATCACTGGCAGGAAAATATACAGTTTTATACAACGTTCATAACTTCAAAACTATGCATGGGATTTCAATAAAAATTACATATTCATCATCAATCAATTCAGGGGAACAACATATCCAAAAATGGTACAAGTTAGACCAGGGGTTCAGAAATGAGTAAAAAGTGTCTTTGTGGAACTGGTTTGGGCCGGAAAGCCATGCTGGCAGTAGGTCACAGAGTCCTCTGTACTGGAGACAACTGGGAAGTAATCCAATTATCTCCCAGGACAGAGGCAAAACTCCATTGTGCACATGTTAGTGAAAAGACACAAAAATACACAAATATACATAACTCCTATTATGCTGAACAGGACCCCCACATTCAGCCTATCCCCAGATGGCTTGGATCCGAGCGCTCAATATATCCGAACAGCGCTCAGATGCCACAAACACAGTCACATCGCCATGGGGTTTAAGCTTAGCATGGGCTGATGAGAGGGGCCATAATCCTGGGGCAGCAGGTGGGCAACAAGACTTCTCCAGCACCCAGTGTCCAGGTTGGTTTCACCACACTCTATTTTTTTGATGGAATGCAAACACAGACCATGGATGCGGAACAAAAACGGTTGACCATCCGCATTTTTTGACGGACCCATTGAAATGAATAGGGAAGCATCCTGTCCGTGAAAAAAAAATGGAACGGATGCGGAAACAAACAACGGTCGTGTGCATGAGGCCTAAGGGGTATGATATACCTGTTTCCACCAAATATTGATTGAGGCCTGCAATATACCTGCTTCCACAAAATACTGATTAAGGGTTTGATATACCTATTTCCAGAAAATACTGATTGAGGGCTGTAATATACCTGATTCCACAAAATACTGATTAAGTGGTTTTATATAACTGTTTCCACCAAATATTGATTGAGGCCTGCGGGATAACTGCTTCCACAAAATACCGATTAAGGGGTTCGATATACCTGTTTCCACCAAATATTGATTGAGGCCTGCGATATACCTGCCTTCATAAATACGGCTCTTCTCTAGGGACTTAGGCACAAGGTAATTTTGAAAATGACAGGCAGGGGTGGTAGGGGTCGGGCAGGTGCACCAGGTCGGAGCCTAAGACAGACAAGTGGTCTAGCAAACACAGGCAGGGAAGGTACATCATTTTTACTGCCCACTGGGTAAACCTTCTGATGGCCGTCAAACATGTGACCCATGGCTCAAGTATGGATTTGGTGTTACCACCAAAGATTGCATGCAGGACTGCCTCTTCTTCTCCTACTCCTACTCTATTCTTGGCTGACTCCTTCTTTTCCACTCTTCCGATGCGCCCCCCAAGCTCCTCAGAACCTATTTGTTCTCCCAGGTGAGACGTTGCCATGCTGTGCTGCGGCTGTTGTGCCTGAAAGCCAAGAGCCACACCGGTCCTGCACTGCTTTTAGCTCTGCGGTCACAGGCTGATCAGTGGCTAATCCAGCTCAATTTGAAAGGTGGTAAAGTCATGTCTTGCAGCAGGTCAGGAAAATCTCTTGCCATTTTAGAAGATGATGGTGGCTGGGGGGGGATTAGGAGGAGGAGCAAGAAGAGCAGGCTTTGAGGGGGACTTTAAACTTTTTGGGGATCCCTGGTGTTGTCTGTGGCTGGGGGGAGGAAACCGAGGACGAAATTCTCCTGTGCAATGAGCAGGAGCCATGGCAATCCACCGCTTCCAATTTAGTATAAAAAAAGGGCCTTCATGCTCCAGTTTTTGAAGCCCCCATAAAGGGCAAGGACCAGTACTGGGTAGCAACGTACTTATCCCCGGTACAAATACAAAATGGAGGACATGTTACAAGCATAACAGAGGGCTGGCAGAATGCAGCATTTCCAGGCCTTGCTGCAAGAGATGCTACATTCTGCTGTTGCAGGCGCTGGCAGAGGAATTTCCACCCACATCGAAACAGGTGCGGGTATCAATCCTACCGCGCCTGCAAGAAGAGGGCGGTTTGAAGATGTGTTGGTCACTTCGGATATGAGATCATTCTTGCATCCAAACCATCGACAGCTGCCGTCCGGATCCAGCCTCAGGGAACTCCTAGACCGACAGGTGTCCGACTACATCAGGTTAGCGGCCGATGTGGACGCTCTGAGAAGCTAGGAACTCCTGGACTATTGGGTGTGCAGGCTTGACCTGTGGCCAGAGCTGGCACAATTTGCCATGGAACTCTTGGCTTGCCCCTCGTTGAGTGTCCTGTCCCAAAAGATGTTCAGCGCAGCAAGGGGGGGGGGGATCGTGACCGATAAGCGCACTGGCCTAGCTCACGACAGTGTGGACTTCCTCACATTTCTAAAAATGAATGAGGCATGGATCTCAGAAGAATTCAACACCTGTGACGATCACGTATAATTGAATTTCCTCATGCCAGGCCACACATATCCACCACACCCAGAACAAAGAATGGTCCTTGTCTTATGTATATACAGCGGCATAAAAGGCCTTTTCTGTCAGGTGAATGCCTAACTGTGCTCCAGTGGCCTACAGTAACATTTTTATCCAGTGACTGCTGTGAGAGTCCGTCTTGCAAGCTCACCTTGCCAGGAGTGAAAGGTAGGGGAAATAGTTAGGCTTCTACATACAAGGATGACTCAGGAGACAGAAATGCATTTAAACTGGCATCCTGCCAGTTTTTATTTCCACAGGTTGCATAAAACAAAAACACAACAACTAGCCTTGTCCAGGCTCTAACTAAACAGTAGATCCCTCTCTAGGACATGGCTGAGGCACCAGTCCACCCAACATAGACACACAGTCTGAACAGCAACCTGTGATACTTGCAGTTTTCCTTGCTCTCGACCTTCAGGGTCTCTCAGAGAGATATGGCTTCTCTCCCTCTCAGGGAGTTCTGAGCAAGTGTGCTGTCAGCCTGGTTATTTAGTAACTCGCCAGGTACAGCTCATCAGGACCCAGGCTTAAGTTTTTTAACCCTTTCCTAAATAGCTTTTCTCAGCATATCTTAGGAACCTAGGAGACACATACCCACCCTCAATTATTTCCCCATGTGAGACACCACACCGCCTAATATACCTCCAGTGACATAATCAAAAATTCTTTACTGTCAGGTGAATGCCTAATTTTTGGGGCCTGTACTGGCCTACAGTAAAATTTTTATCCAGTGACCGCCTAATGTACCTCCAGCCACATAATCACAAGTTCTTTTCTGTCATGTAAATGCCTTATTTTTGGGGCCTGGACTCACGTGGCCTAAAATAAAAATTTTCTATGCTCCAGCAGGGCATATTTTTGAGACACATAAAAATGGCCCCTGATTAAAATACATATTTTTGGGGGAATTTCTGTCAATGATCCCCCACTGGAATGTCACTGTCCATGTTGTGGGACTATTTGTGCACTTCTAGTAAGTATTTGGTGGCTGCAAATATGACCTGAAGGTTTTTCAGGTTTGCCTGCCATTAAAGTCAATGGGGCCCACCGCGAACGCGTGGTTCCCAAACATTTGATCGCAAGTCCATCACTAGTCAAGATGCAAAGACTATACATCTTCTGCGATGCTTCAGTCAAGGCAATTGCTGCTGTAGAATACCTACAGACCATTGGTGTCAAAGAACAATGCCATATAGGATTTGTCATGAGCAGGACCAAACTGGCGCCACTCCGCAAACACACAATTCCAAGACTAGAGCTCTGCTCTGCTGTGCTTGCAGTGGAGTTGACTAAACTTATAACATCAGGAATGAACCTAGAAATCGAAGAAGTCGATTTTATACTGACAGCAAGGTAGTCCTAGCATATATTTGCAACGAACCCAGACGCTTTTACGTCTAAGTCTGCAATCGGGTGTTAAGGATCAGAAGATCCACTTGTCCTAAACTGTGGCTCTACGTGCCCACACACCATAATCCTGCGGACCACGCGACTAGATCCGTCACAGCGAGCCACCTTAAGGACACAACGTGGTTTATGGGTCCTGCATTCCTGTACCGTTCAACGTCTTGCAACCTTTAGATCTGACACATTCAAATTGGTAGACCCAGATGCAGATGAAAAAATCTGACCTGAAGTATCTGCTCTACGCCTAGAGACTTTGAACCACCAATGCAAATCCCATCGTTTCAACGGGTTCTCCATCCATGGATGTTGCTCTTTTGTGCTATTGCCTGTGTATTCCATACATCCCAGACATTACCTGTAAGCCAGAAGCCCTGCAAAGGTTGGCATCACTGCGAACATGCCTTTACCGCTACTAATCTGGAGAAGTCCAAAAACATAATTTGCACTATGCGACGTGAATGTCATGCTAAGCAAACAGACTACCTCAGCAAAGGCCAAACAGTTTCCAAGAATGACACCTTGATAAAGCTTGATCCCACCATTGACCAAGATGGGTTGCTAAGAGAGAAGGACCCAGTGTTGGCATCTGCTGATGCCAGACGGGGAGTGTTCTGTCCCAGCACTAGGAGATTCATTTCAGTATCATTATAGATCACATCTTCTGAATTTCTGTAGTTATGTTAGGTTATAGCACCATCTAGCGGTCTTAAAAGTGTACTACACTTTGTTTGTCTGTTACTAATGATTATTGTATCGTTGGGGGGTGCAAGGCATTGTGGGTATTGCAAGGCATTCTGGGAGAGGCCCAGTCTCCATGTTACAGGACATCAGCAGAGCTATATTCGTGTGCTCGACCGAGCACCCGAGTATAATGGAAGTAAATGGGAGACAACCAGGCACCCACTGCTCTGAAGAGGGAAGGGTGCCTGGTCCATAGGAAAAGGTCAGAAAGTGACAGAAACACCACCGAAATGGATCGGGGACAGCATGGGGACGATGTCTGGATGCATCTTGGACTCCCAGGTCGCTGCTGGGAACCATGTTGTCCGAGTTGTACGGCACTTTTACAGACTGACCAAAATACACACAAACCCCCCCCCCAAAAAAAAACAAAACATTTTTTCCTGTATATTTAATTGCATATAAAGTGCAAGTGCTGCAAAAAAGTACAAGCAAGAGGCACTCCAAAACAGCCATTTATTTCACATAAAGGAGGGCCTCATTCACATTGTGGTACAGTTGTTCAGGTAGTGGGACTCCTACACTCATAAAGCCTATGCACTAAGTGAAAGGGCTGCCAAAAATTTCAAGGAATCGGCACTGCAATACACCCTTTGTTACACATAACGGAGGGCATTAAACACACCCTTTCGAAATGATCATTGATGGCCTGCTGGTGACCCTCCAAAACATTAGGAGCAAGGTCCTGCTGTTGACCCTCTAAAATATTAGGGGCGAGGGCCTGCTGCTGAGCATTGCAAAAAGTGATGGGCAAGTGCCTGCTGCTTAGCTGACCATTGAAAAAATGATGGGTGAGTGCCTGCTGCTGAGCTGACCCTGTAAAATATTGTACGTGAGGGCCTGCTGCTGAGCTAACCCTGTAAAATATTGTAGTTGAGGGCCTGCAGGTGAGCTGACCCTCTCAAATATTGTAGGTGAGGGCCTGCAGGTGACCTGAAGAGGGACATGAGGAGATCTTGTGCACTGATTCCCAAACTCTTCAGCATCCACAGTCAGAAGAAGATGACGGTGGGGAATGGCAATTAGTGTGTCATGAGGTGGATGATGCAGATGAGACATGGTTGTCAATAAGTGAGGGTCTTGTTAGGTCAACAACACAAGTCACGAGTGAGGAAGTGGAAGAGGAGGTGGTGGACGATGACATCAATGACCCAACCTGGGAAGGTGGCAAGCCAAGCGAGGACAGCAGTACAGAGGGGGAGGGATCCAAAACACCACAACAGGCTGGAAGATGCTGTGGGATGGCAAAAGGGAGAAGGCAGGCCACACCAAATAAGCCCACGTACAGATGTCCTTAACCCAGGCCTTTAAGTACAAATACCCAGCCACCCACTCACAGGCCATAGCACTAAATGCACACCTTGCTGGCCCTGGAAATGTTGCCATTTAGACCTGTGGACACTGAGGCTCTCGTTGGTTTGCCGTCCCCGCATTACACCAGCAATTGTGTCCCATAGCCTCACTCGTACCCTGATGTTTTAGAGGGTCAGCTCACCTGCAGGCCCTGGAAAATTATGTTGTTTAGGGTCAGCTCACCTGCAGGCCCTCACAAATAATGTTTTACAGGGTCAGCTGTCCTGAAGGCACTCGCAAATTATGTTTTAGAGGGTCAGCTGCCCTGAAGGCACTCACAAATGATGTTGTAGAGGGTCAGCTGACCGGAAGGCTCTTCCAAATAATGTTTTTGAGGGTTAGCGCACCTGGAGGCCCTCAGCTACATTCTTTTACGCAGTTTTATCGCGCCCAGGGCCACGGCCTCTGCATGCACCATCAGCATCATGGCCATTTTCATGGCCCTTACTGGCCGCCTTCTTAATATAACATTTTATATATACTTAAAAGTATGTCACACATACAGTGGCGTAGGATTTGTAAGTGTATGCGCCAATAAATCAAAAATGGTATTTGGGATGCGCACATATTACACAGAAGATGTCGCCCTGATGTAGCCCTGATAATGTCACAGAGTAGCATACACCGTCTACGGATAAAGTACAGTATATATCAGTGATATGTATGAAACGCACACACAGTAAATTTAACTATTAACATTAATTAAATTTGCACTACAGACACTGTTTTCTGATGTAGTACAGAATTTGTCACAGAAAGACACACAGTATGGACACTACATTATGTCCAGAGTATTTAAATTTGCACTACAGACACTGTTTTCGGATGCAGGACAGTATATGTCACAGAAACCCACAGAATATGGACACTATATTAGGCCAAGATTATTGGAATTTGCAATACAGACACTGTTTTCTGATATAGTACAGTGTTGGTTACAGATCACCGCAGATTATAGACACTATATTGGTCCCAGATTATTGGAATGTGTAATACAGACACTGTTTGCAGATGTAGTACAGTATTGGTTATAGAACACCAAAGATTTTGGACACTATATTAGGCCCAGAATATTGGAATTTGCAATACAGACACTGTTTTCAGATGCAGGACAGTATCTGTCACAGAAACCTACAGAATATGGACACTATATTAGGCCCAAGTTATTGGACTTTGATATACAGACACTAGGGATGAGCGAACCGAACTTCGTACCGAATTTTGGGGTGTTCGGGAACCAGACCCAAACATTTTCAAAAAAGTTCGGGTTCGGGTCCGTTGTTCGGCGATTTCTTCCCGCTTTCTGAAGAGCTGCACAGCAGCCAATCAGCTAGTGATTTACTTCTTGCCCTAAGAATCCATCACAGCCATGCCTACTAATGGCATGGCTGTGATTGGCCAAGTGCAGCATGTGACCCAGCCTCTATTTAAGCTGGAGTCACGTAGCGCCGCACGTCACTCTGCTCTGATTAGTGTAGGGAGATGACGCAGCTTCTGTGAGGGCGAGATTAGGCAAGGAAAAGTCAGCAAAAACACCTAATGAAGTGATCGATCTACAGCTGTGAATCATTCAACTTCTGCTAGTTAACTGCTCACTGCTTTTTAGGCTGCACAGAGCTTTCTTCTATCACTTTGAACGGCGGCCATTTTGTGTCTTGTGGTGCACCAGCACAAGCTGTCACCAAGTCCATCAATCCATCAATACTAGTTTTTTTTTTGCTATATCCTACATCAGGGGCTTGGCTGTGCTTAATGTCACCCCTAGAAACTCAGGATAGAAATTTCTATGTTTTATTAAGAGGTTAAAATCAATTGCCAAAATGGCAATCCCCTAAATCTGGTGTCCCAGCAGTGGCTGGCAAAGTTTAATAGTATCTGGCAAAAGATATATTTTGTTCTGGGGTGAAATTCAATAGCCAAAATAGCAATACCGTAAATCTGGTGTCCCAGCAGTGGCTGGCCAAGTTTAATAGTGTCAGTCAAAGGATAGATAATTTTTTGGGGTGAAATTCAATTGCCAAAATAGCAATACCGTAAATCTGGTGTTCCAGCTGTGAATGGACAAGTTTCATAGTGTCCGGCAAAGGATTTATTATTTTCTGCAGTGAAATTCAGTTGCAAAAATAGAAATACCGTAAATCTGGTGTTCCAGATGTGACTGGACAAGCTTAACAGTGTCCGGCAAAGGATTTATTATTTTCTGGGGTAAAATTTTGTTGCCAAAATAGAAATACAGTAAGTCTGGTGTACCAGCTGTGACTGGACAAGTTTAGTAGTGTCCGTCATAGGATATATTATTTTCTGCGGTGAAATTCAGTTTAAAAAAAAGTTCAATCGCCAAAATAGCAATCCCCTAAATCTGGTGTCCTAGCAGTGGCTGGCAAAGTTTAATAGTGTCCGGCAAAGGATAAATTTTGTTCTGGGGTGAAATTCAATTGCCCAAATAGCAATACCATAAATCAATGGTTTCAGCTGCTGCTGGCCAAGTTTAATAGTGTCCGTCAAAGGATATATTATTTTCTGGGGTGAAATTCAATTGCCAAAATAGCAATACCCTGAATCTGGTGTTCCAGCTGTGACTGGACAATTTCCCTATTGTCCGTCAAAGGATATATTATTTTCTGGGGTGAAATACAGTTGCAAAAATAGAAATACAGTAAATCTGGTGTTCCAGCTGTTGCAGGGCTAGTTTAAATCTGTCCGTAAAAGGGTATATTTTTTTCTGGGGTGAAATGTATTTGCCAAAATAGCAATACCCTGATTCTGATGTTCCAGCTGTGACTGGACAATTTCCCTCTTGTCCGTCAAAGGATATATTATTTTCTGGGGTGAAATACAGTTGCAAAAATAGAAACACAGTAAATCTGGTGTTCCAGCTGTGGCTGGACAAGTTTAATAGTGTCCGGCAAAGGATATATTTTGTTCTGGGGTGAAATTCAATTGCCAAACTAGCAATACTATAAATCAGTGGTTTCAGCTGTGGCTGGCCAAGTTTAATAATGTCCGTCACAGGATATATTATTTTCTTGGGTGAAATTCAATTGCCAAAATAGCAATACCCTGAATCTGGTGTTCCAGCTGTGACTGAACAAGTTTAATAGTATCCATCAAAGGATAGATTTAGTTCTGGGCTGAAAGTCAATTGCCAAAATAGCAATACCCTGAATCTGTTGTTCCAGCTGTGACTGGACAATTTCCCTAGTGTCCGTCACAGGATATATTATGTTCTGGAGGTGAAATACAGTTGCAAAAATAGAAATACAGTAAATCAGGTGTTCCAGCTGTTGCAGGTCTAGTTTAAATCTGTCCGTAAAAGGTATGCTTCTTTCTGGGGTAAAATTTAATTGCCAAAATAGCAATACCCTGAATCTGGTGTCCCAGCTGTTGCAGGCCAAGTTTAAATCTGTCCGTAAAAGGGATAATTTTTTCTGGGGTGAAATTTAATTGCCCAAATAGCAATACCCTTATTCTGGTGTTCCAGCTGTGACTGGACAATTTCCCTAGTGTCCGTCAAAGGATATATTATTTTCTGGGGAGAAATACAGTTGCAAAAATAGAAATACAGTAAATCTGGTGTTCCAGCTGTGTCTGGACAAGTTTAATAGTGTCCGGCAAAGCATATATTATTTTCTGGGGTGAAATTTAATTGTCAAAATAGGTCCTAGACCCCACATGGAATGAAGGTCGTGCCACTGACTTTCATAGTTCAGAGTAAGAGGCAGTGGTGAGACCGAACCGGGTAAAGCAGAACAGCCGCCGACAAGAGAGTTCGCCTGCTACTGGCCACCGCCACCGCAACCAGGGACGAGCACCCCAAAGGCAGCTCCAAAGCGTTCCCTGGCATGGCTCTTCTTTAAACAATGTGCTGATGACAATACCCGAGTGGTTTTCATGCTGTGCCATCAGAGCCTGAAGCGAGGCATTAACGTTCTGAACCTTAGCACAACCTGCATGACCAGGCATCTACATGCAAAGCATGAACTGCAGTAGAGTAAACACCTTAAAAACAAGGAACTCACTCAGGCTCCCCCTGCTCCCTCTTCTGCTGCTGCCTCGGCCTCTTCCTCTGCCTCGGGAGGAATGTTGGCACCTGCCGCCCACCAAACAGGGGATGTGCCACCGACACCACCACCTCCTTCACCAAACATCTCCACCATGTCACACGGCAGCGTTTAGCTCTCCCTCTTACAAACCTTGGAGAGAAAGTGTAAATTCCCACCTAGCCACCCTCGCTCCCTGGGCCTGAATGCCAGCATTTCTAAACTACTGGCCTACTAAGCGCCCAACCTCCTTCGCCCCAGAGCGCTACAAGTCACTAACCGTGTAACCAAGTCCGATCCTACCGTGAATGCCAGCACTCGCCTGGCACCTTCTTCCATTACGTGAATGAACCTCCACATAATGCTGCAGGTTTTTTTTTTTTTTTTTTAAATGGGTCACGACAACACCACCTAAGAAAATATAAACGTGTTTGAATATAGCCCTTGATGCAACGTTAATTAATCGACATCTAGTGCACTTATAAACCTAGCCCAGAACCGCTGACACCTGCGTGCCTATAACATACAGTTTATAGATTAAACACAATTATAAACAAGAGCATCAGAACTGAAATACAGGCGCCTTGACCGATCTGCTTGTGTCCCCATATACAGACCACTGATATACATTTACCAACACCTTGCATGACTGGCTTTAACTGCGGACGTGCGCCCCACATGTACAACAGGTAACAAAACCATGCACTTTTTTTTTTTTTTTTTTTTCTTATAAAACCGATATCAGAAAACATGCGACCATACCTACTCTAGGCGCATGCTACACCAATAACTATATGCAATAGCCCCTAACAAGCCCCTTAAACAGCTAGACAAAATACTAACAACAGTCATTTGACTGTTAACACCCAACTCTGCTTTGACCCAGAGAACTGCGAATCGCATACCGCACTGTGGATCCCAGGCCAATACGTGCAATCCTACCAGGAGTGCCAGCATTCGCCTGGCCCTTTTTGCCGATGGCCAGGTGTGAACGAGCCTCCACAAGATGCTGCTGCGTTTTTTTTTTTTTTTTTTTAAACAACCGTTGATACACAAACACAGCGTGCATAGCTTGAGCCCACTAACAACCAACGCTCAGCCCTTTAGCGCCCAAACTCTGCTTAATCCCAGAGCGCTACATGTTGCAGACCACAGTGTGGGTCGCATGCAAACCACTCCGATCCTACCATGAATACCAGCGCCCTCCTGAGACATTCTGCCATCGCCCAGCCGTAAGGAGCCTCCGCACCATGCTGCTGTATCCTAGAGCTGACCCAGAGGTAGTGAAAACAGCTGAATCGGCGTCAGCCTGGGCCCACAGGTGCATATAAATAGCCTAGTAACCAGCCAGCCTGGGCCCACAGGTGCATATAACTAGCCTTGTAATCAGCCTCCCCTCCCACAAATACAGCAAAGGTCTTTGCTTAATACTTATTTTAATTCATTTCCCTATCCACTATCCAAAAAATACTGAACTACATCTGCAAACAGTGTCAGTTAGAGTTGAGAGAACACCTAGATGTTCGGGTTCGCGAAGTTCAGCCGAACTTCTGGAAAATGTTCGGGTTCTGGATCCGAACTTCACCCCGAACCCCATTGAAGTCAAAGGGGACCCAAACTTTTGGGCACTAAAAAGGCTGTAAAATAGCCCAGGAAAGGGCTAGAGGGCTGCAAAAGGCAGCAAAATGTAGGTAAATCCCCTGCAAACAAATGTGGATAGGAAAATGACTTAAAATAAAATAAAATAAATAAAAATTAACCAATATCAATTGGCAACTTGGAGGAGGAGGAGGTGGAATAGGAGGTTGGGGTGGCATCAGGTGGGAATGCTATGGGAGTTGAAGTTCTCATCACAGCCAAAAAGGATTCATGTCTGCCTGCAGTGCCACAGGCCTCATTCACAGACTCAGGGCCATGGCACCCGCAAAGAGGAGAGCGGTCCCGTAACAGCAACACAGGCCTCAGGTCAACCTGCAATGGAACAGGCCATTATAATTTATGTAGGCCCCTAACACCCAGACAGATCATTTTAACAGTAAAAAGAGTTTAATGTCTCTCACCCAGACAGCAAGCAATTAAACAAAATATAGGCCACTGACAACCAGACAATCGGGCGGTCATGACAGTAAAAAGAGTTTAATATCTCCCACCAAGACAACAAATGATTAAACGAATGTAGGCCCCTGACACCCAGACAATGGGGCAGTCATTAGACAGTAAAAAGAGTTAAATGTCTGCCACCAAGACAGCAAGCAAGTACGTGAAAGTTAGGCCCCTGACACCCAGACAGAGGAGAGAGGTCCCATAGCAGCAAAAGAGGCATCATGTCACCCACCAACGGAGAAGGCCACTTTTAGTTATTTAGGCCCCAGCACCCAGACAAAGAAGAGAGGTCCCAAAGCAGAGAATCAGGCTTCAGGTCACCCACCAATGGAGAAGGCCACTTTCAGATATTTAGGCCCCTGGCACCCAGACGGAGGAGAGGTTCATTCAACTTTGGGTTGCCCCGTAAAATAATGGTAAAATTAAAAGTGCCCTTGAGTACAAGAATATATGGTTAAGGGGAGGTAGTTATAAATGTCTATTCTGCACAAGGGATGGACAGGTCCTGTGGGATCCATGCCTGGTTCATTTTTATGAACATCAGCTTGTCCATGTTGGCTGTGGACAGGCGGTTGCGTTTGTCAGTAATGACGCCCCCTGCCGTGCTGAATACACGTTCAGACAAAACACTGGCCGCTGGGCAGGCCAGCACCTCCAAGGCATAAAAGGCTAGCTCTGGCCACGTGGACAATTTGGAGACCCAGAAGTTGAATGGGGCCGAACCATTAGTCAGTATGTGGAGGGGTGTACACACGTACTGTTCCACCAAGTTAGTGAAATGCTGCCTCCTGCTAACACGTTCCGTATCAGGTGGTGGTGCAGTTAGCTGTGGCGTGGTGACAAAACATTTCCACATCTCTGCCATGCTAACCCTGCCCTTAGAAGAGCTGGCCGTGACACAGCTGTGTTGGCGACCTCTTGCTTCTCCTCTGCCTTCGCCTTGGGCTTCCACTTCTTCCCCTGTGACATTTGGGAATGCTCTCAGTAGCGGGTCTACCAATGTGCGCTTCTACTCGCCCATCTTCCTATCATGCTCCAGTGCAGGAAGTAAGGTGGGCTCATTGTCTTTGTACCGGGGATCCAGCAGGGTGGCAACTCAGTAGTCCGCACACGTTAAAATGTGGGCAACTCTGCTGTCATTGCGCAGGCACTACAGCATGTAGTCACTCATGTGTGCCAGGCTGCCCAGAGGTAAGGACAAGCTGTCCTCTGTGGAAGGCGTATCATCATCGTCCTCCGTTTCCCCCCAGCCACGCACCAGTGATAGGCCCGAGCTACGTTGGGTGCCACCCCGCTGTGAACCTGCTTCATCCTCATTCTCCTCCACCTCCTCATCCTCATCCTCCAGTAGTGGGCCCTTGGTGGCCACATTTGTACCTGGCCTCTGCTTTTGCAAAAAAACTCCCTCTGAGCCACTTCTAAGAGACTAGCCTGAAAGTGCTAAAGATGACCCCTCTTCCTCCTGGGCCACCTCCTCTTCCATCATCGCCCTAAGTGTTTTCTCAAGGAGACATAGAAGTGATATTGTAACGCTGATAACGGCGTCATCGCCACTGGCCATGTTGGTGGAGTACTCGAAACAGCGCAACAGGGCACACAGGTCTCGCATGGAGGCCCAGTCATTGGTGGTGAAGTGGTGCTGTTCCACAGTGCGACTGACCCGTGCGTGTTGGAGCTGAAACTCCACTATAGCCTGCTGCTGCTATAGTCTCTCCAGCATGTGCAAGGTGGAGTTCCACCTGGTGGGCACGTCGCATATGAGGCGGTGAGCGGGAAGGCTGAAGTTACGCTGTAGCGCAGACAGGCGAGCAGCGGCAGGATGTGAACGCCGGAAGCGCGCACAGACAGCCCGCACTTTATGCAGCAGTTCTGACATGTCGGGGTAGTTGTGAATGAACATCTGCACCACCAAATTCATCACATGCGCCAGGCAAGGGATATGCGTCAAACCGGATAGTCCCAGAGCTACAACGAGATTTAGCCTATTATCGCACACCACCAGGCCGGGCTTGAGGCCCACCGGCAGCAACATCTCGTCGGTCTGTTCAATACCCCACCACAACTCCTGCACGTTGTGGGGCCTGTCCCCCAAATATATGAGTTTCAGAACGGTCTGCTGACGTTTACCCTGGGCTGTGCTGAAGTTGGTGGTGAAGGTGTGTGGCTGACTGAATGAGCAGGTGGAAGAAGAGAAGGAGGAAGCCGAGAAGGAGGAGGAGGCTACAGGAGGCAAAGAATGATGCCCTGCGATCCTTGGCGGCAGAAGGACTTGTGCCAAAGAACTCTCCACCTGGGGCCCAGCCGCCACTACAATTACCCAGTGTGCAGTTACGGAGATATAGCGTCCTTGGCCGTGCTTACTGGTCCACATATCTGTGGTTAGGTGGACCTTGCCACAGATGGCGTTGCGCAGTGCACACTTGATTTTATCGGATACTTGGTTGTGCAAGGAAGGCACGGCTCTCTTGGAGAAGTAGTGGCGGCTGGAACAACATACTGTGGGACAGCCATCTCCATCAGCTGTTTGAAGCTGTCTGTGTCCACCAGCCTGAATGACAGCATTTCAAAGGCCAGTAGTTTAGAAATGCTGGCATTCAGGCCCAGGGCCTGGTTAGGTGGGAATTTACACTTTCTCTCCAAGGTTTGTGAGATTGAGAGCTGAACGCTGCCGTGTGACATGGTGGAGATGTTTGGTAAAGGAGGTGGTGGTGTTGGTGGCACATCCTCTGTTTGGTGGGCGGCAGGTGCCAACATTCCTCCCGAGGTGGAGGAAGAGGCCGAGGCAGCAGCAGAAGAGGGAGCAGGGGGAGCCTGAGTGAGTTCCTTGTTTTTAAGGTGTTTACTCTACTGCAGTTCATGCTTTGCATGTAGATGCTTGGTCATGCAGGTTGTGCTAAGGTTCAGAACGTTAATGCCTCGCTTCAGGCTCTGATGGCACAGCGTGCAAACCACTCGGGTCTTGTCATCAGCACATTGTTTGAAGAAGTGCCATGCCAGGGAAATCCTTGAAGCTGAATATGGGGTGCTCGGTCCCTGGTGGCGGTGGCCAGTAGCAGGCGAACTCCCTTGATGTCGACTGTTCTGCTTTTGCCCCCTGCTCCCTCTTTTGCTACGCTGTTGGCTCGGTCTCACCACTGCCTCTTCCTCTGAACTATGAAAGTCAGTGGCACGACCTTCATTACATGTGGGGTCTAGGACCTCATCGTCCGCTGCATCATCTTCCACACAGTCTTCCTCCCAGACCTCCTGTTTGGTCTGCACACTGCAAAAAGATTGGCACCTGCACATTGCCAGAACTATATAGAAAATGCCTTTTCTTGTCCGCAATTGTGGACAAGAATAGGACATGTTCTATATTTTTGCGGAACGGAAGTGCAGACCCGGAAGTGCGGATCCGTAATTCCGGATCTGAGCGGGACAAAGTCTGTCCCCATAGAAATGAATGGGTCCGCAATTCCGTTCCGCAAACAGAATTGGACGTGTGAATCGGGCATAAGAGTCCCTTATCACCGCCAGTTAGTTAGCTACTTTTTAGGTAGTTAGCGCCCAGCCCACCGCACCGCAGTCACTGATTTTGGCAGAGATTTTTTCATCCACATTGATCGATGCGAATGAAAAAAATCTGTGTCGTTCATTTTTTTTTTTTTTCAGCCCAGAGGCTGAACGGAAAAAAAAAATCTCATTACCTGTATGCTCAATATAAGGAGAATAGCAGAAACTCCTAATGCTGGCCATACGTGTAATGATTGCGGAGACCCTCAAATGCCAGGGCAGTACAAACACCTTATATGTGACCCCATTTTAGAAAGAAGACACCCCAAGGTATTCCGTGAGGGTTATGGTGAGTTCATGTAAAATTTTATTTTTTGTCACAAGTTAGTGGAATATGAGACTTTGTAAAAAAAAATAAAAAAAAATATCAATTTCCGCTAACTTGTGCCAATTTTTTATTTTCTGTGAACTCGCCATGCCCCTCACGGAATACATTGGGGTGTCTTCTTTCCAAAATGGGGTCATATGAGGGGTATTTATATTGCCCTGGCATTTTAGGGGTCCTAAAGCGTGAGAATCCAAATGCGTAAAAATGCCCTGTGAAATCCTAAAGGTACTCATGGGAATTGGGGCCCCTTTGCGCATCTTGGCCGCAAAAAAGTGTCACTCATGTGGTATCGCCGTACTCAGGAGAAGTAGGGAAATGAGTTTTAGGGTGTATTTTTACATATACCCATGCTGGGTGTGAGAAATATCGCTGTAAACGACAACTTTTAAAAACAAATTCTACAAAGTTGCTCAATTTACAGAGATATTTCTCTCACCCAACATGGGTATATGTAAAAATACACCCCAAAACACATTTCCCTACTTCTCCTGAGTACGGAGATACCACATGTGTGCCACTTTTTTGCAGACTGGGTGCACAAAGGGGCCCAAATTCAAACAAGTACCTTTAGGTTTTACAGGGCTGTTCACAATTTAGCCCCGCCCAAAATGCCAGTAAACACACCCCACAAATTACCTCATTTCCGTAGACACCCCAAGGTATTCACTGAGGAGCATAGTGAGTCCGTGGGAGATTTTTTATTTTTTTTGCCAGAAGTTAGCAGAAATGGAAACTTTATTATTTATTTTTTTCTCAGAAAGTGTCATTTTCTGCTAACTTGTGAAAAAAAATTAAATGATACATAAACTCACTATGCCCCTCCGCGAATACTTTTGGGTGTCTTCTTTCTAAAATGGTGTCATTTGGGGGGTATTTATACTATCCTAGCATTCTAGCACCTGAAGAAACATGACAGGTGCTCAGAAAGTCAGAGCTGCTTCAAAATGTGGAAATTAACTTTTTTGCACCATAGTTTGTAAACTCTATAACTTTTACCCAAACCAATAAATATACACTTATTGGATTTTTTTTTTTATCAAAGACATGTAGAACAATAAATTTATAGAAAAATTTATATAGAAATGTAGTTTAAAAGAAAAAAACAGAAAGTGAAAAATGTCATTTTTTTTGCAAAAATGTCGGTCTTTTTTGATTTATAGCAAAAAAAGTTAAAATATCAGCAGCAATGATATACCACCAAATGAAAGCTCTATTAGTGAGAACAAAAGGAGGTAAAATTCATTTGGGTGGTAAGTGGCATGACGGAGCAATAAACGGTGAAAATAGTGTAGTGCAGAATTGTAAAAAGTGGCCTGGTCATTAAGGGTGTTTAAGCTAGGGGGCTGAAGTGGTTAAACTTGGCCAGCCACAGCTGAAACTACTGATTTACGTTATTGCTATTTTGGCAATTGAATTTCACCCGAGAAAAATATCAATTCTTTGCCGGACAGTATTAAACTTAGCCAGCTACAGCTGGAACACCAAATTTAGGGGATTGCTATTTTGGCAATTGAATTTCACCACAAAAAAAATATAGAAATTTCTATCCTGAGTTTCTAGGGGTGACAATAAGCACAGCCAAGCCCCTGATGTAGGATATAGCAGGAAAAAAAACTAGTATTGATGGATTGATGGACTTGGTGGCAGCTTGTGTTGGTGCACCACAAGACACAAAATGGCCGCCAATCACCCCAGAAAAAAGTGACAGAAAAACGCTCTGTGCAACCTAAAAACCAGTGAGCAATTAACTAGCAGAAGTTGATCACTTCATTAGGTGTTAGTCTCACCCTCACAGCAGCTGCATCCTATCCCTACACTAATCAGAGCAGAGTGACGTGCGGCGCTACGTGACTCCAGCTTAAATTGAGGCTGGGTCACATGCTGCACCTGGCCAATCACAGCCATGCCATTAGTAGGCATGGCTGTGACAGCTTCTTAGGGCAAGAAGTAAAACGCTAGCTGATTGGCTGCTGTGCAGCCCTTCAGAAAGCGGGAAGAAATCCCCGAACAATGGACCCAAACCCGAACTTTTTTTAAATTGTTCGGGTCCGGTCCGTGTCCCGAACACCCCAAAATTCGGTACGAACCCGAACTATACAGTTTGGGTACTCTCAACTCTACTCCTGATGCATCCTGAATGGATTTCTCTCCATTCAGAATGCATTTGGATAAAATTGATCAGCTTTTTTACGGTATTGAGCCCTTGGGACGGAACTCAGTGCTGGAAAACAATGAGGCTAGTGTGAAAGTACCCTTAGGGATGAAATTGTTATATTGTTATATGCTAGACCTGCAATCCATGTATAGGCAGCCATTTTTGGACATCTGCTCAGTGTTATGCAAATGTTAGAATATATGCTGTTCTATGCTTTCTGCTGATACATGCTATCCTTATACATGTCATTTGTATTCTTGTAGTTTTACCAATTCACAATCCTGGTTGACCAATAAACAAGTTAGACTACATAAAACAGTCCTCGTATTTGGAAGACAGGAATGGTTTATGCTGAATGTCAGACTGGGTGAACTTGTATGAAGACAGAACAGTAGCTATGGTAAATGCATGTTTGATGGCATATTTCAAAGCTTCCAAAAATTGTCCCTTATTGGGGGTCAGATGGTGTTTAAACACATGGTATTATGGGAATAAAATCAGTTGCTTGTTTGGGGATTAAGTGTCAAAAAACTGTGCCTTCACAGGGACAGAATGCCCATATGGCACGCACAAGTGTTTTTTGTCAGACGAAAGAGTGGCTTGTTGGAACCAAGCCTCAAAAAAGTATGCCTTTACAGGGGCAGAATGCATGGAGATGTGATAATTGTCAGAAGAAAAAGTGGCTTGTTCTGAACGAACCTAGAAAAATTCTCCCTTTTAATTGAGAGTAGCAGGAGAACAGTGTGGAAAGGATAAGGTAATAGTGGCATTTGGCTGCAACAGTAGTGGCCGCAGTAGCAGCATAGCATGGAAAATACAAGGCAGTAAATAGGCTCTATATGGGTAGTAATAGTAGTAGAAGTACTGGCAGATGCATAGAGACGGCAGTAGGGGATTAGAAGCAAGGAGTAGCAGCTGCAGCTGTGGAGACATCAACAGCCATATGGTACATGTTGGCAGACAAGCAGACAGCAGCAATGCATGATGGCAGCTGTGTCAAGATGACAGCATCAGCTGTACGGAACATGATGGTAGGCAGGCAACCTGATGGTAGGAAAACTGTCAGGTAGACAGCAACAGTGGCAAGATGGGGCACCGTCAACAAGTCCATATCCATTAATCTGCCTCAGCCAGATGAGTGTGAAAATCCTCCCAGATCCACGTCTGGTTCATTTTGACGAAAGCAACTTTTGGAAACTGGCAGAGGATCTGTTTGGGTGTCACTATGCACCCTACCAAAACCCTTCTCCGAGATTACACTGGAGGCTTGGCAAGAAAGAAGACTGAGTGCATACTCGACCAGTTAAGGCCACTTTTCTAGTATGCCTGCCCAGAAGTCCATGAGATTACTGATTTGCCTCAGCCTGGCACACCACGTGAAAAAACTGTTCCATCATGTTGAAGAGACTCAACTGCCGCTTCTGCTTGTGGCAATGGAGAGGGTGGAGGGTGATTGACCCTGTGAGGGACAGAGAGGGGCTTTCCTTTCAGACAAGCTGGCAGCAGGCATTTACTCGCCGAAAACTACGGCAAGCTGCGTACAAAGTGTTTCCTGGTAATAAAGTAGACTGGCTGCCCTTTTGGCAGAAGCAAAGCATTCTCCCATTTTATTTAATAATGGGGTTCTAAAAGCATGTCTTTCCCGTAATCATCAGACTGCTTCATGTCATTGATACGCCTGCCAGTATGTGAGCAAGCAAGCATATAGCTCACAATTCTGGCCATTGTGCCCAAGGAGCCAGCTATTCCCCTCAAGGAGACAAATGGGTGTCCTGACTATTGTCGTCATCATCATCCTCCTGCTCTTCCACCTCCAACTCCTCCTCTTCTTCCAGTGGTAGGTCCTCATCTTCCATGGGAGTTTCTTCTTGTGAGTATCCAACAGTTACAAGGCGAACAGGAAAAATGTGTTTGCTGTTCTTCTTCCACCGTCGTTCCCTACTGCCTGAGTGTGAGTAAGTGAGTCTAAAATAAATTTTAGGGATAAGTTCATTAATGCGCCAGTTGTCCCTACTAACAAGTTTTCTGGCCTCTTTGGAGCGCTTCAGAACTTGATTAGTGTGACTGCCTGACTTTGAAACAACACAACCCTTTTGATGTGGTCTGATGCATGACAGAATCATTCATGGATTTCCAGTGCTTGTACAGATGCTGTAGCCTGTGCAAAGTGGAATTCCAGCGAGTTGAAACCTCATGGATTAAGCGGTGTAATGGCAGACCGCTCTGTCGCTGCATTTCCAGGAGACCGTTCCTTGCAACATAAGAATTGCTGAAATGCGAAAACAGTCTCATGGACATTGTCAGCAACAATTGCAAATAGCAGACCAAGTTCTCTGCCACATGACAGTACAAGGCAGGGATTGCTTTTTGGGAGAAAAAATGCTGTCTATCTTCCAGCAAGGCTAAGGACACGCCATCAGCTCCTTAAAGGCAGAAGACCCTAGTAAATGGTACAGCAGCTATTGCACTGCCAGCAACTTGGCCAGACAGGAATTAATCTTGCGCACCAGCTAGGAGTGTAAAGTTGTTTCCAGGCATTACATTCCATTATCGATGACTGACAACTGAGCAGAGGAGGAGGAGTCTGAGTGGGAGAAAAAGAAAGTGATGATGACAATGTGAAAGACACTGTAGGTTTCATGGATGGAGCCTGGCTTCCACAAGGGAGACTGAGAGAAGGAGGAAAGTCTTGTTGAAGTAGCTTGCTGCCTGCTCTGTTTGTCCACAGGATGGGGTGTTCCACTTATTATGGTTCAATACAGTTATAGTGCTTGACTGTGCATGGCTTATTTTGCTCTTCCAGGACTTGCACAGAGCAATGCTGCTATTTTCCAACAGCATGGAGAAAAACTGCCAGACAGGAGTACACACGCAGAGCCAAAGGCAGATGAGCTTGGCTTAGCTCTGGCATGTTTTGGGGCTAAATACACCCAAAGTGTCAGTGATATCACCAGTTCCCAAAGTAGATCTGGAAGTTAGGGAGATTCTGGTTGTACGTCACCTCTGCCCTTTATTGCTGCTGCTACCGCTACCACCACCACCCTTCTCCTCAGCTTTTACCTCCTCCACAGCACCCGATCTGGCTCCCAGGTCCTGTCCACAGGGCCGCCATCAGGTGGGTACAGCCAGTACCCCAGTAAGGGGCCCGGACACCGTGGGGGGCCGGCCGGTCCTGAGCCTTTTTTTTTGTGGCCTTGCGCTGGCTCTGCCGGGAGGGGGCCCGCAGCGGCGGCAGGTCACAAGGAGATGTATGCTTCCATTGTGGAAGCGTTCATTTCCATAGTCATCTGTATCGCCGTAATCAGGACAGCGATACAGATGCCTGTGCTGCGGCAGGGCAAAGGAGGGATAGGCGTCTAACCTTTCCTCTTCCTCTGATAGGCTGCCGGCACAAGGCCCGTAGCCTATCAGAGGCCGGTGCAGGCGGCACGATGACATCATCGTGCTGCCTGTGCCGTACAGCGCAGGACACAGGCCAGAAGAGGCCTGCATCGCAGTCTGGAGTGGAGGTAAGTATGAGTTTTTTTTCTTTTTTTGTTTAAATACAGTTGCACATGGGGGATTGGGGGGAGCAGGAGGCACTTTATACTGCTCCTGTGTCCATGTTCTAGTCTTGCTCCAATGGCATAGCTAAAGGCTATTGGCTCCTGGTTTAAACTACAGTTTGGGGGGAACATGGGGGGAGCAGGAGGCACTTGATACTGGCACATGGGGGGGAGGCACTTGATACTGGCACATGGGGGAGGCACTTGATACTGGCACATGGGGGGTTTGGATATTTTTGGGGACCACAGGGGCACAGTATTGGGGGTAGTAGGATGATTTGTCCATAAGATGGGAGGATGATGGAAAAGTAGTAAACTAAGATTTTTTTTATTGTCAAACTGCAGAGACAGAAAATGGTTGTCTGGTCTAAAGGTCTGAAGGTCTGAGAAGGCGAGGACAGAGAACATATACATCAAAGGAGATGTTACTGGAGGTAAGAGGTATGTCGGGCTGTATTACTGTAGTGTTGGGATCAGGTGGGATATGGGTGGGGCCTGGAAGGGGGCCCTTGATTTATTTTGCCCAGGGGCCCTGAGGGTTCTCAGTCCGCCCCTGACTTGTGACGCTGATCGGATCCTGTACTCGCAGACTGAGCAGGCATGAGTTCAGTCACTTCGGCATGCTATCCTGCGAGACCTGTGACCTCTGGTGGGTCTCGCGGGATCACGCGCCGCAGGACAAAGGGGCCCCGTGATCTCCTATTGCCCTTCCCGAGACTAGGCTCTGGATCCGCCACTGGGGTAGGGGTGGGGGGCCCAGGCCCTGAGCAGTGCAAGGGGCCCCAAAATTTCTGATGGCAGCCCTACCTGTCCAACACACAATTGTCATCGAAGTACTCACCCTTCCTGACAATTTTATCAGATTGTGATATCTCATTGTAGGCTCATTGACCCCAATCCCAATTCCCTGCTCTATATTTGTCACGACAGCCACTGTTGCTACCATTTCCGTCACTGCCAATATCATAGCTATTGGTGCCTCTATTTTAACCTCCACCTCTTGGTGCTCCAAATGCTGACTGCTCTCACACAATTCATCAACAGGGAGACTCTCTTGACTATCTGCCATAGGGTGTTGTGGAGTTTTGTTGCCTATTCTTAGAAGAAGAAAAAAAGCACCACAGTAGGAATGTACAGTAAAGACAGAGAGTATAGCACTGAAAAGCTTCTCTGGAGCTGAAAGGAGGAGGAGCAGGAGGCACAGTTTCAGACTAAGAAGTCACTTCCATCTTATCCTGCTGTAACTGAGAGGAGAAATGAGCTATCCAATCCACAATCTCATCCTTTTTGTTCTCAATGATAATGTTGTGCCTTTCCGAAGCCAGGAGAACTGTGGCTTATAACTACTACTACTACTTCTGGCCGGATTGATAATGTTGCTGCTATCTACATTCTGGGAGGACAAGCCCTGGCCTTGGGTCTATTGTTTGGAACCCTTTTATATTTCAAGTGTTTTCACTAGAGATTTAAAACAGTACTCTCTGGATTGTAACACATGCGTTGTACACTTCTATTACTAGTCTTGCAACCCATGCGAACAATTGAACTGTCTAAACACCCTAATCAAGCCCTGCTCCCGGGTCCCCCCCCCCCCCCGCGCCCGCTGATTTCCCTTTAAGGCTGTGGACAGCAGGAGAAAGAAGATATCGGGAGGTGCCAGTGAGGAGCAGCGCCCAGGAGCCGGAGAGGTAAGCCTTTTATTTATTTTATCTGAGGCTACTGGGGACAATCAGTGCATAATGGCCAGGCTGCTGGGGGCTGAGAGGCATAATATGGGGGGGGGGGGGCAACTGAGAGGCATAATATGGGTGGCTTAGGCATAAATTGGGCTGAGAGGCATAATGGGGGGGGCTGAGAGGCATAATATGGGGGGCTGAGGCATAAATTGAGCTGAGAGGCATATTGGGGGCTAAGGCATAAATTGGGCTGAGAGGCATATTGGGGGGGCTAAGGCATAAATTGGGCTGAGAGGCACAATGGGCTGGCTAAGGCATATATTGGGCTGAGAGGGATAATGGGGGGGGCTGAGAAGCATAATACGGGCTGAGAAGCATAATGGGGGGAGGGCTGAGAGGCATAATATGGGGGGGCTGAGGCATAAATTGAGCTGAGAGGCACAATGGGGTGGATAAGGCATATATTGGGCTGAGAGGGATAATGGGGGGCTGAGAGGCATAATATGGACTGAAAAGCATAATATGGGGGGCTGAGGCATAAATTGGGCTGAGAGGCATAATGGGGGGGGCTAAGGCATAATGGGGGGGCTGAGGCATAAATTGTGCCGAGAGGCATAATGTGGGGGCTAAGGCATATATTGGGCTGAGAGGCACAATATGGGCTGAGATGCATAATATGGGCTGAGAGGCATAATATGAGGGGGCTGAGGCATAAATTGGGCTGAGAGGCATAATGGGGGTCTGAGGCATAAATTGGGCTGAGAGGCATAATGGGAGGGCTGAGGCATAAATTGGGCTGAGAAGCATAATGGGGGGGCTGAGGCATATATTGGGCTGAGAGGCATAATGGGGGGCTGAGGCATATATTGAACTGAGAGGCATAATGGTGGGCGCTGAAGCATAAATTTGGCTGAGAGGCATAATAGGGTCGGGGGCTGAGGCATAAATTGGGCTGACTCGGCGAGGCAATGGCATAATGGGGCTGAGAATCCTGAGAGGTATAATGCGGGCTGAGAGGCATAAGGGCTGATAATGGGGGCTGAGAGGCATAAGGGCTGATTTTTGGAGCTAATGAGAGACATGGGGGCTGATATGGGGGTGATGAGAGGCATGGGGTTCTTATCTGATGTATGATTGGAGGTCATTTACATTGGGGTCTGATCTGAGGTCTGATTGGAGGTCTGATCTGAGGTCTTATTAAGATTGGGGGTCTGATTGGGGCTGTCAGCTGAGGTCTGATTAACATTGGGGGTCTGATCGGTGGTCTGACCTGAGGTCTGATTAACATTGGGGGTCTGACCTGAGGTGTAATGAAAAATAATTTTTTTCCTATTGTCGCTCTCTAAAACCTAGTCTTATGCGCCGGTGCGTCTTATAGGTTTCCTTCCTGAACTGAAGAGCAGTGCCCACTTCCAGCCCTAAGTCCAGCTGCCGAGAGCACTGATCCTGAGCCTGCTGGAGTCTTCAGTAGTGATAAGCGGCAGGGGCAATATTATGCTAATTTTTTATGCGAATTTTCGCAATCAAGAAAATAATGACATTATATTCTTAAACGCAAAAATTTGCATATAAAAATTTTGCATAAACTGATATTTAAAAAAAAACAAATATTCGCGATTGCGAATATATTTTGCGATATTTTAAATATTCACGAATTCTCCAAGTGCCGATATTCGCGATTAAAATTCGCAATTCGAAAATTCGTGATCAACACTAGTCTTCAGAACTGTAAGTATTCACAGTCATTCACTGTAAGCGATATTATATATATTACTTGTTTTATGTGAGTAAGGGTGCTGGGTGGTTGGAGAAGGGGGATGGAGGGGTACAATACTATCTGCAGATTGTAGAAAAAAAAAAAAAAAAGTAAGCACCGCATTATTTTCTGTCCGCCGCCACAAAACAATCTGGAAGTGCCCCTCCCGAGACCAGGCTCTGGATCCGCCACTGGCTGTTACACTGGCCGCCGCCGCACTGTAATACAATACCTGCGGTTTGCCGGCGGGCAGTGGCTAGTAATTCACATAGTGGGGGCGGACCCGTTCGAGGCAGAGCCATGTGTGTAGGCGCAGGCTGGGAGTGGTCCTGTCTGGGCGACAGAGTTTGACGTCACGCTGCGTGCCCCGCCTACTAGTGAGGTGAGGACAGCGGCGGCGGCGTGATAGTGTTGGAACTTGCCCAGCTGCTCCGATCCGGACTGTCTACAAGAAAAAGTCTGTCACAAGAATTTGGCCTAGTATAAAAAAAGTATGTACCCTGTCCCTGCTACAGTGCTAACCCTCCTCAGTTGTCCCTTATATAATGTACCCTGATACCCCTCAGTTATAATATATAACTGAGGGTTATCAGGGTAAATTATACAGGGGGTAATATAACTTCTATTTTTGTTTATAATGATAATTAGGAGTGCGGTTCTGTATGTATGCAGAGTGTATTTGTGTATATATATATATATGTGCGTATATAATATGTGTTAAGGCCGATTTATTGGCCTGTATTTGTGGGAGGGGCGATGATGACTATATCTGGCCGGGCGTCCCCTCCCACAGTGAACGTCGTCTCCAGCGTATGGTGTGGGAGTGCTACATACCGTCCTCAGGGAGTAACAAGGGTGCAGCGCTACACGGCAGTTCCAGGCCCTGACTTTCTACGCTCCAGATAAGTAGCTGCCTCATCCAGCAGCATCGTTGCTTTAAGTCCGGCCGGTGGTGTGTCGGCTCCTCGGGTAAGGGGGAGCAGCACCGCACCGAGCGGTCTGCCAGGGAGACACGCTCTTTTCCCCACCTGGCACGACACGTAGGGTGCAGGGCACAGCGTGTGCCCGCTCGATAAAGTATTGCACAGGCCGCTGTGCTGTTAGACAGGCGGCGTAGGGGGGGACGGACAAATTAGGCTTCAGCATGTTATCCAGGGGGCGCACAGGTGAATTCACTCAGCAAGGGGGAGTAGTAAGGTTCAGGAAGGGTGTGTGTTTAAAAAAAAAAAAAAGAGGGTGTGTTATAAAATAAATGAAATGTCAGAGAAAAAAAAAAGAAAACATACATTTATTATGGGGAAGGGACATTGAGTCTAGTGTTCTAGTCAGGGTATGTCAGGCTTCTTAATATGGCTTTAGTGTGAGATTACACTATGTGGAAAGCACGTCACAGGAGTCGCTTACAGGGGTCACTCGACCATGTATTCAGCTCTGCTCTGCAGCTGGCTGTCATGTGTTTTCCTTACGCAGAGCTACTAGTAAGGTGGGGTGCATAGCATGCACAGTGTCTGTTTTAGTCAGTCTCTCTTCCCGCACTATTCAGGCATGCAGAGAAGACGCCGGCATCCCTGGTAAGGAGCAGGCGATGCCGGCATCTTTTCTTCCGGGTGTAGGGCTGACGTCATCGGCGCAGGAGCACTGAGGACGGAGTGCCTAAGCGAGCGTCCTTCACTCAGAGTGCCTGCGCCGACTAAAGACCGATACGGCGCAGGCGCGGGATTGCAGCTGCAGACAGGGCCAGCGGGAGGAGGAGAGCGCGCTGGCCCTGTCTATCAAAAGAAGAGGGGGCGTTCCCAGGGCATGAAGATACGGCGGCTACCAGCAAGTACCCGCCCAACTTGCTGGTAGCGAAGATAATTTGCATATCACAAAAGTAAGTTTTTTAGAAGATAGAAAACAGGAAAAAAGTTAGGAAACATATGTTTGAACTCAGCTGACATTAGCAAGTAGCTAATGTCAGCTAGTGAAAATTACATCAGTGGGGGTGACAGAAGGCTTTAAGGCCGATTTATTGGCCTGTATTTGTGGGAGGGGCGATGATGACTATATCTGGCCGGGCGTCCCTTCCCACAGTGAACGTCGTCTCCAGCGTACCCACCCTACCCACCCTTACTTTCACTATCTCACACCAGGGGATGCCCCCCTTCAGGCGTCCCTTCAGCGTCGCGGTTCTGGCATAATTCTAACCGCTTTTAGGTATCCAGTAGGTAGGGGTCATTCCTTCATGCTTAAGCCCCGACCACAAATATATACATACATACACACGGGCACGCGGCGTTTGTGATTAGGGTGCACACCCTAATGCAATAGGCTGCGCACGCCTATGTGTTACACCCACATACAGGAAGGAGTTTGTAGTTTGTTAATGATGGCAAAAAAGCCCCAAATCAATACACAATGGCATACTATAGAGTCAAAACAATATAATAAATTATGTATATGTATATATACAAGTGATGCCGACCAATGAAGCCTCACACCCTGATGTGTATTTCTCTTCTTCAGGCAATATGAAAAGCTTAAATCTGTGGTGAAAACCTACAGCATAAATTGTCATGCTGCAGATTTTAAATACACACCACAGGTCAATTTATTCTGCGGATTTATTATGCAAGCAGATGAAATTTCATAACATCTCATCCCCTTTGCTATTACTGTACTATGCCGTACCTCCCAACTTTTTTAAAAGGCCATGGAGGGACAATATCAGTGGCATGCTGCAGCAAATAGAGATGTTCCACAAATGTTCACGAACTGGCGAACCGCTATAGACTTCAATAGGCAGGCAAATTTTAAAACCCACAGGGACTCTTTCTGGCCACAATAGTGATGGAAACGTTATTTCAAGGGGACTAACACCTGGACTGTGGCATGCCGGAGGGGGATCCATGGCAAAACTCCAATGGAAAATTACGTTGTTGAGGCAGAGTCGGGTTTTAATCCATAAATGGCATAAATCACCTAACATTCCTAAATTGTTTGGAATAACATGCTTTAAAACATCCAGTGTGTGTGTACGATCAGGTATGATGTTGTATCGATCAGGTAGTGTAAGGGTTACGCCCACTTTACAGACATTGACAGACCAAACTCCCCTTTTAATGCACCGCAAACAACCACAAACAGTTCATTTGCACAACCGCAAACTCCCCATTTGCACAAGGTTGGATACCAAGATAGCCATGTCCCGTTCCTTGTCCTCACTTGTCTTCCACCTCCTCAAAGCTACCTTCCTCCTCTGACTCCTCTTCTTCAGACTCCTCTCTCTGCGTTGCCGCGCAGATTCAGCAATCGATGGTGACAAGGCTGCTTCTGGTGGTTATGGTGACCACAACTCTTCCTCTTCATGCTCATCTACGGCCTGATCCAGCACTCTTCGCAGAGCACGCTCCAGAAAAAACGCATATGGGATTTTTTTTTTATTAAAAAAATCTGTTCTTACCAGTTTAATCTCTGTTTTGTCCCCTATCAGGGGCCGGTGTATGGAATAGATTTTAGGAACCTGGGAGATGGAAAAAGATGGTTGGTCAGTCCTCTTCCTTCCAATTTGGGGCACTGCGCTTGCGCCGTGCAATGTACTGTGCCACCCTATATGAGTGGTGTGTTAAGTAGTACTTTTCCTATCAGTTTAATCCCTGTTACGTCCCCTATTAGGGGACGTATATCGAATAGATTTTAGGAACCGGGAGATGGAAAAAGATGATTGGTCGGTCCTCTTACTTCCAATTTGGGGCACTGCGCGTCCGCCGCTCAATGTACTGTGCCACCAATACAAATAGTGTGAACTACTATTCTTACTATTTTAATCTTTGCCGTGTATTGAATTGAATCCTTGCACGGGGAGATAGACAAAAAAGCTTGCTCTGTCCGCTTCCTTCTAATTTTGGGCACTTGCAATGGAATTTGCCACCAATGCAACTAGTGTTAACTAAGTACTATTCCTATCAGTTTAATCTCTGTGTAGTCTTATCCAGGGCCTGTGTAGTGAATAGATTTTTGGAACCGGGAGATGGAGAAAGACCCATGCTCGGTCCGCTTCTTTTGAATACTAGGTCACTGCGCGTGCGCCGTACAATGTACTGTGCCACCCTATATGAGTGGTGGACAGTGGGCACAGTACAGTCTGTGGGCCCGACACACACTGGCAGGCAACTGCAATTATATTAAAGGGTAAAAATTAAATGACTTTTTTATCTTCAAGGTAATGTGCCACCCTATATGAGTGGTGTGCATACAGTACAATCTGTGGGCCTGCGGCCTCTCACACATGGGCATTGCATCTGCAAGCAAGTTTTTCACTGATGGTTGCTAGGAGATGTTGTTTGTAAACCTTCAGTTTTTTATCACGCGCGTGAAAAGCGCATCAAAACGCATTGCACCAGCACGGAAAAAACTGAACAATTAAATGCAATCGCAGGCAAAACTGTCACGACTGTGACTGATCCAGACAGGTCTGGGAGGAGAAGGTCGCAGCGACTTGCTACTCGCGATAGCTTGTGAGTTTGCTCCGTGGTTCAGGGTATGTCATCCGGGTTTTGCCTTGTGAACCTTTTTGTCCTGACTGGGAGTGTGTAGGCATCCTTCTCAGGTGAGTCCTGTCTGCCACTCCCAGCTACTATATTAGTTTCAGTTTCACTTGCAGTCATTGCCAGATATAGTCCTTACTTCCAGTGCTATTCTGACCTTTGAAGGAGATCGTTTGACGGTATTGCTGTGGAACTATTGTCTGGCGTGGACTGTCATTATTGGGATCATCTTCTCAGCTCGTGACTGGATAAGTCTATCTCTGCTGGAGATTGTTCGTTGCTGTCTTCCCCTGTTGTTCTCCTAGACTTGAGTGATGGTGACTAGTGCTCCCATCTGCCTTTCCCCAGTCTAGTCTTCTGAGGGTGACTGAGGGTTTAGGCATCCTGCTCACTGCACGGGTTTACACCCCGTCTAGGGTATCAGGGCAGACAGGTGCCAGCTTAGGGTTTGTCAGGGGTGGCCATTCTATTTCCCATCCGTAGATAAGGGTCCCCCTTCCCCTCCGTCTGGTGCGACACGACTGCTGCTGGGATAGCGGTCGTGACAAAAACTGAATGGCTTTGCCTGTGAAATCGCGCAGTTTTCACTGAAGGCATGACCTAAGGCCCCATTCACACATCCGCAATTTTTGTCTGTATCCATTCCGCAATTTTGCGCAATGGATGCGGATCCATTCATTGTGAATGGGGCCGGACATGATGCGGAGAGCATTTGCGGAGCTGAGGCCCCGAACTTCCGGGTTTCGGCCCCGAAACATCCGCCCGCGGCTCCGCAAAAGATAGAGCATGTCCTATTCTTATCCGCAGCCTGCCTCTCTATGGGGAGTGCCAGCATGGTCCGTTGCGGATCCTATGGACGTGTGAATGGGGCCTAATCTGGACACGCTCGTGTGAAAGAGGCCGATGAGTCTTTGAGGACTGGAGTGGACACAGAACACTGGCCTAGCTAACTCTTTCCCTATTAATTCAGCAGCAGCAGCACTCTCCCTGCTCTAACTAACACTGCAGCTTCAGAATGAATCTAAGATGGATGCTGTCCTTGCTTTTTGATAGGAGGTTGGAGGGTCTGGGAGGGAGGGTATGCTGATTGGCTGGAATGTGTCTGCTGACTGTGAGGTACAGGGTCAAAGTTTTCTCAATGATAAAGTATAGGGGGTGAATCGAACATCACATATGTTTGCCCGCCGCGACGAACGCGAACATACAATGTTCGCCGGGAACTGTTCGCCGGCGAATAGTTCAGGACATCTCTAGCAGCAAACTTTGTTACACTAAATCATGCTATTATATTAGACCAATGCGAATTTATACACACCTAATTTCTCCCAGTCTCTTTTGTGCCCCTACACATTAGATAGCCCCTACACAGTAGTTATGCTCCCTTAGTGATCCCATACAATAGAATGCCCATTAATGCCCCAACACAGCAGATAGTAGAATGCCCCTATAGTGCACCCTTTACAGGAGAATGCCCTCTTAGTGCCCCCTGCCCCCTTACTATAATGTTTTCCTTGTAGTTTTATTAAGATGAAAAGTAACCTAGCCCCATTCCCCCCATGTAAGGAGCATATCATCCCCCAGCATGTGCTCTCTCCAGCTCAGCTCCACAGGTGCGAAGAGAGAGCACAGGCTGGTGAACGGTAATTCAGAGAGCCAATGGCTCTCTGCTTCATCATTGATACAGTTTAAATTGGGACATTTTCGCCAACCCTGCTGATTATGATACTATGACATATCCTATGACATACTGTATGATTCAATGCACTAGTTTTTGACTGACCTGTTTTGGCAATTTGGGAGCAGTGTAGTGGATACAACTGTACACACTGGAGCACTGTTATGGCATTACAGTAATATCCTTATAGCTGTCTTAGTAATTTGAAAAATAAAGGGTGACCGGTAATCGCGTCACATGTGTGGTATCTTTTGGGAAGTATATTAGTACATTACTATATTCAGTTTACTGTTTTGCATTGTTAAAAGTCACAACGCCTGTAGTTAGCCTTGCTGGTTTAAATCCCGACCAGCAGGCGGGTATTCCTGGACTGCTGCCGTGATTTGTTGCCCACGGTTACTGGGATCAGAACATCTTTTAGTTTGAAGAAAAAGAGAATCGCTCGTCTGGCTCTGTAAACAGGATTTGAAGATCATCCAAGGTAATGGAAAAAAATGCTTTATTGTACATAAAATAGTCAACGCGTTTCAAAGGCATGATGGCCCTCTTCGTCAGGACAGTTTACAGATACAACAGTGCGAGCAGTATTTAAACACAGTCTTTTTTGCTGTGCAGGCCTGTGGGATGGTTTGGGGGCGGTGCCATGGTTGCTATGCCAACAGTAAACAAATACATGTACCTATGTTTCCTTTTCATACATGGTGAATGGAACACCCGTCACATAATTTCTTGGCTTAGTAAAGACAGGAGGCTCTTATTGATGAACGATGTTGATACACTATTTTACATAGTGTGATCGGCTTCTCCTACTTTGTGCAGGGATACACATCTTTTCCTTTCCTGCTATTTGTTGTCGCCTTCAGGTGCGACCTCCGTGCTCAGATGGTGGACTAGCAGATGAGAACTGCCTCCTTCCTTGTACAGGGATGCTGGGGAGTCTCGATGTCATACAGGGTGTTTGGCTGAGCTACTCGCTCCACTGTGCTTTCCCCACACTCATCGCAATGTCATTATAGACAGCTATGTAGAGGGACAGTTATCCTAAAGTTACTAATGTTAGATCATCAAACCATCAAACACCCTTTGTGAATTTTGCTGTTAAGCTCCTTGTTAGAGAACAGCAAGTTGTACAAAACCAACTGAAACAAAGAACAGCTGGACATGTGCATTCAAAAGTTTAACCCCTTCCCGACACATGATGTCCTATTACGTCATGGAAGGCACTTGGACTCAATAGTACATCATGGTGATTGTGCGGGCACCGGAGCAGTGCGTGCCCAATCACTGCAGGGGTCAGGCAGCCTCAGACTGGGTCTCCTAGGCCAGTGTTTCCCAACCAGTGTGCCTCCAGCTGTTGCAAAACTACAACTCCCAGCATGCCCGGACAGCCTTTTTGCTGTGTGGGCATGCTGGGAGTTGTAGTTTTGCAACAGCTGGAGGCACACTGGTTGGGAAACACTGGCCTAGGCAACCTGCTAGTGTACTGCTCAGTGTAGTACACTAACAGGCAATGCTTTACAATACAGAAGTATTGTAAATCATTTCAGAGGGGATCAGACCCCCTAAAGTGAAAGTCAAAAATAATGTAAAGAAAAAAAAGTTTAAAAAGTGTTTTTAATAAAATTAATAAAGTTTTTAAGTAAAAAAAAAAAACGCCCAATTCCCCTTTATTTTATAATAAAAAAAAATAAAACAAACCACACATATTATGTATCACCGCGTCTGTAATGACTGGCTCTATAAATATATCACATGATACACCGTGTCCGATAAACAGTATAAAAAATAAAAACGGTGTAAAGCCATTTTTGTCACCTTACATCACAAAAAGTGCAACACCAAGCGATCAAAAAGGAGTATGTCCCACAAAATGGTATCAATAAAACAGTCACCTCATCTTGCAATTGCCCAAAAAATTTAAAAACTATAGCACTCAGAACATGGAGACACTAAAACAATTTTTTAGTTTCAAAACTGCTATTATTGTGCTAAAGTGAAATACATAAAAAAACACATATTATGTATCACCACATCCGTAAGAACCTGCTATATAAAAATATCACATGACCTAACCCATCAGGTGAACACCATAAAAAAAAAAACGGTGTAAAAAAAAAGGCATTTTTGTTACCTTACGTCACAAAAATTGAAACGGCAAGTGATCAAAAAGATATATGCCCCCCAAAATAGTACCAATCAAACGATCACTCCATCCCGCAAAAAATAAGACCCTAGCTAAGACAATCAGTCAGAAAATAAAAAAGCTATCACTCTCAGACAATGGAGACACTAAAATATGATTTTTTTTTTGCTTCAAAACTGCTATTATTGTGTTAAAGTAAAATTAATTTAAAAAAGTAGACATATTGGGTATTATCACGTTCATAACAACCAGCTCTATAAAAATATCACATGACCTAACCCCTCAGGTGAACACCGTAATAAAAAAAAAGTTAAAACTGTGTAAAAAAAAAAAACACTTTTGTCACCTTACATCACAAAAATTGCAACACCAAGCGATCAAAAAGGCAAATGCCCCCCAAAATAGTACCAATCAAATCGTCACCTCATCCCGCATGAGACCTTACCTAAGACAATCGGTCAAAAAGTAAAAAAGCTATGGCTCTCAGACTATGGAGACACTAAAACATCATTATTTCGGTATAAAAAAAGGCTATCATTGTGTATAACTTAAATAAATAAGAAAAAATAGACATATTAGGTATTTCCACGTTCGTAATGACCTGCTCTATAACAATATCACATGATGTAACCCCTCAGGTGAACGCTAGAAAAATAAATAAATAAAAACTGCGCCAAAACAACCAATTTTTTAGTCACCTTGCCCCATAAAGTATAATATTGAATGATCAAAAAAATCATATGTACCCAAAAATGGTACCAATAAAAATGTTAACTCTTTCTGCAAAAAACGAGCACCTGCTCTAGACGATCGGCAGAAAAATTTAAAAAATAGGGTGTTCAGAAATCAGAGACACAAAAACATATATTTTTTCAAAAATGCTTTATTATGTAAAACTGAAAACAAACATACATAGAAAGTAGACATATTTAATATTATTGTGTCCATAACAGCCTGCTCTATAAAAATAGATGCTGCCTGGGCATCAATGGTTCAGCTCTGAACCCAGACAACCCTTTTAAGCAACAGATCAGATGAGGAGGTCAGATGACTGAGTAGAATGGAGGAAGAGATAAATAGTAGCTTGCTGGACTCAGGGGTATTTTAGGAAGTAAAATAGGGATGAGAACGGTGTTAAGCAGAAACATTGCATATAGGTGAATATACTACTTTATAGCCATTTCAGAGTTTTTATATGTACTCATAATGGTTTATAATGGCATATACATACATCTTTTTCTGTTTTGCAGACACAATAATTCGGTCCAAGTTAAGGATATGTGTCATTGTTTTCTCACAGGGGTGTATTAATTTTGCATACATAATAATCAGGAACTTTTTTTAACATTTATATAAATTCTCTATGCAAGGGATTAGCTAAAAAATAATCTCATATGGATGGCATTAGTGTGCTGTCCATGATTTTAATGAACCCATTGAACCATTAAACAGAATGGGCACGTTCTGTCCACAAAACAGACCAGATGCATGCTTCTGTGTTTTTCCTGTGAGCCAAAAGTCCACAGAAAAACACAGCACATAAATTCACTGAATGCTATAAGTGTATTTGAACATCTGTTTGTGGAGAATATCGACAGCACATGGATGTTAATCACTGATTTGTGAATGTCTTCTTAGAAGGTCACTAATGTGGGTGAAGGCATACCAATACAATATTAGTGATTCATATTAATAAAATTAGTTTTACTTGAAATTAATGTTACTATCTAATTCCTGTAAATGTATTTCCTTAACCCAATTCGTACTGCCGCACGACTTGTGAAGGTATGCTTGTATCTGTAACCGGACGTATTTTCTCGCCAGGTTACAGAAAGGTCTTGTGGCACCACCTAGTGGTGAAAATTGTTATGGCCGCGCTGTTAATATACAGCAGCGGCCTCAGTGAAGATCCCATGAACCAATAAAAGTGAAAACCTGTCATCATTCTTCATACTGGAAGTGAAACTAACCCACAGAAAGAGGTGCAGGGTTAGTACAAAGAATGGGATTCGAAGAGACTCAAAATATTTTTGTGCCCAGTTTCCATCAAGCCCTGGCCTCTGTTTAAATTTTTTTTCGAGTAATATCACCCATCTTTAAATTATAATCCAAAATGTACTATATTTGCCCAAAATATTCCTATATTGCCATAAAACACTAAATAAACAATTCCCTGGATTTGCCCAAAAACATTCTGTTCTGTGATAAATAGGTTGTGATGGAACTGATATTTCATACTGTGCCTAAACACAATCAAATTAAATATCTCTATTTGCTGTGTTTTGGTGGGGGGTCATTATATAGAAGGTGCTTTTTATGTTTCAGCAGTTGACTATCTGTTCTGGCATTATAGTTTAAAAAGCCAAAAGCGCAAAATGTCCAAATTTTCCCCTCCCCACGACAGCACCTTGGAGAGATGGCTCCGCCTCCAGGACAGGAAACCTGTAGCATAAAAAAGGAGGAGCCACTCTCCATCCTCAGTGAGGTTTCCTGTCCTGGAGCGGGAAGCCTGTAGTTTTACCTTTACAGGTGCACATGGCTAGGAAGTCCTGGCAGCTGCCGGAAGGCCATGGGCATTGAGGATTCCTGCCGGTCGTCCTTTCCTCCTCATAGGTTTGAGGTTGGAGCGGGTGAAGTGATGGCGGTCTTCCAGGAGCGGCCAGAGCTTCATGGGGGCAGGAGATGTGGGCGCATCTGTAACAGTAGCGGTGGCCAGGCGGTCCGGACGAGGCGGCGGTGTGACCGGTGCGCAGGCGCGGGTCGCGTGACTATGACGTCATGCGTTCCACAGGAAGGAACTTCCTCCGGAAGTAGGAATTGACGGCGCGATCTGCAGGACGCTGATAAAAGAACGCTAAGGGGGCGAGGTTGGTGTCCTTTTGGTACTGCATGTGGCTGGAAGCAGTTACTGGCGTCTGGCACTCGGTGGGTCCGCACGATGTGAGACAAGCGATTCTCAGGTGAGATGTATCGTTTTGTGATAGTAATTGGGTATATTGTGTGCATACAGGTGTATGGAAGAGATGGAAGGTGAAAAGGGAACAGAGGCTACCGAATTGGAGAATGGGCAACCGGTATTATTTAGAAAAAAAAAAAAAAAAAGCACTTAAAGGGGTTTAGTTTTTGTTAGTGAATGGCCTATACGTTTTCTCCTTAGATGGCACCTAAGAAGGTGGGGGCCAAGAGGAAGAATAAGGAGTGCACCATTTGTAAATGTCCATTATCATCTTCATACACGAAAAGACTGTGCCAACTATGCATAGAGAGGACAGTGGCAGAGGAAACGCCTAACTTTTTGAAGGATTTAAAGACTCTCATTAGGTCAGAGGTTAAAGTGTCCCTCAAAGCGGGTAAAAAACAGAAGAAGACTATAGAGTAAGAAGCGGAGTCATTAGGAGATAGTGAACATTCCTGGGCAGAGAAGGATTCGGACAAATCCTCAGATACGGATGACGAGAAGACAGGGAAATTTTTATTTCCGGCAGAGGAAACGGAGAAACTATTAAAAATAATAAGATCCACATTAGAATTGGAGGATATTAAAGAAGACAGTTCGGTGGCTGACTCCGTATTTGGTACTTGGAGAGAGAAAAAGCGTAGATGCTTTCCTTTTCACAAAACCATATCTGCAGTCATTGAAAATGAATGGAAAAAACCAGAGAAAAAGCCATTTATTTCCAAGACTTTTAAGAGAAAGTACCCTTTTGAGGAAGAAGCCTCAGTTACTTGGGATAAGGCTCCAAGGTTGGATGTTGCCATATCTAAAGTATCCAAAAAGTCGTCATTACCCTTTGAGGATATGGGGTTCCTCAGGGACCCATTGGACAAACGTATTGATTCCTCTTTGAAAAATACTTGGGAAGCCTCGGCGGCATCCTTTCGGCCTAGCATTGCGGCTACGGTGACCGCTAGGTCTATGGCAGTCTGGCTGGAGAAGTTGGAAGGACAAATCAGAGAAAAATGTCCTAGGGAGCAGTTGTTGGCCACTATTCCCACTTTTCAGAAAGCGGCTGATTTTATAGTAGACGCCTCCATGGACGCTGTTAGGCTGGAAGCCAGAGCAGCATCTCTCTCTAATTCAGCGAGGCGAGCCTTGTGGTTAAAGAATTGGAAGGGGGGAGATACACCTTCCAAACTTAGATTATGTGGCATTCCATGTGAGGGCCAGTTCCTATTTGGTACAGAATTAGACACGTTGTTAGAGAAAGCGGCGGACAAAAGGAAGAAGTTCCCGCAGGAATCCTTTACTCAGTTCAGAAGTTACAAACGTCCCTTTCGGACAGCTCCCAGATTTCAAACCAAAAGGCAGATGGGAGATAGGGAGCAAGGTTCCAGAAATAGAACAGGAAATAAAGGATTCATGTTCGGTTCTGCAGCCTCTCGCACTGAAAAAAAAACCAAACAATGACGCCATGATCCCGGTAGGAGGAAGGTTAAAGTTCTTCCTACCTGCTTGGGAGAAGATTGCAGGAAATTGGCTCTTAGATCTCATATAACACGGGTTAAGACTAGAATTCAAAAATTGTCCTCCGGAAAAGTTTGTAATTTCAAAATACTCTCAAGCGTTGTCTCTAGAAATAAAGAAATTATTGAGCAAACACGTGTTGATTCCAGTTCCGGAGATGGAAAAGGGGAGGGGATTCTATTCTACCCTTTTTCTGGTAAAAAAACCGGATGGATCATTTCGGACCATCATAAATCTCAAATACCTAAACAGGTATTTGAGGGCCAAGAAATTCAAAATGGAGACTATTCGCTCCACTATTCATCTTCTATTTCCAGGGTGCCACATGGCAGTACTGGATCTGAAAGATGCCTATCACCATGTGCCAATTCATCCGGAACATCAAAAATTTCACAGGGTAGCCTTGAAGACAGAGGAAGGTATCCTTCATTTTCAGTTCCAGGCCCTACCGTTTGGCCTCTCGATGGCTCCCAGAATTTTTACCAAGGTGGTGGCAGAGATGGCTTCCTTCATAAGGAAGGGGGACATCACTTTTCTACCATACTTGGACGACTTTCTAATAATTGCCCAATCTGGGGAAGCATGTTCCAGAGGTGTGAAACAGGTAATATCGGTTCTCAAAAATCTGGGTTGGTTACTGAACCTAGAAAAATCAAGGCTACAACCAGCAACAAAGCAGCTGTTTTTGGGGTTGGTATTGGACTCCATACAGGAGAAAACTTTTCTCACAGAGGAAAAAATTGCCCAAGTTCGACAGGGGGTTCTAAGAGTTCAGTCAGGGGAGCCCTTGACATTAAGGAAAGCTATGTCGCTTCTAGGGGTGTTAACTTCGTGCATGCCAGCGGTTCGTTCGTTGCCAGCGGGCTCAGAGGCACTCCAGACAGTTGCAGACAGAAATACTATCCCACACAAAGATAAAGAATGCCTCTCTGGACTCGGTGATAAAATTATCAAACCAGTCGTTATTATCCCTAGATTGGTGGAAGAATCCACGGAACTTAAGTCAGGGGGTGCCCTGGTCCTACCCGGATCCAGTCATAATAACTACGGATGCCAGCCCATGGGGTTGGGGGGCACATGTCAAGGACCAAGTGTTTCAGGGAAGCTGGTCTCAGGGGCAGAGACAGTTTTCATCGAACAGGAAGGAGTTGAGGGCAGTTATGATGGCGTTAAGAGCGGTCCTTCCACAGGTTCAGGGCAAGCACGTCAGAGTAATGTCCGACAATCGGACGGTGGTCTATTATATCAATCACCAGGGGGGGACCAGGTCAGCCTCTTTGCTAAAAGAGTCAGAGTGGATTTTCAGGGAGGTAGAGGATCAGGTGATGCATCTCTCAGCTCTCCACATAAAGGGAACAGAAAATGTACAAGCAGATTTTTTAAGTCGACACAGGTTACGTCAGGGAGAGTGGGCCCTGAATCCGCAGGTATTTGGCCAAATAGTGAAACTGTGGGGTCTGCCGTCAATAGATATGTTTGCGACAAGGGAAAACAGGAAGGTGAAGAAGTTCTTCTCCCTAAATCCAATGGAATACCCATCTGGGGTGGATGCTCTGCTCCAGAGGTGGGACTTTCCACTAGGATATGCGTTTCCGCCCATTCAACTGTTGCCTCGAGTTTTGAAAAAGATCAGGTACGAGCAGGCGAGAGTAATTGTAATTGTCCCCTTCTGGCCGAAAAGGGCATGGTTCTCTCTTCTGAGGACCATGTCAATCTCGGATCCATGGATCCTACCAGAGGTTCCAAACCTGCTGTCGCAAGGACCGGTTTTTCATCCGAACATAGAGTATCTTCATCTGACAGCATGGAATTTGAGAGGACATTTCTAGCTAGTCAGGGATTCTCGGAAGACCTAGTGAATACACTGTTAAGAAGTAGAAAACAGGTGACTAATGTGATTTATGCAAGGGTTTGGAGAAAATTTCTTTCTTTCATAGGTATGGATAGGGTGATTTGGCCATTAGAATTCTCTATTGCGCAGGTGTTGGAGTTCCTTCAAAAGGGGTTGTACTTGGGACTGGCAAAAAGTACCTTGAAGGTTCAGGTTTCAGCATTGTCAGTTCTAGGCAGAAGGACTCTGGCCTTGGATCCTTGGATAATAAGGTTTTTCAAGGCGGTGGACAGAATGGTTCCAGTTATAGGCCCTAGATTCCCCCTTGGGATCTGAACATAGTCTTGAAAGCATTAACAAAAAGCCCTTTTGAACCTTTAGAGTCCTGCTCTATAAAGATGCTTACACTAAAATTAGTCTTGTTAGTTGCCTTGACTTCAGCGAGAAGAGTTAGTGAGATCCAGGCTATCTCTATCAACGCGCCATTTATGGAGATTAGGGAAGACAGGGTAGTGCTGAAACCAGATCCGGGGTTCTTACCTAAGGTTCCGTCCAAGGTTAACAGAATCCAAGAGATAGTTCTTCCAGTTTTTTCCCAGATCCGAAAAACGATGAAGAAGTTGAATTCCATGCTCTGGATGTCAAAAGATGCCTCCTACGGTACTTGGAGATTACCAAGGATATAAGAAGTCACCAGCCTTGTTTGTCCTCTTCGGAGGTGCTAAACAAGGCAAGGCGGCTTCAAAGGCTTCCATTGCCTGTTGGATCAGGGAAGTGATATGTTTGACTTATACAGCTTCTGGTCTAGCTGCACCTATCTCGGTTAAAGCTCATTCCACACGGGCGGTGTCCACTTCTTGGGCGGAGAGGGCCAGTGTGTCAATTGATCAGATCTGTCGTGCGGCTACCTGGTCCTCTCCGTCTACCTTTTACAAGCACTATAGACTTCAGTTGAACTCTATCTCAGATTTGCTCTTTGGTACTAAGGTCTTGGGCGCTGTATCCCACCCTTGATTGTTTCTCTGAAATCTCTCTCCAAGGTGCTGTCGTGGGGGAGGGGAAAAATGATGATTACACTTACCGGTAATCGGATTTTCCAGACCCCACGACAGCACCTCTTTATTCCCTCCCTTGGTGATGGTATGGTGTGTTCACGTTTGTTGCAGAAAAAAAAAATAAAAAATAATATATATATAAAATTGAACTAACTTGGGGAGTCCCTCTCATACTCTGGAAAACTCACTGAGGATGGAGAGTGGCTCCTCCTTTTTTATGCTACAGGTTTCCTGTCCTGGAGGCGGAGCCATCTCTCCAAGGTGCTGTCATGGGATCTGGAAAATCCGATTACCGGTAAGTGTAGTAAAGGTGTGGTAAAGGTTGTTTTTTAAAGGCCACATGCTGACTGTGAAAGATAGGCCACTAAATCAAAACAATTGTTGGAAAAATATTTTCATTTTGTCCACCTAAATTCATTCAATTTTCCTAAAAAAGCCAAACACGCAAAAAGTCCAAATTTTCCCAAGATGAATACCTTAGGGGGTCAGCAAATTAAAAAGTAATCCCTTTGTGCATGTTTCAATGGTTATGGTACTGTACAACATGTGTTCTGGTGATATGGTGCCATAAAAGCAGAAATAGAAAAATAGGTCTCCAAAATCTATAATGCACTCCACTCATTTCAGGTCTCGTGGTGAGCCCAGCCACTAGGTAAATTTCACAAATAGCATCAATTTTTACAGTACACACATACGGTAATATGAACCCTTTTGTAGCAGTTAAAAAATATTTTTTCATAAGGTTCACAGTTTGTCCTTAAAAAAAAAAAAGGAAAAATTGTATCTGATATCTAATGACATAAAAGAAAGGTCTAAGGTGTCCTGTGAAAAATAATATCAAATACATGGAGGTTGGCTCAGAAAATAAATAGTTATTTGCAGTAGGACCATTGCAAAAATGAAGGACCAACTGAAAAATTAGCCTTATAAAGAAGGGGTATAAACACTCTGGTAATGAAGTTGTTAATATATAAGTGTTGGTTTAGCAACTACAAGTGTACCATATAAACTGGTAGTTTTTTTTTGTTACAGCGGTTAAAGCTATGGTGCAGTGGAGGAAAATTATATTTTTATTATTTCAGTTTTTTATTAGGTTTTAACAAAATAATACCTGAAAAGAACATAATGTCACAGCAATGTCAGTAGAAATATTGACAAATTAGTTTAGTCAACGTTAAAAAGCAAATAATAAAGACATACATGTATACATTTCGTCACTTTCTGCAAAAGAGAGCTTCTAAAGTCTATATTGAAACTTGTGGGATTGCCTAGATTTTAGGAAAGAAATGTAGAATAATAAAGAGCAGGCATAAATAAAGTGTTGATTCGCTGTATGAGAGTGGAGGGTGGAACGATGCAGTGCCTAATAAGTGTTATAGGCTATCCAAGGGCACTAGGTTTTCAAAAATCAGTGTCTACATTTGGATTCCTAGTTCTTTTAGATGGAAGAGTTCATTCTCCATTAAGCAATTATTGGTGGTTCCGTAGACCTCCAGTGCAAAGGGATTAACAGTTTAGCAGCTTATATAAACCAGGTGATAAGACAAAATAAGATGGTTTTATGTGGTAAGGAAAGTGTTTTGACTAGTGATATGATGAAATGATTGCATTTAACCCATTTTGGGCTTAAAATAATTTTTTATGGGTCTCCGTACAGCATTCAAATGAAGTTTTGAACAAAGAAACTTCTAATCTATGATCTGAAGATTGCTTCGCTCAACACTACCGATGATAGAGGGCTGCCCTGCCTGGTCCCGTTTGATATGAAAAACGGGTCAGACAAGGTGCCCATGACCCTAATGCAGGGTGGTATATAGGTATTTGAGTGCCGCTATGAAAGGTGGAGAGAAGTAGAGAAATTTTTATAATGTGAAGTCGCTTTATTTCCAACGCACCCGATCAAAAGCTTTTTCTGCATTGGTTCCTAAAAGCATAAGGGGGAAGTTATGTTTTTTTAGCATAATATACTGCATGGATGAGTGATGTGGTGTAAACGTACCCTCTCTGTCAGGGATGAAGCCCATTTGTTTGGGTCCTACTAGATCTGGTAGAATGCTAGCAATTCTAGTGGAGAGAATCTTGGACCACCATTTTAAATTTATGTTAAAAAGAGAGATGGGGTGGAAGCTTGAACAAAGTTCTGAATCCTTACCCTCCTTGGGGAGAATGGTATAGATTCTAAAGATTTGTTAGACAAAAAGGCTCCACTCAGAAGAGCATTGCAAACCATCTAGAGCATAGATAATAAAAAGTCTTTAAATGTTTTATGGTAAAGGATTCTGAAACTGTCAGGTCTGAGGCTTTTTCCATTGGGAATGTAACAGTGGAGTAATATTAATAATAACCAATCATCATCAATGTCAGATGCCTGAATCTGTCTCCTGGCATCCCCGCTAATCAGCTGTTTGAATCAGTCGTGGCACTAGTCTGAAAGCTGCTTCCTCTTCAGTTTACCTGCCCATCATGTCCTTAGCAGTAACGGTGCAATGTATTGACAACAGCTTCATATCATTCATGTGAAAGAGAAGAGTAGTTGTAGTTAGTGTTGATCGAACACCAAAGTGCTCAGGTGCTCGAGTCTAACACCTTGGGATGCTTGGGTGCTCTACTGAGCACCCGAGCATAATGGAAGTCAATGGGAGAACCCAAGCATGAAACCAGGCACCCCCTGCTCTGAAGAGGGGGTGTCTAGTTCATAGGAAAAGGTCAGAAATTGATGGAAACACCACCAATATGGTTCGGGAACAGCATGGGGAGGATGTCTGGATGCATCTTGGACTCCTACACATATAAAACCTATACACTAAGTGAAAGGGCTGCCAAAAATGACAAGGAATCGGCACTCCAATACCCCCTATATTATACATAATAGAGGGCATCATACACACCCTTGAAAAATTATGATTGTTGGCCTGCTGATGACTCTTAAAAACATTTGGGGCTAGGGCCTGCTGGTGACCCTCTAAAACATTCGGGGCGAGGGCCTGCTTCTGATCTGACTATGAAAAAATTATGGGCAAGGGCCTGCTGCTGAGCTGACCATCTAAAACATTAGTGGTGAGGGTCTGCTACTGATCTGACCATCTAAAACATTATGGGCGAGGGCCTGCTGCTGAGCTGACCATCTAAAACATTAGGGGCGAGGGCCTGCTGTTGAGCTGACCATCTAAAACATTAGGGGCGAGTGCCTCCTGCTGCTGAGCTGACCATCTAAAACATTATTGGAGAGGGCCTGCTACTGATCTGACAATGGAAAAAGTTATGGGCGAGGGCCTGCTGAGCTGACCCTCTAAAACATTAGAAGCGAGGGCAGCCTAATCGTCACGAGGGTGTCAGGAGTACAGTGTTCATTTTAGGACATGGTCAGATATCATAGTCAAGTATCAAAATAATGCCAGTGTGACAACTGACACTGACACCTGACCCTGACCCCTGACATTGACAACTGAGTTTGAATTATGCTTTTCATAGGTCAGGGTCAAAGTGAGAATAAGTTATAGATATACTATGTATTTGTATGCAAAATCGCATAGATGAATAAAATCCCAGACTAACCCTAAGCAAGCTTAGAGCTCAGTGGTAATGTACTTGTCTTGAGTCCAGTGGGCCTGGGTTCAAGACTCCTTTCAGCCTTTCAAAAAAATTAACATTTTATTAAGCCCTATATTTGAGGCAAATTCAAGTCATGTGTGACGCTGATATCTGACTACTGACCTAAGTCAGGTGTCAGCCTCGCTATTAGCTTTAGGTTCATTCTACTTTTTATATACTGAATGGCATAGTTGAATAAAATCCTATGCTAACCATAAGCAAGCTTGTAGCTCAGTGGTAATGCACTTGTCTTGAGACCAGTGACTCAAGAGTAAGACCCCTTTCAGCCTTTTAACATTTTATTAAGCCCTAGATATGAGGCAAATTCAAGTCATGTGTGGCTCTGATATCTGACTACTGACCTAAGGGTACTTTCACACTAGAGTTTTTGTTTTCCGGCATAGAGTTCCGTCGTCGGGGCTCTATGCCGGAAAACTACTGATCAGGATTATCCTAATGCATTCTGAATGAAGAGAAATCCGTTCAGGATGCATCAGGATGTCATCCATTCAGTACCCAAACGTTTTTTGGCCCGAGAAAAGTCTGCAGCATCCATTTAAGTGTATTAATCCGGATCCGGAATTAGGCTAAACATCGTTTCGGCGCATCGCGGGATCCGACGTTTAGCTCTGCGCATGCGCAGCAGCAGTTCCGATCGGGGCCCCTTTGTAAGCTGGGGCTCCGATCGGTTACCATGGCAGCCAGGACGTTACTGAAGTCCTGGCTGCCATGGTAAGTACTCCGCAGCGGTGTACTTACCTGCGCTGCGGCCACCGGGCGCTCCTTCATGACATCAACGGTCCCCACGGTGCATAGATCAATGCGCTGCCCGGACCTGTGACTGCCCAGGGGCCGGAGCGCAGGTAAGTACATTGCTGCGGAGTACTTACCATGGCAGCCAGGACTTCAGTAGCATCCTGGCTGCCATGGTAACCGTTTGGAACTGCTGCTGCGCATGCGCAGAGCTAAACGTTGGATCCGGCGATGCGCTGAAACAACGTTTAGCTTAATTCCGAATCCGGATTAATGCACTTCAATGGGCATTAATTCCGGATCTGGCAATATAGCAAGTCCTCCGGATTTTTGGCCGGAGGAAAATCCGCAGCAGGCTGCAGATTTTTCTCGGGCCAAAAAACATTTGGGTACTAAACGGATGACATCCTGATGAATCCTGAACAGATTTCTCTCCATTCAGAATGCATTAGGATAACCCTGATCATTTTTTTTCCGGCATAGAGCCCGACTACGGAACTCTATGCCGGAAAACAAAAACGCTAGTGTGAAAGTACCCTTAGGTCAGTAGTCAGATATCAGAGCCACACATGACTTGAATTTGCCTCATTTCTAGGGCTTAATAAAATGTTAATTTTTTTAAAGGCTGAAAGGGGACTTGAACCCTGGCCTACTAGACTCAAGGCAAATTTATTAGCAGTGAGCTTTAAGCTTGGTTAGTGTTAGCCTCATATTTTATTTATCTATGCAATTTAGCATATGAAAAGTAGAATGAACCTAAAATTAATAGCGAGGCTGACACCTGACTTCAGGTCAGTAGTCAGATATCAGTGTCACACATGACTTGAATTTGCCTCATATCTAGAGCTTAATAAAACAGTTACATTTATTAAAGGGGTCTCAAACCCACAACCACTGGACTCAAGACAAGTGCATTACCACTGAGCTGCAAACGGGGGCGTGGCCTGCACGCTAATGGAGCCGGTCGCATAGCGCATCTGCTCCGGACATAACAGCTCTCCAGCGGCTCACAGCAATTACCCTTGAGGTATTTCACACCTAGTATTAGCTACATATCTTGACTTGAGCATGGGGAGAGTAAAGAGGCGTCCTGCCCCGACCAAACTGACCGAATTCTTCGGCAAAGTAACACCGGCCGAGTCTGGACAAAGAGGGCAGCCATCTCCGGCTACCACGCCGGCCTTTCGAGTGGGAACGCCAGTTTCCTCCCCGTATCACCCTGCTGACGAAGGAGAGGGAAACTCTCGACTCCACGCATCTAACAGCGGAGGTCATGCACTCCATGCTGGAGAGCTTACGCTCCTCCATGAAAGAAGACATGCTGGGGCTCCTAAAAGACCTCAGAACGGACATACAGAGCATTGGGGAGCGCACATCCCACATGGAGACAAAAATGGCCGAATTTGCCTCCTCCCACAACACTCTGATAGATGCCCATGAGGCTATGGAGGAAGACCTAGCCAAATTAACGGCCAAGCTTCAAGACCTAGAAGATAGACATAGACGGAACTACGTCAGAATACGTGGAATTCCAGAATCTGTGGAGGCGAACGAGTTGGAGAACTTTCTACAACAACTTATTAAAGCTGCATTGCCTGAAACCACAGAAAGGGATTTGATTATAGACCGAATTCATAGAGTGCCTAAACCTAAGGGTCTAAATCCGTCTCTACCGCGTGATACCATCGCCAGGATCCATTTCTACACCGTCAAAGACGCGTTTTTGAGAGTCCTGAGGCAAAATGCAACTCCGACGGAAGCTTTTAATGGCATCGCGGTCTATGCAGACCTCTCAGCAGCCATTCGCCCCGATAACAGCTACTCTACGGCAATGTCAAATCAAGTACCGCTGGGGGTTCCCAGTGAAGCTATTGGTCACACACAATGGCGGCTTGCAGATCCTCAACTCACCACAAGAAGCGGTAAAGCACCTGAGAGAGTGGGGCATCATGAGTGAAGATCATCACGAAGCAACGGAACCTACCCCGCGCCCAGACAGGATTCCTCCGGATTGGGATGTTGCTTGAAAAGTGAGGTACCTCAGATAAAGGGTAATCGATTGACTGATTACATTGCCCACTGTTAGTCCGTAGTAAGGAGCTAAGTTCGTTTTTGCCCCTACTGGACTTGTTCTATAGGTCCTTAGACCTACGTCTACCTGGTCGGGCCAGTTATTCCTTAATGACCGCATTACAGTTAACGTTTAATTGTATTTCTCTTTTGTTTTGTTTTTCTTTTTCTTTTTCTTTTTTGTTGGTACCAATGCCTATCATGTGTATAACTAGAGCTGTGAGTGTGTTAGCTTTAGACGGCTTCCATGCGAAAATGAGGAGATATGCGACAAGAAGTTTCTCTGTATGTGAAAAATGGGGCTGAAAGTATTATCCCTCAATGTGCGTGGTCTGAACTCCCCATTCAGGCGCACGCAGCTTTGGTCGGAAGTCACTAAAGCTAAATGTGATGTTATAATGGTGCAAGAAACGCATTTGCTGGTCAAAGATGTATCCAGATGTAAACATAAAAACTTCCCAGTCTTATTTCACTCACATACTAGGAAAAAAAGGAAGGCAGGGGTACTTATTGGTGTAAAGTCTACAATCACCTTTTCCTGTAAGAAATATGTAACTGATATGGCGGGGAGATATGTCATTTTACTGTGTACGCTGGATGGTAAACCGTTCACTCTGGTGTCTGTTTATGCCCCTAATGTCGGACAGGTGGCCTTCTGCAGGAGG